>VZRV01009990.1:394316-466090 GCA_013398115.1 Falcunculus frontatus
AAAAAAAAAAAAGAAAAAAAAGAAAAAAAAAAGAATTGACAGGTTGACAAAAACCCAACTTGGCGATGCCCACTGCACTGAGATAAATGCTATTCATGCTCTGCAAAGACAAGGACAGCTTCTCATGCCCTTTCTCCCATTCCAGTAGGCACCTATTATACAACGAATAAAAGCAGCACAAGACACCTGTACACTGCTTGCTGTACTCGGCTGGCTCAGCTGCTCCACGGACAATGCCGGTGTTGGGGGGTTTTTGTGCGCTTGTTTTGGTTCTTTATATTTCTTAAGGAGATACATCCACAAAATCAGTTTCATTTTTAAATTTTTATTCTTTCTTCCTCCCCTCTCTTTCATTATTTCTCTATTTTCACCTTTCTTTCTTTCTTCTTTCTTTTCTGTCTTCCATCTTCTTCTTTCTTTTCTTTCTTCTTTCTTCTTTCTTTTTCTTTCTCTCTTTTTCTTTCTTTTTCTTCTTTCTTTTTCTTTCTTTTTCTTTTTTTTCTTTCTTCTTTCTCTCTTTCTCTCTCTTTCTCTCTTTTTCTTTCCTTCTGTCCTTCCTTCCTTCTTGCTTTCTGTCTCTCTTTTCTCCTTTCCTTTTTTCCATCTTTCTTTCCTTTTCTCTCTCTCTCTTTTTCTCAGTGTGTCCCTCTTTCTCTCATCCTCTCTGCTCACAAATAAGTCGGAACAGAGAGATGCATCCCACAAAGACAGTCTGTAATAGATAAAAGGAGCACAAATCTTGAGGGAGGACTGTGGGCTCTCTTACACATGCTGCATTAAAGACCAGTCAGAAATGCTGCTTAATGGCCTAGGGTGCTGGTTTCACCCATATTTTTATTTGCTTTTGACAAAACATTAAAGCAAAGACATGAAGGTTGTAGGATGAATTCTGCTCTTTGACTAAGGAGGTGTAAATTCATTGACTGCCAACTTATTTCTCCTGCTTCAGACCATTATAATTAAGAGCAAAAGAGAATCACAGAGATTTATATTCAGGAGGGAGGTGGCCTTTTTTAGCACTTATATTCTGAGGGGGAGAATTCCGTGGTAATGGGAGACATGAGGCATTCAGCTCTCACTGACCTTCGCTGGAAGTTGGGTATCCAACCATTCTTTCTGCATTTGAACCCCTCCCTTCCCCCAAGGTGATTGATGGCTATCTGGATAATGAAATTCATGTCTGAATTTCTGACTCTGCCATGGACTTGTTGTATGACCTTCATCAAGTCACTTCAACTCTGCAACCCATCTTTTCTGTTCTGCAGAATGGAAGTGGCTAGCCTTGATATGGGCCAGCACCAGCCCAGGCAGGGCTGTTGAACAGTAGTTCCCATGGACTGTCTCACTGCTTTCCCTGGGACACAACCTGCTGCAGCCACTGCATCTGCCCAGGCATGGGTGGATGTCCAGGCTGGCTGCTTCTCTCTCTGGTGCTGCCAGGCTTGATTATTTCCGGGACTGTGGGATTGCTCCAAGTGTTCAATTTTATGACATCCAATAAACATGAGATAGCTTTTATTTATTATTATGATTATGATTATGATTATTATTATTATTAATATCCCACAGTACTCCAGAACATGAACGTTTAATCTACAGGATGTGCATTTACAGCTGATATATTTACAACCCTCCCTTAAAAAATCCCCAAAGAGGATCCAAGGCTGTGGTTAGCCTCCCTCAAAGAGTTAATTTTTCAGGCAATATGGTTTGCAAGAATTCAGTTTGTTTTTTTCATTTTTGCCAGGCAGGATGTTTTCTCTCCCGCCTTCTTCTTTCCTCCTCTGTCTCCCCCCGCTTCTCTTTCCTCCAACCCTGATTCATATGGAGCTGAGAAAAGAGACAGCTGGGAAGGATTTGAGCAGAGAGGTAGGATATGTATCTGAAAGTAATTTGAATAGTTTGTGAACCATGGTGTCCATTGGTTTGTAACACCTGGCTGTGTCAGCTGTGTCAGGTTATGTCATGTTGTGGAGCTCAGTTTGACTGATGCAGCTGGATGGGACCAGGCTCAAGCTGACATTGCAACAACCCAGGAAAACTGAAAAGACAATTTTCTGTGAGTGCGCCTGAAAAACCAGGAGCTCTTTGCATATCCAAGCCAGAAAAGATTTCTGGCTTATCCTGAGCTAAATGTGAAGCAGCACGATGGCAGTGTCTCTGCACTCCGAGCTGGGTACAGGGGGCATTGCCCAGCACTCTCCCTATTTTAGAGCTGTGTTTTACCCTGTGCTCAGCACCCTACACCTTCCTGAGCAGAGCCTGGGGGTGGGAATGACAACCTTGCCCTGATACAACAAGGTTGTATCCGAAGCAGCTCACCTCTTTCTGTTGTGGGGGTATTTTTCAGTATTTGGCAGCTTATTTGAGAGGGAGTTAAACTTCTGTACCGAAGCAGAGAATATGCCCCAATAAGCAGCACCTAAAAAAAAAAGTAAATAAATGTGGGTGTCATCTGCTCCATATAGCAAACCCCATTTTCCTGAGGAGCTATGCTTTTAATAGAAAGGAATTCTCAATACCTTTTATTTATACTTGGGTAACATCCTGTAACCCCCGTCATAGCATGAAAGGTTTAAACCTGATTTGAAACCACTGTTGTAGGAGCCAGGATGTTTCTCTCTGTGGGAAGTGATGTGCTTACTGGTCTTAGATTCTGTAGAGTTTGCTGGAGAGACTATTGCTTGTCAAAGAACAGACAGAGTGCTCTAAACATGCAATTTCCTATTTTGCTATAATGTGAGGGGTGTTGAAAGAGAGATGAGAAAGAGTTCGACAAAGCCCCTCTGCATAGCGATGTCTCTATTTCCCCATCTGCAAAATGCCAAATGAATAGTATCACCAGGATAAGAGGGAAAATTATCAAGTTCGGTCTGTTTGCCAGCAAGCCTGCCTCCACTAGTTTCAGTGAAATTATCCCTCTCTACAGCAAAGAAGTATGTAATTCAAGCATACCCCCAAAGCGAGCACAGAATTGAGAAGCAGTAAATACCTCATAATAGAAACCTGCCATATATTTCTACAAAACAGGCTGCAGACTGGGCTGTCACTCATTTCCTCTTTAGATATACAACATACCTGGAAATGCACAAAAAAAGAGAAAGGCTTAGAGCACACTTCAGCTATTTATAGCTGCCTTTAAATCCCTGGTCATTACAGCATTGAGGGAAATGGAGGGAACAATAGTAAAATATTTTTGCAATGCAAATTTATATTTTACGTATGCTCTTTCCACAAGCAAAATAAAATTATTTCCTCTTCCTATTACCATTAATGATAATTTTAATTGCATGACCCTAGCAGAAATGCAACTCGTCACAAAATAAGACCCACCAGAGTGGAGTAACTCATGTAAAATCAATATATCTACAGTTGTTAATATTCTATAATTTGATATATATATGATATATGTATTTGAGATATATACACCATTAGAGCTATGCTCCTTTTAAAAAGGAAAGAGTGTTTTCATTTTTAAATACCTTTTGCCCATGCAGAGTCTCCAAGGATAAAGATTTTAGCATCTGTAGGTAAACCTGATTCCATTATCATGTGCCCTTCAGTTCTGAGTCAATCTCCCTGATAATCTTTCTAAAGCTGCCAGTTCCTGTTTGTGAGGTAAAGGAAAGATGAGAGCATTCAGGCAGGATGTGGATGGAGACACAACACAAAGAAACATTAAGGAGATGTTTTCTCTTGCCAGGATATGTCTCTGATTGAGCAAATTGGTTAAGCATGTGCTTAACTTCAAATACATCAGATATCCTTTGGCACTTAACTATGCACCAGCTTAAAGTTAAGCACATTTTCAAGTGTCTCTCTGAAAGGTACATGAAAGGGGAGGGGCAGCACTGATGTCTGGTTGAGACAGAAATTCCTAATAAGCCATTAGATCTCAACCAGCACTGGAAACTTTTTCCTTCCTGTGAAGCTTAAGGATTTATGTGAAGATTTTTTTTCCCCCTTAGTAATTAATTCGGACCCCAACAGCGTGAAGATGGAAAGAAAAGGACCCTATTAAGACTTGATATTAAGTTAATAGCAGGTGACAGTGACTTCATCAAAAGCCCTATGCAAAACATCAAGTAGATGGAAATTTCAGTTCTGGTACATTACTCAGCTGAGTATCATCAGACCTGCTTATCAGGGTCACAAAGATTATTTGTACATTATAAAAAGGATCTGTCCATCAAAGTCAGTTAAAAAAAAAAGAAGAAGAAAAAAAAAGAGATGCTGTTTCCATTTCAGATTCATGCAATCAGACCCAACTAGGAGATGATCAAACCAAACCAGGGGATGTTTTCCTAATCCCACTAATGAAAGTAACCTTCCTTTCAGGGTTCACATCCATTAAAGGATACCTCTTGGGTGTGGGGTTCAGATAGTGAACACTGAGCATCTTGGCTGCTTATGTATGCTTGTGGTAAAGGAAAATCGAGCAACTGGGAAAAAGCATTGCCAAGTATCCTAAGAAGAAATATAAAGGGCTCAAGCAGATATCAAAAAAACAGAAAGGAAATTTCTCCTTAACAAATTTAATCTTTACAAGTGACTGGTAAAGGTAACGACTTAGAATTAAACACTCTGGTTGCTTTTCATTCCCTATGTGTGAAGAGAACTCCTTAATGTTGTTAGTCGTAACTGACAATACTTTGGGGACTGCATTTGATAATTTCAAGCTTCTTTACAAACACTGCTGATCTGCAGTGAGTCCTCTTGGCTTCAGTATGATCTGCTTCTGCCCTTTCTATTCCCTGGGGGTGGACAC
The DNA here is from genome assembly GCA_013398115.1 of Falcunculus frontatus. Classification (NCBI taxonomy): domain Eukaryota; kingdom Metazoa; phylum Chordata; class Aves; order Passeriformes; genus Falcunculus; species Falcunculus frontatus. The sequence continues at coordinate 399,085 of VZRV01009990.1, forward strand.
ACAGACTCAGCTTGACACTCCTCTCTCCTCCCTGCCCCTTCAGTTTGAGACCAAGGTGCTACGAACACGGGCTGAGAGAGCAGAGGTTGCTCAGCCTGGAGAAGGGAAGGCTCCAAGGGGACCTCACTGCACCCTTCCTTAGAGGGAGCTGACAAAAAGGAGGGACAGTGACTTCTGACACATGCAAACAGTGATAGGAAAAGGGGGAATGGTTTTAAACTGAAAGAGGAGAGATTTGAATTAGATATTAGGAAGAAAGTACTGTCTGTAAGGGTGGCGAGGCGCTGGCACAGGTTGCCTGGAGAGGTTGCGGATGCCCCATCCCTGGAAGCGTTCAAGGCCAGGTTGGATGGGACCCTAACCAGCCTGGTCTAGTGGAAGGTGTTCCTGCCAGTGGCAGGGAGTTGGATCTGGATGATCTTTAAAGTCCCTTCCAGCCCAGGCCTTTCAGTGATTCTGTGATATATCAAAGCATTTTTCTGTGTAGACATGCACATCCATCCCAGAAATTTTGGATGGCGTGTACTGAACAAGAAGCGCACCCAGCTTTAGGGGAGTTTTCACCTTAAGGCACCAAATCAGTCGAGCATCATATTTTGGAGAATTTGACCTTTTGCTACTATTTTTTCTTTTTTTGTCCTGTGCAACTCACTTACTTTCTTCCTACAGAATCTGTAGTAATTTTCTGTCCTTTCTTTTTGTTTTCTGATTTCAAAAGCAATTAAGCATTTTTTTTAACGTTAATTACTGGGGAAGGATGGGTCTCATCTGTCTTTGTGTGCCCCTTCACACCATAAGATCCAGTGCACTTACCTGGAGTCCCGGACACTCCCATGTTAGCACTCTGTCTTACTAGCTGTCATTTGAGATAGCTTCACGTATCACACCTTCTTTCAATTATTGCAAATTGACTATTTTTGAAAGGCATTGGGCTCCGTGGACTTCTGATATCTGCTAAGGCTGTTCCCGTGTTTTGACCTCTATGTGTGCCATATTGCAAAGTGAACTCAAAAAAATGTCTCAGGGCTCTTTTAAATACGGTGTATCTTTATCTCTATCTTGCTTCTGCCCTTCTGTGTCACACAAAAGCCAATAGGACAGTTCTGATTAATACAGTAATTATGTGGTTATTAAAAACAGTAATCATCCAGGAATTATCCAGTGCTGTAAAAATCCCATAGACAGAAAATATATGAACATTTTTAAATTGAGCATTACAATTGTCTGCATATGCAAGAAGCAAAATGACACATAAAGAATTTTTAAGATCCCAAGGAAGTGCTCTGAACATGTTAAGAGAAAATAGTCTCCTCAATCAGGATGGAAGTTAGCACTGTGGAAGGAGACAGATCCTGATTCGTCCTTTTGAAAGATGTTAGTGTCTAAACAGTAGCTATTAATGAAGAGCACCAATTTATAGCACATGTGTTGGATAGACTTGCACAAAATTGGGGCCATCTGAGGAGTTTATTCATCCTTGCACAGCTCCTTCATTTCCAATTTCTGAGCCTGTTTTAATTTGTTATCAAAGTAATCGCTCGCTCCAGCTGGAGTCAGCAGTGTGTTTTGTTGTCTATGGGCCTGGCAGACTGTTCACTTTGAATAGCATTCTGTAAAGATCACCTGTTCTGCATCTGTGATGGTTTTCCAGGTGCCAGGAGGTACTGTTTTCAGATGAGAAGCAGCAAAAGGAATATGCAGACAATGCGGTTCTGCAGCTTTTCAGATCTGCACGGGTTTCATCAGCCACGAGCAACTGACAAAGGGAAAAAGGAAACAACCACGGCAAGTTAAGAAACATAACAATGCAGAAAAATAATCTGGTTGCTACTGAACAACAAGGTAATGTTAACTCAGCCATTTCTTAGATAGCCTGGGTTTTGAAAGGATTAACACGATCTCTATTGCCATATATTTAAATATGTATGAATTTCGCACACTACTGCATAATTATAGATATTTGCATGCATGAAATACCTGTGCAAAACAACCTGTTTACTAGTTAGTTTTGAATTTAATTTAGGTCTAGCACAACTCCAATTATAGATCATTGGAGTGAGAGTCTACAAATAGCTTCAAAACAGAGAAAAAGGATATTGTGCACAGTCTGGCAGAGCTAGACCCCGAAAGTTACACCGTGGAGGACCCCAAACTACAGATTGTCATCTCCTTCCACCTGAGGCAGAGAATGACTCCCAGTTCTTAAGGGAAGAGGGATGTCACTCCCTGTCCAAAGCAGGGAGCTTATTGACAGCAACCTGAGCATCATTTAGGAGGGGAAGAAGTTCTTAAAATACAGCTTATCTGCATGTTGCTCTGTGATGAGCCCAGAGGAGGGTCTGCACAAGTTCTGCAGTGATGCAGTAGCCAGACGAAGGATGGGAAGCCAAGCCCCAGAACCACTGGGCTGGCTGGGGAGCTGAAACAGCTCCAGAGCTGTAAACAGAGGGTTTAACTGGGAGAAAACCAGTCTGAGGCAGGAGTTTTGGCAAATCAGATCAGGAGGTCCAGACCAGGTCTGAGTGCCTCACATAGCAAGTACAGGAGTTTAGCTTTTTTTTAGTTTGTTGAGTTTGTTGAGACATGGCTTGGACCTTTGGGAGATGGCGAGGCCAATTATTCAGGGTCCTAGACTCATAGAATCATGGAATTGTTTGGGTTGGAAGAGACCTCTAGGATCATCAAATTCAACCCTTAACCCAGTACTGTCAAGCCCATCACTACACCACGACCCCAAGTGCCACATCCACACACCTTTTGAGCACTTCCAGGGGTGGTGACTCCGTGTGTCTGTGGCCTGCTCTCATCAGTCCTGAGAACAGTTCAGCTTCTGTGTCAAAGGTGCTTGAACTGAGCTGTCACATGGATTCTGTAACTGCACAGTCACCATCCCTCAGTCCCTTTGGTATAGCTATCTGATAAGAAGCAATCTGAAAATATTTTTGGAGAATATGAGAGATCCTATCCTATCCATCCTATCCTATCCTATCCTATCCTATCCTATCCTATCCTATCCTATCCTATCCTATCCTATCCTGTCCTGTCCTGTCCTGTCCTGTCCTGTCCTGTCCTGTCCTGTCCTGTCCTGTCCTGTCCTGTCCTGTCCTGTCCTGTCCTGTCCTATCCTATCCTATCCTATCCTATCCTATCCATCTTATCCTATCCTATCATCTTATCCTATCTTATCCTGTCCTGTCCTGTCCTGTCCTGTCCTATCCTACCCTTCTTCAGCTCCAGGGTTAAACAAGGGAGTTAATTTGTGACCTTGTGACACTAGCTTTGCATTAATTCTTAAACTTCAACAAAAATCAACCAACCCAAAAAATTGCTAGGACTTTTTGTGGTTTGTTTTTGTACAGTCCCACAAGACAGGATCTGTCCAGGAGATAAAAGCCATACAGGGCCTGTGACCTTGCTCCTGAGATCCCTTTGTACCTAGCCAGCTAATGAAGAAGGCTGCTCAAGCCTGAGTCATTAAAACCTGAAAGAGTGGAAAAACAAATCTGGGTATGCTCCTGATGGCAGAATGTCAGTTTTTCACAGCTGACCTGACAAGATTAGTCAGGAACTGACCACGGCATCTAGTCTTCCAGATGGTACTGGGTCCCACAATATTATGGTGCTGGCAGCCACGTCTGTGTCTCACAGAAAGGAAAGACTTTTCAAAATCTGTGTCTGGGGAGTGGCAAACGTAAGATGTTCAATTATTTTTGAACATCTGAGTTAAAAATGCTGTGTAATAAGCGCAGGTCCAGGCCTGGCCTTCTTGGTTTGCCTGTTTTCAACTTTCGAGCCCTACTCAAACTGCGGTACCCACAATGACTGGGCAGTGGAGGACTAGAAGCAAAATGGAGCAAATGGGATACTCATAGCTAAAATGAGCCAGTCATTCCCACGGTGCTGGCAGTTTATGCTAGTTTTGTTTTTGAACTAATTGCTCACTGATTATTTCTCTTCTGAAACCCACAAGGCGAGAATTATGCCTGCTTTGAAAGCTTCATCTCACAGAACAGGTTATTTCAGAAACCAGTCAGATGAAATAAAGGCTGGCAGATCGAAAAGGTTTCACTAAATATAAAAAAAACCCTAAAAATGGTGTGTAGTACGTCATTTGAAGAAATCAATCTACTTGAAGAAATCAAGTAGGGTGAGAGTGAGCATACAGAGCATGCAATAATACTTTTATCTGTGATGAAGGTAATGGCCAAGTACTGCTTTGTAGGCATGTGATAAGTAGAAGAGAAAGATAAATCTCAGATGGAAAAGCCACGAGTGAGTTTTCAGGTCTGTCCACACACCTGAAGGTAAAGGTCAGAAGAGAGAACAGCTATCAGCTGGTACACACCACGAACATTGTTTTTCTGTGTAAAGGTCTGCTGTATCAACTCTCAGACACCTCCTTAAGGGATTATTTCTTCTGTTTCTTTTCTCAACCTATCATTTAAGCTGACATCATACTTTTTTATCAAGGGGAGAGCTGCACAATCAGCATGCAGGTCTTTTCAGAGTTCTCTTAACTTTCTCATTGCTCATTCTGAGCGGCTTTCAGCAGAGCCTCCTTTCCCACCCTCACCTCTGTGACTACACCAGAGGGATCTGTCCTCCACCCTCTCCTCCTCTCCTGCTATAATCTCCTTTGGAAAGCAGAAATCGAAGTCTCTTCTCTGCACTGACAGATCACAACCTTTCCTCCCCCTCCCATCCCTAGACCCATCTCAGATTAAAGCCTTTGGGACAGACGTAAAGTTGTTAAATAATCTAAAATAATTTACAATACTAAGACTATTGTTCTTCTAATTTGACATGGGGCTCCAATATTTCCAAAGTATTCTTGAATGCAATTGCATTACCAAAATTTAAAATTTGCCCCCCAAGTCTCCTTTCCCTCCAGCTTCCCAGATCAGTGTTGCCTGACATGGAGCACATAGAAACAGGGCTGCTTTCTTCCCTTTCTACAAAAGATTGACGATGAAGAAATGAAGAAAAAAACCCAACAAAAACCAAACCAAACCAAACCAAACCTAAACAAACAAACAAAAACCCCCAAACAACAAAACAACAAATTAATTAAGATATTTTAGGCTATTTTTATTTTTATTTTTCAGTCAAAATAAATTTTCCCATTTTGAAATTCTTGTTGAATTTCAGAATTCACTCATTTTAGAAGCACTGAGATTCTTAAATCTAATAAGATGAAATGCATCATTTAAAAAAATAGCAAAATCTGATACATGATATAAAACTTATTACGTGGAAAATTATAATACAATTAAGGCACTATGTAGCTCTAAAGAGTTAATGAAATATGTAAAAAAGAATTTTATTTCAGCACCTGCCTTTTGAGAATGTTGCAGTTTTAACACTTTCCCAGAACACCTTGATTGAAATGCAACTGTTTTTTTCTGATAAGAAATAATTATGTTGAAAATATCCTGCCCAGCTTCTGTCTGCAGTACAAAATCTCCAATATAATCCATACACTTGCTTGCAACTATATCTGAAGTAGGAAGAAATGGCCAGGCATTGAGGCTGAAGTGCTGCTACCACCAGAAATAATTTTTCCAGGTTAAATTTGAGACACATTGAGAGGATAGCACGGCAGAACCTGGCAGTATTTTTATCCACACTGTGCGAGTTCTGTAGTTTGATAGAAGACTTCAATTTCCAAGGCTGTCATTTCAGCACCATTCATGAGTATCAGATTCATTAAAGCATTTTAACAGGTACCACAAGTGTCTCTGAACACAATCCAGTGAAGAGCAGCAAAGACATGCTTTGGTGAATTTGGCCAGGCATCATGATATGTTGGTAGCATATTTAGTCAGAAGCAGAAAATCGACTTCATTCCCCTTGAAGTAAACACACACCACGTACACTGCTGATTGAAGCAAATTAAAGTCCTAATAGTGCCTGCAGGGTGGGCTTGTGAACTTGTAACCTTGTTGTTTATTTATCCATCTCATACAACTCTCAATTTCTATCTACTCTTCTATTTTCCGGGAGTTTTACTCATCTTCCTCCTTCCTGCTCCTCTTGCTGGGAGGCATCATTTTTCTCACTCTTGATGTGTTTATTTTCCAATTTGGTTAGAAATTGTTTCTCCATTTTTCTATATGGAATTGTGTATTTTTTAAACATGCAGTATTAATTGAATTTAGAAAGAAAACTTTTTCTTTTTTACCCCAACCTGAACTTCAGCCTTAAAGAGGAATGAAGCACAAGTAATCTTTCTTACCCTTTCCCTCTGTTTGAAAAACTGAAAATTTAGAATTAAAATTGCCCTCTCAAAGTTTGACCAAGAAGGAATAATTTTCTTGGTTCTACTAAGAGAATGAGCTTTTATCATGACTTCAGACTCCCAAAACTCAGAAGTTATGGTACAATTCTGAGACAATCTGTATTAATAAGATCCCTTGGGTGATGTTTTGGGCAAAAATGATTACAGTAAGACTGAGTATAACACTGGCCAGGGTTATAAGGGTCTAGATAAAGTTGAAATTATGTTTTTCATTGAAATCAGTCGTTCAATCTCGTTGCATCATGGACAAACAGACCCCTGACTATGCTCTCTGAAGAAAAATCAGTGCTCATGCTATCTGAATACATCCCCTCTGACTGCAATGAGTCATTAACAGGTGATGTGTGAAATTTGATGTAAGATCTACCTCTAGACAAAGCTGGGAGCTCTGCTACCTTCCTTTTGTTCCACGCAGTAATAATAACAGGAATCAAGTGACAGAAAAGCCATTTTCAAAGGTTTCTTCCTATTGCCTGCTCATATTCTTTCAGTTAATGGAAGGAAAAAGGGCATGTGTGGGAACAGTGCTGAATCCTCCCTAAAACCAACCTGGGAATCGGGGTGTGAGGACAGGGGATAGGGTGTCTCATCTCCTGTGCTGAGGGGCTGCAAGGACTCACCAGAGAGGTACAAAATGCTCCCTGACTCTCTGAAGCACGGATAGCAACGGAGGAAGCTTCCAGCACTGATAATGAAGAATTGTTCTGTTTAATGGTATTGGCTCAAATCGAAGGCTGTGTTGCCAGCACTGTTGAGTTGCTTGTGCCAGCACTGGAGTGAAGTGTTTTTGCCTGAGCTCCCCCAGAAAAGGGTTAAACAGTGAGCACAGGAGGATCTTTTTGTGCCTAAAAGATTGTGTTTCATCAGTGGCTAAGAGCAGAAGTAGGGAGAGAAAATCTCAGTTCCTCTCCAATTTTGTGATAAAACTAATTTTATCCTTACACCTGCTAGTTCTCCCCCCAACCAGGTCTTCACTCCCTAGGCAGAGAGCTAGCAGTGCTCATAAATGCCTCTTAAAATAAAAATTTCTGTTCCATTAAACATATGAAAAATATGTTGCATTGAATACAGTTGGTTTGGGAAATCTGTTTTTATCCATTCTAACCAATCATCCATACGAACTGCAGCTGCCACAAGTGGCATGGAATCTATTTTCTAACACAAAGTTTAGGAACAGTGATTTTCTTCCAAAACAGGCAGGCTGGAGATGTCCAGTATGCTGCTCCTAGGTCATCAGCAGACACATGGCAAACTCGGAGCTTGACCTGGTAAGCCTCTCCTTCACTGGGAAATGGCTTTTAGTTGCCAAAACTGCAGGAACTGGCCAATCTTTTAGAGACTGCTTGCAAAGAATAATGGGAAATTTGGGTAGACAGATGGCAGAAGTCCCAGAAGTGAAAGATCCTGTCAGTCTTGGAGATACCAACCTGAGATGTCTTCAGCCATGTCTCTGTGCCAGGGACGGAAAACTGAATTTTGGTAGTCCTTAGAGGCACGGCACAACCTTTTGCGTTACTCTAATCAGGCTTTAAAAGTACTTTTCCTTATGTGACCTTACCAAATGTTTTCAATGCTTTGGATTACTTTGGGAAAAAACAGCTGTAATGTTGGTTTTCCTTCAGACATGGAAATCATATCCAAATGCAAAGCAGCCATAACCCAGCAAAGTCAGCGAAGTTGCCCCATGTTCCTTTTTCCAAAGGGATATCCAGCATGGTTCAATATTTGCAGAGTGCTTTGAAGACTAAAAGAGGGCTGGGTTTCTGTAACAGATGCGTGCTCTGCGCAAATCCAACGCGAAGCTCGGGTTCCTGGTAAATTACCAACTCCAGTTCTGGGCAGCATTTCTCTAATCCTTACAGAGTGCAGCAGATTTGCTGTGTTTTGTCAGAACAGCAAGGATAACAGAGAGCTAGCTACAGTGCTTGTTTCTCAAACAGTGAGGCTGAACAGAGACATATAAGACTATCATTTAATATTTTTAAATTACAATGAAATGAGAATGTCACTGCAATCTTATCCCAGAGAGGACATTGAAAATTCTTTCAGAATGGACATCTCCCTTGAGAAAATATTTCCATTCCAATGGAAATTATAGTCAAAATATTTCCAGTACTTGAGCTGCTGAAGACCCCCTCCCGTCCCATTGACTGGAAAGGAATGAGAAGGCTCAAGCAGTTCAAACACCATCCAGAGTCACCAAGATCCACTCAGATTAAAAAGAAAACAGAGTTATCCTTTAGTCTATCTTCTTCTCAAGTAAAAAAGTAATAATTTCACATTCGTATATCTTTAAAATTCAGAATAAGAAGTTTTCATTTTCGTGCCTAATTGTCTTCCGAAGGAAGACAAGGTCTAAGACATGAGTGCTTTCTCAGAACTTTGGTACTGTCCACTGGCATTTGAATAATTAAAATGACTCCTTCCTCAGTCACATGCTTTTGTGACAGGTACATCTGCACATATGGGTAGAACTGGGACTTGTTTGTCCTATTTTAGTCATGGGTGCCATAATCAGAATCCTCTCCCCAAAAGACCATTTTTACAGTTGCAAACTTAAGCACCTTTCTGTTCATAAATAAGAAATTATGTAATTTGAGGTAGTTACAGCTGACATACTTCTGTATCCATCATTACATGCTTTGCCATGGAAAAATGGTGGGGAAAGAATCAGCAGAAATTGTCCACAAACAGCTTCAAAAACAGGTGGTTATATCTAATCTTTAAAAGTATTTACTCAAGTCTATTATGGATGTTAAATTTTTTCAAAGTTTCAAAAAGTTATTGGAAAAGTTTCATTTATAGCCATTTCTATTACTGCCTTCTCCAACATCATAGAGATGATCTCTGCATCAAGCTTTTCACAGTGGGGTCCAGAGCAGCACCAACAGATGGAATTAAAAAAAAAAAATATGCATGGTACTGAATGCCTCTGTCACTCTTTACACAGGGAAACAAAATTGTCTCTTCAAGCACTCTGAATAGTTACACAGGAGTCTGACCATCTCTGGAGTTTCTTTCAGAGCCTGGCTTCCCTTCCTCTCTCCCTGCAGAGACACCCACTTTTCTCCTTGGTGCAGGAAATTTATGGTTCTAGCAGCAGCAGATTACAGCATCACCTGCACCTGCTCTGTGCCCTTGGCTGATGTCTTGCAAGGCAGAAGCCAAGGCCATTGCTTCCCCACCTGCTCGAGGGAGAAGGGGAATAGTGGAGTGTAATATCTCCTCTCTCCCAGTAGCGCCTCACGTTGATTCAGGGCCTGGGTCGTGCAAGGGTAGGGATGGTGGTTCCTTCTCAGGAGGAGTCTGGGCAGAGATAGGGTGTAATCAAACCCAACTTGCTGAAAGCAGCCAGTCAATCCTGTTTTAAAAGAACAATCATTAAGTTGACAGGGATTTAGTTGCATCCTTTTGTGGGGGGAGATGAGGAGGCGGGGGATGAGGGGAACACGAAAACCTACAGCCCTGAGTGATAGCTATACCACAGGAGTTTTTAGGGAAGCTGAGAAACAAACATTGACTTGTACTGAAAATGGCAGCCATCCAGTAGGCAGTCTTGGACCATCCTTCACAATTCTTCACCCTAAATAGAGAAAAGCTGGTAACTTGCTTTGAAAAATGCAGCTTTTTCTCTTCTCTGCTAGAGGATTTTCCTCTCACAATATCTTGTCAAACATGCTTTCTGTTTCTGAAAAAGGGGTTAAAGTTTTCTGCTATCCATTCAATCACAAAGCTTTATGAAATAGGAGAATCAGAGGAAGAAAAGATGGGAGAGATCTATTGGGTTATTTTGTGCATCCTTTTGCCAAGAGAGGATTGCTCCCTGGAGTATATTCCAGAGTGCTTTGTCTAGTCCAGTTTTAAATGACTTAAGAAACTGAGCTTTCACCACTTCCCTTGGGAGACTATCCTGCAGTCTAATAGTCCTCACTGCTAGGAAAGGCTTTTTTCCCTAACTGTCAGCCTTTTCTTTCCTTAAATTCATCCCATTTGTCCTAGTTATGTTCTCTTTAAGTAGCCTAAAATTTCTTTTCATGCTTAAAGTTTAAATTCTTTCAATGCTAGACCCATAGAATCCATGTTCCTTCCCTGTTTAGCTTTGTTAAAATTCTCTTAAAGCTAGAAAAACAATTGTGGTGATGGCAGAGAGCTATCTTTTAATCTTCACACAGTAAAGAATCCTCACACTGTGCATGGTGTGACTTTCAGATATTTCCCTAGACCATAATTTTATTCCAGTTGAAGTCAGTAGATTTTTCTCATTGATTTTAACTATTGCAAGATGGTTCTAATTTTTATATGAAGACAAGGCACTAAATGAGCACAGAGTATTCCTAGCAGAGATCCATCTGGGTTCTCAGGTTCCTTGTCTGGAAAGTAACCCCAAACCCAAACAGAAAACCCAAGCAACAATTTTATCTACTCTTTTTCCATTTTACTATTAGAATTTTACTCTTCTGAAAGAGCCTGCAAAAAGAATTGAATGCAATGTCTTATAAAAGTCTATAAATGCGTTTTTAAGAACTTCAGAATTCACAGAGATCCTGAAAGAGACACTCATGTGGAAGGGGAAAGTATTATCTTTATTAACCTTTCCTCCTGAGGAAAGCTAGTGAAGAAAGAAGCCATGCAGGGAAAACTATTTTAAATATGCTTTAGGGTGGAATTCACACACCATGTAATTCCCTTTTAAGCTCAATATTGCTGGCCCTCTGCACAGGGGTGAATATTGCCCCAAGGCCTTGGCAATCAGGTGATGTCACACTGGTTTAACCAGAGTCAGCTCTAAACCAGATACATTGAAGCTTGTAGAAAGCCTTATGTCGATATACATGGACTTAACGGTCTCAAGTCACTTTAACCTGACTTTAAGCACTGATTTAAACAGAAAATAAGAATTCAGGAAGCATTTTGCAGCACTTTCAATCTAAGCTTTAAGTTCTGGGGTGTGACTTGCCCCTATAGATGTTGTTTGAGTTGGAAATTCCATAAATAGGAAACATTTCTTATTTCACCCCACCTGAAAGCAAATTTCATATGTGGTTTGAATAAAACAAAGTTTTATGAAAGGTTTTATAGCCAGCATCTTCACCCTCAACATCCTGAGCCTTCTTTTACATCATTTATTTTTTTGCCTTTTCAAAAAAATGAGCAATACATCGCATCTTAGGTTTACAGGAAGCTCTTGACTCTCATTTTGGTTACCCTGAGTATATCCGAAGTCATTTCACAGGCTTCAATCACAGATATAGAAACCAAAACACATCCTTAGGTCATTTATTCTATAAATGAAACTACAGTTTTTCCTAGTTTTCTTTCAGTTTCATTTTCCATGGAGTAGTCAAGGATTTATTCAAAATCATGTGATCCCTAAAATAATCATTATTCCCGATATTATGGCTAGTATTATATCCCATGCACTTTCACTTACAGGCATGTCTGTCAAAGGGACCATTTTTCAGCCTCACAGTTCCCATGGCTCTGTCACTTTCTTACTTACAGAGGCCCAAAATGGAAACTATTTTTCTTTTCATTATGAGCTGTCACTTTTTCATCTTGGCACTGCGATGATAGACTTCCATTCATCTTCTATATTACCTTTCCTGAAGCCTCTGACACAGACTGACACAATGCAAAATGCGAGATCTCGGAGCATACATTGGCAATTTCTGGGAAAGGCACTTGCTTGTCTTGGTTTGTTGTTTTAAATATATATTGAAAATGCCAAGCTGCATGGTGCGTAGGAAATGTTAGTGGGGGATTCTCTGTTTATTACGATCATTACAAAGCAGCGCTCTCACATCCTGAGTAAGAGCAGTTGGGTTCAGCGTGGGCTGCTGTTGACTTCACCTTTTCTAAGGGCAATTTAGAAAAAAAGTTTGCTACAAATCAGTGTTGGTGTAAGGAGATAAAAGCCAGCCTTCATGGAGTGCTGCACATTGCAACAACCAAGCCGCTGCCACATGGTGAGTCCAGTGGAAACGCTGGGAAGTGTCTGCTTAAACTGCTGTGAAGTGACTGAATCATTTTGAGAAAAGGGAATGATTTCAATCAACCTTAGAGCAGAAAAATCAGGACCCATTCAATCACAGTGAGACTACATGAAGCTGTCGGACAAACTTTTCTGGCTGCATTCGTCACTGTATTTTCTGCACAGCCAGTGTAGAAGGCAACACAGGGACCCATAGTGGTGATGCTGTAAGGTGCACACTCCCTCTGCATTGTTTGTGCGTGGCAGCCTTGAAATCCTTCCAGACGGAATGGAATCCACACAGCTCTTACTCTCGCATCCTTCAGTAAAGCTAAAGTACGAGACACCGCAAGGGAGGCAGGCATGGATGCAGCTTTCCGCATCCCAGAGATCCTGCACTCTCATGGATCGAAAAATCATTTTTCTGGGAATCAGAATAAGTTTTCTGTAGTTTCTGGGGATATATTAGCCATGCACAAAAGCCATCCTGGGCGGAACTGAAGGCCAACCACCATTACCTGCCTATCACTGTGAAGTGGGATCAAAGCTTCAAGTTAGGTTCATAACATGCATTCTACCCCACTAAACAAAGAATCATAAAGAATGGACTTGGTGGGCACCTTGCGGAGCTTGTGTGACCTGTAGACCTCTGTGTGTGTTTGAGGGATCTTTAAGCAGTCCAAACAAGTCAATAAAGGCCATCTCCACAGCAGGAAACAAAACACCTGCTAGTAGAGCACTTTATATCCAATCCTCACCTACAGAACATCCTCTACCTCATAATGCAGTTGTTGTTTTTTGGGTGTGTGTTGGAGTATCACAGTTCACTCCCTCAGAGATGAAACCAAGCGGTAAGCTGGGAGGAAGAACATTCTGAGACCAAGTCTCTTGGCAATGCAGTCCAGGCTGTAGTGATTTGATCTTTGTGCCCTACACAGTTCTCCTTTGTATCCTCAGTGCCACATGTTTTCCTGCTGTTCTGTAGGGGGGCATAACACATGGCTCTGTTTCACACTGTAAAAACACACAGCTATAAGGGGCTGCAGCAGTATTTTAGATACATCAAATGAGAAATAAACTAGAAACATAAGAGCACAAGTTATCTTAGAGCTATATAGGAGCACAGATAGGGCCTAGAGAAGACCTACAGACAGTGTGGACATGGCATTTACTGTGGAGGGAGGGATGTTTTTGCTTAGTTTAGATATAAATCACCCTGAAGCACTCGAACTGGAAGCCAGAGAGCACCCTGAGGCGCAAAACTTTTGCAAAGTAGATGAAGTCCATGAGAAGTCACATTGATGGCTGGTCCAAGAATGGACCAAGAATGGTGTAAGGTCCACAACTTTGCTAAGGAATCAACAACAGTGCTCCAGCATACATTCTATTCAGAAATTTAATCAAGCTGAAACTTAAGCCCATTTTTTTCTAGTCTGTTGGGATGGAGAATGAAGATTGCCTTTATTCTTTGCAACAGTTTTTCTTGTACTTGGAGACTGGTTACCACATTCCTCTCAGATATCTCCCTTTTTAAAGTCTAACAACTCCAGATATTCTGTTTTTTCTCCATAGGCCAAGTTTTCTAGCACTCTAATCATTCTTGTTGCTATTCCTTGGACTCAGTCTAATTATCTTACAGTTTTCTTGAACGCCATATTTCATCACTGGATATAATGACAAAAAATAGAAAAGAACAGTGACTTTATATATCTTTCAATCTACATTGTTGTCTCATGGTCTTGCTTTTGCATGAATGCATGAGCACATGATTCTGTTCATACTTCGCAGTTTTAAGGTCTTGTAACGCTGAGAATACTTATGTGTGAAAGGGTGTCCTGCACTTCAAGGACTGAAATTCTAAATTTACATTTGCGAAACATTCTGGTTAATTGGGAGGGTTTGATGGCCTGGCAAACAAAGTTTTATATACAAGTTCCTGCCTCTTACAGGACCCTCCCAAGGCTAAAAGGCCGAGACATAAACTCACCTGTTATATTTCATAATTTACATGATTTTATTCAGTTACTAGTGTTGATATTTCTGTATTAATTGCCACATAAAATACCCCTTCATTTTACACAGAATACAATTACAGACAGATAACTGCACCTAGAAAGAAAAAACTAGAAAATGGGGGTTTATACATGACAAAGAATAGCAGCTACCTCTGGAAATTTAATTGAATATTCTACACACGAATGAAGAAATGTAAGGTAGCTCTCATAAAGAACTAAAGAAATTTGAAGACTTTTTTGATCTTAGAAAAAATTTAACTTTTGAAAGAGCTTGGTTTCACAGAACACTTTGGAGAGAAACTTTGGATCCCTTGGAACAGAGCTGAGGAAAAAATTCATGAGTGTTTGGAATAATTTCAGAGAGTTCAGTGAATCTCCAATGGGAGATCAGATTACAGTAGAAATCAAAGACTGAAAAGAGAGACAAGAGTCCTAGAGCACTCTGACCTAAACTTAGAAAAAGCCAGTAAAATTTATCAAGTTAAAGATAATAAGAAGACAAAAAATTCAAGTTTTGGCAATAAGAAAATAACATAAACTGCTGCCAATACTTGAAATACAGAGAGAAAAGAGTGTGATATCTGCATAAGGGTCTGAGAAATGTGATGTGACTTTGTAAAAAGCATCATGAAGGACTGCAGAGACCAAAAATCATGTGAGTGCAGCCTTTTGGAAGTAGTTGTTTTATTTATAAAGATCAAAACGGTTTTGCCTCAGTTCTCAGACAAAGACTGAAAATACCTGGAAGGAAGGCAGAGTTTCATGTTGTGCAAAGAACTCTTGGGAATGTAGGGCTCTGAACAGAAAATGAACTCTTCTAGTTTATATGATTTTTAGGTTAATAGAGTTGCTGAAGTAGTGACAAAGGATTTTGTAAGAAAATTGGTCACATTGAGTATCGATAAGTAGAATTTTTACTTTCTCAGGAGAATAAAATTTTCCAGGGTTAAGTGAAATAGATGTGAAAATTTAGTA
Organism: Falcunculus frontatus; assembly: GCA_013398115.1. Taxonomy (NCBI): domain Eukaryota; kingdom Metazoa; phylum Chordata; class Aves; order Passeriformes; genus Falcunculus; species Falcunculus frontatus. Next base: position 414,344 of record VZRV01009990.1, read on the forward strand.
GTACTTCAGAAGTAAATATCTTTGGTAATGACATGGTTTGAGTGGGAAGCACTTGAATAAGCAGAAATGAAGGATGTATCTGGGATATGGAAAAGTAGCAAAGGAGACAATTGGCCTGAGAGTGTGAAGAAGGCAATATCAGTCCCAGGTGAGAATGAGGAGGATGACTACGCTGCAGTTCACGGTGTGATTGTAGTTGGAACAGGTAGCAGAGCACAGCAGAATCACTCTGATGATCCAAGGGCTTCCTCCAATTCCTAGACATGTTTTGTGACCTGCATCGAAAACTCTGACAAGGTAAAACCCACTGACCACTGTCAGTCACGGTCATTCATTAAGGGGTATCCATATTAATTCCAGGCACTTTGGCATCAGGTATGGATAACTCACCCTATCCTACTAGACTGTTGGCTTATGCTGTTCAAAGTCAGGTTCTGGGATTTGGAAGAGTTTGCTGTGAAAAAGGTTTTCCTGGTTTTGCCCTTTCAAAAAGAAACTTGCAATTACGTAATTAAGCACAGAGATGTAGAAAGATTGGATAGGGACTTTCTGAAAATGTAGAACATCCTTGGCATACAGACATGAAATTCTACTTTATCTTAACTCATATAGTTTACTTGTATTACAGCTGATTAAATTTTGAATTAATTTGAATACATTTTCCCTATATTGTTGCAGTAACATATGAACTGACAATTGTGTCGTACTTTGATATGTACTTTAAAAATTGATTCAAACATGAAAAAGAAAAGGCATTATATGCCATTACTGGACATCATTTTACATGGACTGAAAATTTGCTAAGTTTAGGAATGATGAAACCTAAAGTCAGCCTGAATTTGGTCAGTGACTTCAAACAGGAAAAGAATATGACCTTTGTCTTCCTGTACCATACCTCCTCAGGATTTCTTTTCTTAATTTCTGTGGTACATAGATGCAATTTCTATTATCTGTCTCATCATCTGACTGTCTTCTCCAAATATGATTTTTCGTAGCTGCTGAGGCATCACTCAGTGATTGCTTGCATCACAGTAATTTAATTCACAGAGTGTCTTGAAAAGCCCCAGATTTCTATAACCCAACTTGTTTCCAACAATTGCTGAGCTCAGTGATGTTCTCAGCAGACCTGGTGCTCTGATTATGCAGGTCAAGAACCTGGATGAATCATTCTGCAGATTATTTCCATCTCTCTACATGTGTTTTCTTTTATGGGGAATTCAAAGAAAAGAGAAAAGTTGTCAAGGTATGGCTGGGATATACCCCAAGCTGTAAGAGGAACCAGTTTTGTAGCTCAGTCAGTCTTGACCTCTATTGCCAACATCTCTTCTAATCTAATAAAAAAAAAGAAAAAAGATGTGCTATGTAAATAACTGACAAAAAATATAAGTGGAAGTTTTTAGGGTGTCTGTTGAAGTTGACAGTGGTTTGTGACACGCATATATAGTTGTTGCAGACCAGACCTAAAAACTTTTTTCATGCAGACCACTGATCTAACACTGCAAGACAAAACAAAATAATTTCTTCCCTACTTTCAAGGAATAAATAGTGGCTTTGGTTTTGCATCAAGCTATCTGTTCCAGTATCTATGCCCTTGTTCTTTTGTTCATGCCTAATTCAGAGAGACCCTGGCTTGGCTGGCACCAAAACCATGATGTAGACTCTGCACACAGGTCACAGACAGCTCTGCTGTGTATGGAAGGAGCCAAGGTACTGTTTGTAGGCAGAGGATGGCCTTTATTATGGGTAATTCATCTACACTGTTAAATATGTTCCTGCTTCTAGAACTAAAAGTGCAGATCTCTCATCTCTTTGTTGTAAAAAGAATATCTGGGTTTTTTTCTTACTTAGATTCCATGCTTAATACGCCATTGAACACAGAAAATAGTCCACAAATACAGAGAGACATGCATGTAAAAAATATATGTATTATATTAATTGTATGCTTTATTTTCCCATTAATTAACTGTGGAGGAACTCAGAGGAGAATTACTTAGAATGTTAGATGTTTTTTAAACTTCAGCTGGTTGGAAATTATCCCCAAAATATGTCTAAACTTATTGTAAGGTTAGAGTAGCTTGTGATTTTTTGTTCCTGGGTTCTTTCTGGAATATGAGGAAAGGGCTTTGTGACTGAGAAGTCTAGAATTTTATTTTTCCGGTACGAAACCTAAAATAATCATTTTCTCATATACTTTATCATTTACTTTTTTTTTAGCATTTCCTTCTATTTAGCACTTCTATTACCAGAGCCTGTGTCAGAACTCTACCCTTTCATCACGTTCATACCCTACATAGTGCACTAGAGTAATTGGGAGAAAGAACCAGAGAACATTCCTTGATTGAGGAGTTTCCACAGTCTTTGCAAGCTACAAAACATTTCTAGGCTGGCTGTGTTTAACCTCCATTAGAAGAAGGCAAGGGAATATGGCAGAAGTTGACCAGACACCACAGAAACAGGGAAATTCTCCTTTTCCATGAGTCAAGAAGGACAGTAGCCCTAAGATCTAATGTCTTCCCACAAATGGGAAATCCATCCATTAGCAGAGAGAAATCAATGTGAGTTTAGTCCCCTTGACCCTCCTTCAGCTTTGCCTAGTGTTCAGGAATTAAGTGATAAAACAGAAAATTAGACTTCTCTTTTTATAAAGAAAAGCCAAGTCTTGGTCTATGTTGTGTCAAAACAATAAAAAATGAATTGTTCTTCACTATTGACATGACTGCAAAGCAGAGCCACAGTGATGCACATTGTAATGGAAGAGCTGATTTCCCCTTCATCTATGATCACAGGAGTCTGTAAAATAATACATGTGAAAGTGTACTTGTGTTCTTTCAAGGCACAAAGCAAGGAGGTGGGGGAAGGAGTCCTGCAGCAAACCACAGGCCCAAGGGGTAAAGCGGGAAACCAAACACAGAGCAAGATCAAAGGATACCTTGGAAGGACCAACAGAACCTGCACTCCAAGCAGCCAAGAAATTGAAGCTGACACAAAGTCAGTTAAATAAAGTGCAGAGCTCATCTGCTGTCAGCAGCAAAGGGTAGTCACTGCTGTATTTCCACTTGTAAATAAATCTGTGTGCGTAACACAGAAATAGAAAAAAGCACAAAGAGCATCCTGTCACTATAAATAAATCTCACTGCTTCACACAAGGGGCTGTGTTTGTATCATGGAAACTCTCAGGTCAGCTCCAGCCAATGCACCAGTGTAGTATTATAAAAACAGTGGAAAGAGGACATATTAACATGGCAGGGAAGGTACATATTCCATTGCCAGCAAAAATATCTCCAGCAAATTTAAATAAAACTCTTCTTTATTTCTCAAATTTGTCAAATTTTCCTAAAGATTTTCCACTCTAGTAGAAGTTACCAGGAGCAGTGGAAAAGGGGAAGTTAATCAGTGTTCTTATATTTTAGAGCTCCTGATAATTGCATTGAAGCTCACATCTGTGCTTTTCTCTGCGTGCAAGGTGTGAGGAAGGGAGAAATCTCTATCCTGCTGGAAACATGATATTTTGGGGTAAAGATTCCAAGTTCGACGAGGAAAGAAAGTGACAACAAATTACAAGGTGACTTGGGAAATGTGGAAACACACGGAGTCTAGAGTTCCCTTCAAGAATTGTTTTAGTGTTAATCACTGTTGAAAATCAAAAGTTCTCTGAGTTTTTAATGATGGTAAGCTCATCCATCCCACATTAATTTTCCACATGCTTTATATCAGGAATCCAGGCTTATGGTTCTAATGATTTTTTTTTTTTTTTTGATTGCCTCATTCTGTAAGGAGAAGATCCATCTCACTTAAAGTTGATTCTTTAAGCATAAAATGGACTTAGTAAATACAGCTGGTAAAGATTACAGTGCAGCCCAGGTGACAAAATGCAGATTTCCAGTTTAAGATGAAGAACTCTGCAAGCTACCTATCAGACGTGCTGGTTAGCCCCATAGAAAGAATCTATAGGAGTTTCTTCGGATATAGGTACGTACATTTAATGAAGTAATTCCTATTCTTTCTTACTCAGAGCTGGCCACTGAGGATCCTTCTGTATGGAGATAGAGTCCTCTGGACGACTGGATCCATATCTCCTAACTAAAAAAAAAATTGCCTCAGTGGGGGTTAAGGCTTAGACCAGAAACAACTAGACCAGCTTGTTCCAAGCCTCATCCAACCTATCTCTGAACACTTCCAGGGATGGGACCTTAGCACTCGTGGGTCAACACTCTAAGTTTAAATGAGGTGAAATAACCCCTCGTTAAAGCAGTTTCTTTGAACCAAGCCAAAGTGTCAAAGTTTTAAGGAAATTTGTCAAAGTTTTTCTCCAGCTTCATGCAAGGTTGAGCTCAACTTGGTCTAGACTTTGAGACGAAGAGGTTGTGTACTGACTACATAACCCAGATGTTCTACTCAGGTTATCTGGAATGAAATAGACCATTTGGCACTGGTCACAGTCAAAGATAAAGGTCGATGCCAAACTACTCAAGGAAGACAGGTGTCTTTTGCCAGTTTTTGTTTGATTTACTTCTTTTCCTGCTTCCATAAAGAAAGTGAAGAGTTTTGGGAGTAAACAGACTTCTTTGCTTGGCTGCAGACCAAAAGAGAGTATACAAAACAGGGCTTACAGGCTATTAAGATGATAATTGCTTATGGAACTGCTAAAGCATGACATCACTTCAGACTAGTTCACCTGAGAAATTCAGCTTCAGTAAGCCCAAAGACTGACTGAAATAAATTTGGAGATCTGAAAGATTCAGAATTGCATCAAGCCTAGATGAGCAAGAGGAAGCGAATCAGATAAATACATTAATACACACATGGTGACGGATGAGGCAGATGACATTTTATGCTCCCTTAAACTGACTGATGAAGATGAGACAAATTAGAAATAGCTGTGGACAAGTTCAAGAACGTCTTCTAGCACACGCTAAAAGGGAATCTTAAGGAGAGGCTATCAAGCATCTGCATGGTAAGAAGAAAAGTGTCCCTAGCAAAAAAAAAAAATACAGTGGTGCCTTTGAAAGGTTTAGTGGGACATATGAGGCTCTGCAAGGCAAAGTGAGACCCAGGAATAACATGGAAGATCTAAGATGTAGAATAAAGATAAGTACTTTTCAGAAAAGGGAATGACATTTGCACTTTAACATAACCATGTTTTATAAAAAAGAGTTTGTGAGAATTTGTCAGAGAAAAACAATCCCTGTGGGAAAATGGCAAGACCATTCAGTTGAGGTCCTCGAACCAATCTGAAAAAGAAACGCATAAAGCTGTGTTAGGAGAGGAAGTATGACATTATTTGTCCTAGGATCTAACAGAGCTTTAGAAATATTGCATAGGGGAAAAAAAAAAAAAAAAAAGACCTTATTGGAAGGTTATTTTTATTACCATTTGGCTAGCTTTAGAAATGGGTATGGAGGCGCAGAGTGTTCTAGTGATTTTTGTGGATCAGCCTGAATGTGGAATCCAGATGGCATTTCATTCATAATCAAGTTGTGGCATTTTGGCTCTATTCCTGAATTATCCGAAGTTATGACTTTCTGCTCTGCATTAGCTAGGAAGAAAAAAGTCTCCCAGAAAAAGGAGAGCAAATATGTAAGGACAATAAAATTTACTTTGTTCAAAGTGTTTGCTACACTGGAATTCCTTTTTAAGGAATGCACAGGAATTGTGCTTATATCTGTTGTTGCGTTAACTTCGATATAGAGGCAGTCAATCCAATAGGCTTTGAATAAGTCCCTGTAATGTTTTCCTCCTGAAACATTTGGATTATTTCTAAGAAAATTCTGATATGGCTTTTCGTCAGCTTTTCCATGAACAGCTTAATGGGTTGGTTTCTGTACATTTGGAATACAGGCATTCAGGTGAATCAGTACCTCTCCGTGTCTGGCGAGGTGGATTAATAGAATTCGGTGCTGTCCACAAAGATTAAACCAGATCATGTGTAGAGACAGCAAAATAAATACCATATAACAGCAGTTGCAGCAGACGAGACAGGGCCTATCTGTCTAGTCAAGCAGGAGAAAAGACACTGCAGCATCATGTCAAGGAAGCAAGCTCAAGGCATCAATTTAGGGGAAAAAAATAGCTGGCAACTAGTGGGTGCCTTCTGAAATGTTGTGTCATTTTGTCTTCATCTTGCTTTTCGAATTAATATACTTATTCTAAAGACTCACCTGTTCTTAGATGAGTTCTGGAAACAACTTGCCCTACAGTCTAAAACTGTGTTTTCTCTGTTCTGCAGAGCACGTAACTTCTGGTTTTTTAAAATTTTATATTCATTCTATAGATTTCTCTGATTAGTACCCAAAGAGTGACAGTGAAACAAATTTTCATTTGCATTTTATGAAATCATGACAGCTTGATATTACTGCAATGGGACATTTCACAGGGTACTGTGGGGGCACTGTGTATACCACCGACACAGAATAATGCAGTGTTGTTAGCTGTGCAGATTATCAAATTCAGGTAATTATCACTGCCACATGCTTTCCTGAAGATAAAAATATTAAACAGCATCATTTAAAATGCTGGCAGGCTTCTGAATATGTCTTTTTAAAACAGCATCTGATTTTCAGATTAATTACATGAGAATTAGGAAAAGTTCAGTTCCTGGGTAGGTTAAAAAAAAATAAAGGAAAATACATTGCTAGAGGAAAAATAATTTTTTGTTATTTTGTTTTAAAAAAAGGAAAATAAAGAAAATAGAAAAGAAGGATCACCTATTTTCCCCAACCATATGGTGTGCAAGAGCATTAGTTAAGATAAAACATTACTTATATTTAATATCTTATCTCTTTGAAAGTGAGTCAGTTGTGAAGTTCGAAAGCCATTTAAAAAGAAAAAAGTGGATTTCATAAAAAATAGTTTAACCTTTTAATACTTTATTTTCTGCTCCTTTTTTTGACCAAACCTCTTCCTTAAATTTTTCTCAACTTACATCTCTGAAGTAAATAACTTCAGACTTCATAAAATTGTATTTCTTTTTGAATTTTATTATTAACCAGAAATAAAACAACACTATCCAAATTTCTACAGAAAAGATGGGGGAAATGGTGTACTGAGAACTCTTAAAACAGATATATTTTAGCTATTTAAATACTGATTTAAATGCCTAAATTTATGCATGAATGCATGAAAATCCTGAAGGTAATCTCCTAAAGTTTTAGTCTGCTAATATTTAAATCCAGATTAAGGAAATTTGCTGGTATAAATATAACTGGAGTTGCCATATGTCATGTAAGGTATGAGTATTTCATATTTTGTTTATCTTTTACATTAACTTTGGAACTTATTCTGGATAGAGTGGGGATTGCTGGTTCAAATATTTTTGGTGAGGATGACAACACCACCTACTGGAAAGTTCCCATGTGTTTTTAATAATAATTTTGCCAACTTTTATGATCAAATTTAAGTTTTCTATGCTATGTAGCTGTTCATAGATGGTTTTCATGTCTTTATCTGTGCATGTGTATGCATATTGCTATTATGGAGTCTCTCTGTGACTGACTGGAGGTTCTTCCGAAATGAAATTATTTGCTTAGCAAAGATATCTTAGAATTTAATAATTGCAGTAAAAAAAAAAAAAAAAAAAGTTCACCCACAGTGCTTAATCATACTCTGATCTGGATGCATAGAAAATGAATTAATTTCTTTCAGGGGGGGTTTAGGTTTGGTATTAGGAAAAGGTTCTTCCCCCAGAGGGTGGCTGGGCACTGAAGAGGTTCCCCAGGGCAGTGGTCACATCACCAAGACTGACAGAGTTCAAGAAGCATTTGGAAAATGGTCTCAGGCACATAGTGGGATTGTTGTGGTTGTCCTGTGCATGGCCAGGACTTTGATGATTCTTCTTGGTCTCTTCTAGCTCAAAATAATCTATGATTCTATGACAAAATAGGTGGTCAAAAGGAAAGCAAAAGATTTTGTCGACATGAAGAGTCAGCTGGTCTGGATGGGTAGGAAGAAAACAATTTATATGGGCTTTGGTGTGACAGAGAATTTTAATCTATTGGAACACAAAGGCATCCTGGAGGTTATCAGGAGCATGAAGAGGTTGTTGCAACTGGGCCTGAAATCCGGCCTTGAGTATGGGACTCTGAGACAGGTGTCTGGGACAGACAGACTTTAAAAGTAACATGGAATGGAGACAAAAGAAGCAGGCTGAAATTCACTATGTAAAGGGTGTTTGAAAAGCAGAAAGGAATGGGAAGAATGGTTACAACTTGGTTTTGAGTCCTGTGGATAGTCAGAGGCTTTCATGGCCCAGACGAACCCCAGTCAGGATCCTCATCCAACCCCTGCCCGTGACTCCAGAGCCACATTTCAGCTCATCTGTGGCCCCCGGTACCTGTGCTGGTTTACCCACACCTCCTGGCTCATCCTCCTTCTTGGGTCAGCTGAGGTCAAGCTGCACAAGAAGCTCTCAGAAATGGTTGTGACCCTCCTCAAAGGACTTAGAGGAAAGAATGGGCTGCATTATTCTCATAAAAAACCACACCCTCGAAATTAGATAACATTTTTCAATTTAGTGATTTGTGCCTCGATATCTCCACCTACAGAGTACATTTTTAGTCTTGTTGTGAAGTTAAATATATTCATGCCTACAAAGCAGACAGATGGTATATTGTTGAGAACTGCTGAAAAGCTCGAGAAGAAATAAATGAGTCTGTCTCCAAAATAAAAGTTGAATAATATGTAATAAACATATGAGACTGTTTTTCCTTTATGAATTAAAAAGAGAGCATTTAATAAGTGCTCAGTAAGCAGGTACTCTCCTTTTGGAAATGAAAAATGCAGTGGAAAATAATTAATGACATAATAAAATGGACAGAATTAAAGAAGTGTGTTGCCTTAATTCCTTTTCTTGCGAGTATATCATATATTTAAAAGCAGACTGGCATAACAGCTTACATTTTTATTCATACCTTCAGTCCTAAAATATGGGTAAGGAGATGTTTGCATATTATCATCAATTGGTGGAACTGAAGTATGATGCTATATAATTTGGCAGCTGTGAGAATTTTTGTGGTCTACCAAAGGCAACGGGAACTGTCCCTCTCCCACAATGAAGACATTATTCCCTAGAGAAACCCCATCTATAAGGAAATAATATTTGAATGATTGGCAAATGTTCTGTTGAGTTGATTAAGAAAGAAAATGCCGCCTTCTTGGTCACAGTTTCATGTTGTCATTAGATCTCTCTGAGCTACCCTATAGCTCTTGAGAAGCTTACTCCTCAAATCTATATGTTATCCAATTATAATTATAGAATAATTTGGGTTGCAGGACATCTCTAAGATCATCAAGTCCATCCACTAGCCCTGCACTGCCAAGACCACCAGTAACCCATGTCCCAAGCATCACACCCTTTTAAATCTTCTAAACCCCTCCAGGGAAGGTAACTCCACCACTGCCATCGGCAGCTTGTGCCAGGGCTGGACAACACTTCTGTGAAGACATTTTTCCTAATATCCAATCTAAACCTGCCCTGGTTCAACTTGACTCTGTTTCCTCTCATCCTAGCTCTGTATTTGCACGGCAGATCTGCATCAAGATTTGAGCAGCCCAGCCGATCGTCTCGGTAGCTCTAACAATTGCTTATGTAAAAAAATTATTCTCACCTTAATCTGACACAGAAAGGAACGCAAAAGATTGCCTGAACTCTCTACAGCCCATGTCTAAGAAGTCTGTTTTTCCTCAGGAGTCTTCTGACCTTAACTGAAATGGCTGAAATTGCTCAGGCATTTTGTATTTCATACATTAGCTGTTGTCAGTTGTTCAGGACATATTCCTGAGCCTTTTTAAACGGTCAGGAAAATCACATCAGCTTTCTATACCCTCAGCCTTTTCAAACAATTGCTACATTATGAACCTTGTCTGGTCAAGGAAGTAGCAGCTGAGTCACACAAAGACCAAATTATCCCTTGGGCTAATTTTATATACCACAAACATTCAATCTAACAATTACTTGGACATTTTGGGTGTGATATATACTGCTCATATATGGGAAAAATTGACTGTTGTCATTGCTGAAAGTGACTGTTCACTGTGAAGAAAGGGAATGATAGTTAAAGCTCTTTGTTTCTGTGTGCTTGTCTTCATATTAATGCCTAGTTGTAATGAATTCTAGATTTGATAAATAGTCATGATTTATCCCAAATGAAAGGAAGTGAACAGGGAAAACAGCAAAACCTTTTATTTCCCATCTCTCTCCTTCGAGGTGCTTGACATCTTGCCTTCATTTCTGAACTGCCTTTGTTGACGCGCAGCTTTCTTCTTTCCCTCTTTGTGTCTTTGTGTGTTTGTTTTATTTTTTATTTTTGTTTTTCTTCCTTGAAATTAAACTGTTTGTCAAATGTGATAATGGGTAGAGTCATGATGTAAATAGTTAATGATGCTGCTGTCTTCTGAGGATTTCTCTGGGTGTAATATCCCCAATCTTTATGCAACCGTACACTTGACTTGCACATTCCAAAGCCCTTCACAAAGGGCAATGCTGCTGCTTGTCTAAATAGTACATGATTACCTCGGTTAGTTTTGTGGCTGTGGTAATGTTCATTTTATGAGCTCAATCTGGTTCTGAGCCATCTGAACTTGATATTCCAGATGCCTTATCCCTAGTAGCACCAGCTCATATACTGTGTACACATGTGTACAATGCAGGCTGCATTGGAAAGGCTCGGTTTTGTTCTCAAAGTCACACCATGCTTTCCTTCAAACCTTACAGGAAAAGGTGTGTGAGCATGGGGGACAAAGGGGGCTGCTAATAGAAGCCCCAAATATTCAACAATCATGCATTTTTTATAACAGGAAGCTATCCAGTTTTAACAATTCCTATTTTCACCACTGGAAAAAGTGTCTTCGTACATTATTGTTGCATTGCCACGTGACACACAGAAAACAACAAAGATAATGGGACATGGAACTAAAGCTGCCTTGAACTATTGCCTGTTTACCCAGTAGAACAAAGGAGTAGGCGTTAGAGTTCCTCCATTTACCATAAGTGTGTCTTTGAGGTAGTCAACTCTACCTGCCTGCTAACTTGGGGATAATAAAATACATACCTACCCCGCAGGGATGCTGGGATGCTTAATGAACTAATTAGTACTGTTCAGTACTCTGATGGGAGGTGTTACCTGTACTTTTGTTTAGAGAAGGTGTAGCTGGCAATTTATCTATTGCCTGAGAATAAAAAAGAGAATTTTCTCCTCATTCAGGAGTTTTTGCATTACTTATATCAGTATAAATGCTCTCAAGCCAAGCATCAAAGTGATCACAGTAAGAGTCAGCGACTATAAACGGGAATGCAATTTGCCTGAAGAGTGTGTGAGTAATCATAGATTTCCATGGACGTGTTTGTGTATGCATTTAGCATCAAAGTCTTCAAAAGTTGCTGCTTTCTACACAGCACACAAGAACTGCTTTTTCGATGGATGGTGCTAGTTCCTAACTGTGGAGGGTACCAAAAGAAGGTCTGTACTGCAAGAGAAATTTAAGTAACTAGATCATAATTCCCCTTTGTATTGTGGCAAAGACCCTGAGGTCAACCCTTATTTCTTATAAAATGATAAGAGTCTGTAATGGCAAGAAAAGTTCTCAGATTTATCCCTCATCCAAAAAACAATGACTCCTGTGACACCTAATGCCCAGACACAAGCTGGAAGATTCCTTTAGCATTCAGGCACCTGCTGAATCATCAGGACCATTACAAATCTCTTCAATTTCTTTGCAGTTGTTGTAATTATTATTATTACTGTGATTATTGTTATTACCATGATAACCATTATGCTAGTACCAAGTTTGTGATAAATTCACTTGATTTTAGGTTTCCAATCTAAGCCATGGTCAGTGAAGACCTAATCAGTGTAGAGAATGGAGTTTAGGGCATTATCCTGCTCTACAAATACAAGTGTGTTTTTAAGATGAAATGAATGGTATTCTAGACTTCATTGACTGTTTTGACTAGTATTCTATTGATAATACAACAAATCTTTGTAACTTGGTATAATGCAGATTTGTAGAACAGATATCTAAAGTTCTGCTCCAAAAGTGATTTTTTTTCAGAGGTCGGAGCGCATTGCAATAAGTATTATATGAACATTTTTTCAGTGTTGCCAGATGAATTAAAAATCTGAAGATGAGCACACCAGAGAAGCTGAATGTAAGATTGATTCTGTTTCTAACCCAGCCTGCGAAGCCCATGGATAAATAAAGAGGCAAAACCTGGAGGTAGAAAATCCCTTCTGATTGGAAAATGCACTCTATCGAGTAATGTATTTGAGTAGATATGGTTCACATCCTCTGTGCTGCTGTGAGACTTTGAGTTTTGCTTCAAGACCTCAGAATAATCTATGCCTCTGACTAGCATCAAGTCCTATGTGAAGGGTGGGAAAACAAATACTTGTCCCCTCGCTTCCTCTGTCATTTAGACCATAATTAGTGAGATAACAGCTAAAGCTGTGTTTGCCTCGGTTTTTACCTCATACTCTTACATGCGTGTTTGAACTCAAATGATATTGCAAAGGGGACAGAGGAATGTGCATTTTCCACATGGGGATCTCCATTTTGTTAAGAGCAGAAACTAGAAAGGCTTGAAACTGGGACGAGACTGGCCTAGAAGCTGGATCTCTAGAACACAAATCGACTTCAATAATCATAAAACCGATAGGCTCTTATGGAAAGACACGTAGGCCCTAACATACCAATTATAAATATTGGTAATTAGCTGAGACAGGGACACAGGACCCTTGCCAGTCCCATGGGGAGAGCAAAGCACTGCCGGGAGAGGTGGAGCTCACCCAACATTTCCACCAGCCACTGAAGGAAGGTGGATATCCCTATGCAGTGACTGCAGAGACAACCAGGGAGACTGTGGACCTGACTCCATTCAGTGTTCAGAGCCAGCAGAGTCAGAAACTCATATAAATCTGTATTTATTTTTATATATATATGTACTCACACACTAAGAGCTCCGCAAGTTTACTCTGTAGTACAACTTCATACGGCACAGCAGAGTACATCAAGCCATGACTGAGGTCCCCTTAAAGACTCTCTCATATTTTAACTTAGATTAAAACCTTTTTGAGCAGAGTTAATCTCCCGTACCTCTCAGATATTCTGGGGTTGGATTGAAAGAACTTTTATAGACATGGACTTGTACAGATAAAGAAATATATTGGTTTCTGTGCCTTCTCCATGGCATGGTAGGCTTTGTACCTGAGACCATTATCCAAAGTACTGTTTGCAATTAATCTTTTGGGCAGTGTGTAATCACCCAAGGTGTACAGGGCTAAGTTTCAACCAGATAATGACACAGAAGGGCAATGTGGAGGGGGAAGAGGAAGGAACACCAACTCATCATTTGTTTGCTATGCCTATCAGGAAAGAGGCACTGGCAAAGGCTGTCTGGTGACCAGTGATGTTATGGTTTCAGACAGGGTAAAGGACAAAGCAGAAGCCCTCCAGACTGAGTATTGAAAATGAATGTGTGTCTTTTCAATGTATTTGTACAGGAGGGAAGAGGGAGAAAAAAAAAAAAGGTGAAACATTCCAGATGCTTGCCTGCAGTAAAGCATTTCTGGCTGTTAGTTCCAGTAGGTCATTACTGCATTAATTTGGTGTTTAATTAAATGCCTGTGCAACAGACCATTTATTTGTTATCTAATATTAGCTTTAGTTCTTATCAATTAAATGCTAGCTGAGGGCTTGATTCACTTACATTTTATGTCCCCTTACACTCTATTTTTTATAAACAAAAAACAAGGACTCAACACAGAGAGAAGATTTACACCCCTAAATTTCACAGTGTGTATAATGCAATATGCTGAAGTGCTTAGGCAGAAGGTGCTGAAACAAAGGGAGGGATTTTTTTGAGAAAAGGAAACAGTCATCTGCTTTTCAAACAAGTGAGAAACTAACTGAGCTACACAAAAAAATGCCTCTTACAGCATATTTCCAATGATGGTCTAAGGTACATCATGCATACATCTGATTTTATTTGTGAATTTTGTTTTTATTTTAGGAAGTCATACCTAGAACAATGTGACATTCCACTGGGGCTTCTTTCAGGATATCCATTTTGCTCTCCCCAAAGCAGGGGTGTCCCTGCTGCTTGTTCAACAGCTGCGCTTCATCTAAGCCTCAAACTCTGCCTTTCATTGATGCTTATTTTCTTGCAGGACATAAAAAAAAAATTAATGTTGAAAAGTCACTAACATTGGAGTTTTGGGGTTTATTTATTGCTCATAGTAGTTGCACAAAAGTGTCAAATTGTTATCTGGGTTATAGCAATGTTTGGCTGTTATCACAGAGGCTGAATTTTCAGAACTCTGAGTCCAGCTGCTCCCACTGAAAAGATCTGGCTAAAATAAGTCCTGACTAATGGCTTTAAACTGGAAAAAAAGATAGGTTTAGAGAAGCTGTTAGGAAGAAATTCTTCCCTGTATGGGTGGTGAGGCCCTGCCACAGGTTGCCTACAGAAGCTGTGGCTGCCGCATCCCTGGAAGTGGTCCGAGGTCAGATTGGACAGGGCTTGGAGCACCCTGGTCCAGTGGAAGGTGTCCCTGCGCATGGCAGGGGGTTGGAACTCGATGATCTTTGAAGTTCCTCCCAACCCAAACCAGTCTGTGATTCTATGATGACTAGCTCAGATGTGTGTTCTTGATTGGAAGAGTGTCTAGAAGTCTGTCTCACTAAGCTTTCAAAACAGAGTTTTGAATACCTGTCCATGTAAATTGGAGCAGTTAAACTCCTGCTATGTGCACATCTTTCTAGAAAACTGTTTGTGCTGTCCTACCAGACTGTCTTTGCGTACAACACCAAATCTCTCTGAACACCTCTGGTCAATTTTGTTTGGAGGCTTGGCTCATCTCATCCTGCATCTGGATTTTAGGGTCAAGCATCCTAGAACAAGTGCCACAGTAGTAAAGGTACAGGGCACCACCGATCCTACAAAATCACGCTGGACAGAAGAGTCCTTGCACTTCATTTCTTACTAGGTGCACAACACTGTGATACATAACCTGTTAAGTCCTGAGTGTTTGACAGTAATGGCCTGTTAATTGGGTGAGAAAGACACTTTAGAAAAGTAATTATTAAATTTTATTATCAGAGCACACCTTCTTGTAGCAGGAGAGGTTTTTTTACGCCCGATTTGGAAGGTATGCTTTGATCAGTAATGCAATCTAAATGAATAGTCAGATCTATCTAGCTATCTCAGAGTCTCAAGAGTGGTGGCCTCTATTTTGGCTGTCTTTCTTCTGCGATAAATGCAGAACACTATTTTAGAATTGAGCCTTTTCTGCTTTTCTACAAGTAACTATTTGAATCATGTCAAATATATGTTAAATTATACATCTAAAATAAATTTCCTCTGGATTTTATGAAATTCATTCTTTTTGTGAATTTGAAAGTCACTTTCCTAACAGGTTTGGTAAAGCCTAGTAAAATCAGATTGACTCTCACTGTCTCAGACCCATTATAGGTTGCGTTCAGAAGTCAATCATTGTA
This sequence comes from Falcunculus frontatus, assembly GCA_013398115.1. Lineage (NCBI taxonomy): Eukaryota > Metazoa > Chordata > Aves > Passeriformes > Falcunculus > Falcunculus frontatus. The sequence continues at coordinate 429,833 of VZRV01009990.1, forward strand.
AAATTGTTTGCTGCAGTTTTAGAAACAGTCACATAAGAGTCACATTTTAAAAACAACACAGCTGAAATTCGGGATGCATTCTGAACATGATCATGTACTTTATATAAGGCTTTGCAATGACATAGTTAAGTTCAAAATCATTTATTACAGTCCGAGCAATGGAGAAATATGGATAAGGCAAAACCTTTTGGTTCACAGATGATAGATTTATCTTCAATGTTGTCATCACATTATTATTTTGGTTTCATGAAACTGAATTCTTAAACAGTTTGTAAGAAAGTAGTGGATAAAATTAGCCTATTACATGTGCACTTTTTTTTTTTGCCTACCATTTGCAGGCAGATACAGTTTCACAGAAGCCAAAGAGTAGAGATCATAATTCAGCACAGGATTTGACAAAAAAGAGCGCAGTTTCTTTTGACAGCAGTGAAGCTGAGAAGCAGGATCACCCTTAAGAGGTAGACATTTGTTGGTCTCTGTGGTATTGGAAGGCATTAAATACCGTGATACAGTGGGAATTGCAGTGCTCTACATAGAGTTGAATTGGATCAAATAGAATTGAATCAAATCAGGTAGAATAGCAGTCTTGCAGAAAACAGCAGATGTTTACATGATTTGCTCAGCTGAGATCCAAAATCTGAGCCACAGCAGTGACTGAGAAACACCCAGCAAGGTCAAATCTTCTGGTTCCTAACAACATTTATATGAGTACAGCCAACACAATTATCAGACCAACAGGGACCATTCTGTCTCCTGAAAGACATCTTTGTGTGGCATTTAACAAGGGAAAAAAGAAAGTATGGGAACAAAGGGTACAGGGAAAAGAAGGAGTACCCACTGAAAAGGACTCACAAAGCAAAAGTGATAAGGCAAGTGGGACTGAAGTAGAGAGATTTGGGGTAATAAAAAAAGTGGATCTCTGGGTCTAAAAAATGTGGGGAATAGAGATGAAGGTTCTGAATAGATGTGGAGAACAGGTTAAAAGCTGAAAGATGAATATCTCCCACATTATACAATGCTGACAGAACATACATTCATAAATGTAGAAAGCCAGAATGAAATGCAAAGTTAGCCTGAGCCCTCACTCTCCCCTCCAATGCAGACTCCATAGACAGATCCATGCACAAGAAGAAGTTAATACAGAGGACAGACTGCACAAAGACAACATTTCAATAGTAGAACGAGTAGGAGACCTCAAAAACAGGGGGGAAAAAATGAAGACACTTTGTAGAAGGAGCTGAATGCTCTGTATTAAAGGGGGCTGAGAGTGAAAAAGCCCTTTACTCCATCTGATGAAAGTCCCTAGTGAAACAGATGCAGTGAGGAAGGGAATGTATGCTCCAATTAAGGTCTGACATGAAAGGACCAACACATCTCCCTTGTGAGCACATCCAAAAAGCAAGGTGAAAACATTCTGGGGATGGAAGTTCAAGGGGGTCTACTGTGTCGAATCTCATTAGGTCCAGATGGATATCAAACTGGTGGATGTTTTCAGAATTATCTGTGTCAAAAATGTTGACAATTCTATGAGCTAGCAGCTCTTTTGCTTCTGTGTACTGAGTATAAAATCACCTTCCTATCCCATTTGCTATTTTTACTTTGGTTTTTCTTGCAAATCCTTACCATGGGGTAGTTAATATACCTTACACTAAAATCCCAATGGACTTCAGGCATTAAATTTTCACTGTAAGGTAAAGCATAGGAATTTAATGCTCACCTCACATGCCTACTTCCCAACAAAACTTCTGCTTCTTCTTTACATAGATGACCCGAGCTAATCATCTTGTTTTCAGTGAAACAAATAAATAAATATATGCCCCACTTCTGTGAAAGAAGTCAGTGAGGGGAGTAAACTGAAATCTTATGTGCAATTGTAGTACTGGAGCTCTCCACACAGAAATGGTTTTTAACTTCCTTCATCTTCTAACAACTTTAGCTTTTTAAGACTGGTGTAAGTTTTGTCATCAGTGTCAAGGAGTAGATGGAAGAAAATAGGCTTTATTTCAAAAATCAGGAAAATGAGTGGCATATAAAATATTGCTAGTGCAAGGGTTGTCATTTAAACACCACATAAACTGAAGGGATGAAACATGAATGACTTTTATATCACATGTGATTTGCACAAAATTGTGTGCAAATACAATTTGGAGGGTTCTGCTGGTTTTGACAGGTCAGTCTTCAGTAAAGTGTGACACAATATTTGAGTTCTCAATAGAGGGAACTCTGAGTGGGAGCTCTCATCTCCACTCCATGTTCCTGGATGTCTAAACACCCTCATATGAAAAACCTGACAGCTGAGGTAGGATGAAAGTAAAAGACAGATTATGTCCATTGTCCTTTTTTATCTGCACTGCTCTCCCTTTTCTTATGTGGGTGAGGGTGGAGCTGGTAGCAGGAGAGGAGCTACCATGGGTAAATGTCACGGGTAATAACATCAAAACTGAGATATTCCGACATCAGTATTCATAGCAAACATGTTAATATATTTTAAAGAAAAAGAAAACACAGCATGCCTCCAACCTTTACCTGGAAATATGTCTCAAAACCTCTCATTTCTCATCTAACTCCTCTTAAATAAAAGTAAGCTCACATCACTCCAAATTAGATCAACATCAAAATGAACGGGTAAATAAGGAAAGAAATTATTTACATGATGTTTTGTTTCACAAGGGCTCCTTCCACTGATGAAGAAATTGCTATTCTTTGCCAGACACATTAATAGCACTTTTCTCTCTCTTGTCCTCACACTCTGTGTGCCGTGTGGCTCTGTTGTCCATTTCTCCTTCCCAACTGACTCACCACCAGCTCTCTATCAGCGCTGTTATTCCGAGAGCGGTGGCCCATAAAACGAAGATAACAAGTCCCAACTCCCAGTAAGCTTTTCCTTGTCAATGAGAGATTAAAAATAACGGTCAGGGGCTATGCAATGATATTTGCAGCTAACTTTACAAATTTTCATCCACAGCATCTGAGGATTTTTACCCCTTTCTAATCTTCTGCAATAGCTTGAATTTCTCCTCATTAGGTTTCATTGAGCAGGACAAAAAGGTGGCATATGGCTTTTCTGCTCAGAAAATATATCATTAAAATAGGTACGCAGGTTATCATGTTGGTGTAGCTCCCTACATAGGCAGATTGAAAGGATTTTAGGTAAGCTCTAAAGTTATATGTGAAATATTCACTCTGTCACTTTATGATTCTTTTTATAAACCACCATACAGACTCTCAAGGAAAGTGAGGAAAATTAAAGTCCACATTCTTTTGCTGTAGGTTTCTACGAATGCAAACAAATAAACACATGTTTTTGGGATAGCAGTGCCGCAAAGTTTCCTCGGCTTCGCCCATCTGTTAAGAAGGCAATGCGTATCCTCCTTTGAAGTAATTTCTTAAATTCCCCCTCACATCATACACAAATTTGTCAAGAGTCTCGTAATGCTCTGCCTGCTAAAAGCTCCTAAAATTCTCATAGTTGGAAAGACTAAATTCAGGCCAAACTCCAGGCTGTTACTCACTCTCCTCTAAAACCCAGTGTAAGCATCACATTAACCTCAGGGCTCTCCAGATAAGACTATTCTTTGGTAGATTTGCCAGGGCATATTCAAATTGACTTGACATTTGACTGCAAAGTGTTTGTATCTCAGTACAAGCATTGAATCATTTTGATAGAGCTATTTAGCACTCTGTTTCTAAGCAAGTTTTCTGCTTAAATCGTAGCTGTCCCAGGTTTCCATAGTCAACTGTTCTCCTCACCTTATAGATAAAAAAAAACATGTCAGGAAAGAAGAAAAAGAAGAAGGGGAAGAGGAAGAAGAAGAAAAAGAAGAAGGAAAAGAAGAAGAAGAAGAAGAAGAAGAAGAGGAAGAAGGGTAACAGTTGCTGATTGCCCAGTGGCACTAGATATGATTAGAAAAAGGAGCTAACAGTTTCATTAAACGCTATTTCTTCATTTTTAATAGATGTCCCTTTTATTATGGGAATTACAAGCATTTGACTGAGCTCAGAGAACTGGCAGAAGGTCAGAGATGGCTCCTGACTCTTGCTGACTGCAAGAACTAGCAAAATCTACAGCTACACCTTCCTGTAAGTGCTGGCATGTAATGTCCAACCATCTATGACTTTTTTTTTTAAGGAAAAGGCTCTCAAATCTTTCACTAATCATCTTGCAGTTTTATGTGAAACATCAGTCGTTTACTAATCACAAATTAGTGATCTACTTTCTTCTGGTCCAAGTAGCTGATGTGTGGCTCAGAATATCTTAATCTACATCATAGAAATCCTGTTTACCCCACAGAAGCTTATGAATGAAAATTAGAGATTAATTCAATAAGTCCCGGTAATCTATGTCAGTTACTACAGAGGCCAACTTGTACTTATGACCATTCAATAACTGCATTATTTTGAAAAGGTATGATGGAATATAGTAATCTGTTTCTTTTCAGGATTTTTTTAAAGAATCACAATCATAAAATCTAATTTTTATTTCTGTTCTCTCTGTCCAGAATTGGATTTGTGAGAGTCAGAATGAAGATGAACACTAGCTAGATATTTCAGTCAGCTGCTATGTAATGCCAAAGAATAAAGACACGCCATTGTTTTGCCATTGTTACTGGATGCACGGTATCCATCCTCAAACTCTTAGTTGTACTGAGCCAAAAACTCCCTTCTGGATTTTCAGCCCTGTATTTCATACCTGGATGCTTTATAGCAGACTAAACTTGAAGTAGAAATCCATGAAGAGCAGTAATTTGGATGAGGCATTGGGATTAGATGAGGATTTTTTATTTGGTCAATTAACTGCAAGCAAATTTTATAACAACTTAAAGAGCAAAATACTTTTTGCACCACCACACTGAGATATCCCCTCGGTTCCCCCAAATGTCGCTTTTCCACATGGCCAGAGCATTCGGCTACTGAAACACTAACAAAATATGTCCAGAGCTTCAAGTGACACTGCATATACTCAAAATTGTTCTGTTAGGACCAGAGATCCCTCAGTAATTGACTGACACCGAATTTTTGTCCTGTCTTCCCATGGGGAAAATAAGGACAAACAGATACACAAAACAGAGAATCAGAAATGCAGAAGAATGACAGACATTCAGCTTGCAAACTGGGTCTGTCATAGCCAAGGATACAGCCCTAGGGGTGGGTTAGCTTCATGGTCCACATCAAATATCTCTGCTGTCATGGAGGCACATGTTTTTGGCTGTCATGAGTGGTACACAGAGATGATGCTCAGGTGAAGTGACTTGTAAACACTTATCTCTGACTGAGCTTTCTCACTGATGGATGGCAAAAAGAATAACAATAGAGACTGTTCTGTTTAATCCAGGATTGAATGGAATCACTGCAAGGATATACATTTCCAAAATATAATTGGAAAAATGCCACTGCAGGTGGAATTAAAAAAGACTCTTAATTTTTTTTCTGTACATTTCCACTATATTTCAGAAAAAAAAAAAAAAAAAGTTAGGGCCAATTGCAAGGACAGCAGGAAGAATGTGAGGACATAATCTCAAACTGTGGTTGCACTTAAGTATAGGAGTGAAATCAGACTCATTTAAGAAAGTTAATCAGAATTAAAACCAAACCAAATCAAACCAAACCAACAAACACTCATCCACCAGAAAGACTGATTATGACCTGAAATAACCTGATAATTGTAGTAGTTGCTTGAATGTTAAAGACTTAGTCTCAGATCCCTGCACATTACTAAATCCCCACACTACTTGTTATGGAAAGAGAACTTGAATGTTTTGTAACATATCAAGTAAGCATCTTCATACCATCTGTGATTTTTGATGTACAGACTTCTTGGACATGAATTATTTTTTCAATGTGTATCTTCAAAACCTTGTTATCTTTCTTTATCTCTTTCTCTCTCCCTCTCTCTTCTCCTCTTTTATCAGATCAGCATTTTTTTGGTCAAGTTTTTTGACCTGCTCAGTGTGAGCTACATAGGTTGGAGAACAGATACACCTAGATCACTTGTTAAAATTAAATTAGCTGATGTCCAGGCAACTGGAAACCTTGAAACACATGATAATAAGGTCAAAAACATGCTCCGCACATGTGAAAACGTGTTCATGTGTGGTTGCTAAACACGGATGTAAAAAAAGAACCTTAACCAATTACTTCAACCCTCATTCACCTTTTAGGTTGAACTCAGATGATCATTGATTTTGGAGTACAGCCAGAATATATAAATTAAAGACACTTCTGCCCAATACCCAGCTGCTTCTTAGAGTGACAGAACTCTGGGCTTTTGCCATGTTGAACACTGGCAGGTGAAAACACTCAAGAGAAGGAGCCAGGTTTCCAAAATTCTGCTAAGTACTTTTGCTGTAGACTTACATGTGAATTTGGGTCACCTCTCCTGAAATGTTGACTTTGATATTTAGCAAACCAAATAGTCTCTAATGTGGTTAAGTAATGTTCCAAGCAGATACTTATCTCCAGATGAAAGTCCCTCCACTTTTGTGACTAAAACATGCTCCTGTGTCCAGGTTTGAAGATGCAAGTCTTTGACCTAAGTGTCATTGCCTCATGACATTCTGAGCTCATCACCACCTGCTTCCCCCAGGCTCTTGGTGCCTCTCCAGAAGGGCATTGATCTCCTGTAGATCTTCTATCACTGGTGAATGTCCCAGAGACAAAAGGAGGTTAGAAGTTGCTCTGGGTGACCATGCATAGACAACTAAATGCTCTCCCCAGTGTTTAGCCAGCTTGACCTACATTCAATTGTACTGAGCAAGATTGTTGCCAGAAAGCTCATGTAAGGCTTAAAAGAATGTACTTTTGCTATTATTTGACAGATGTAAGGACAGAAGAGCCAAGCTTATTACCTTGCTTGAATAATTTAGGTTTTTGAAAACTTGCAAGGCCCTAAAATTGGATTTTGTCTTGAAACCAAGACTTTTGAGCAGGTCTTCCATGGTGATGTCCAGTCATGTTCTATGTGAAGTGAGATGTGGTCACCTAGTACTGAAGTCAACAGATATTTACACCTGGGCATATAGCTGGCTCTTGGTGGTAATTGCTATCATGGCATTATTTGAGGCCAACTGGTCTTCCCCCCCTCAAAAGAAAAAGAGAAGAAATAAAGTAGAGCCAAATGTTATCTCTTTATTGCTAAGGCTCTTTGAAAATGAAAAATATTGATTATTTTATCATTTTTGCTGGTAGATAAGAAGAGTCTGGACAGCCAGTAATTCAAAGTGTTACCATTTTTGTGCAGAAATTTATTGCATTTCTGACAATGAGATACTTAGAGATCTACAGGGATTTGCTAGAAGTTTATTAAAAAACCTTGGGGTGCAGGTTGGTGTAGATGCTTGTTCTTTTTTTTCAGGAAATCTCAGTATAGAAAGTCATAAAGTGCTATGCTGAAAAATGTTTGGGAAGGAACACCACACACACAGAAACATCCCTCATTGGTGAAATCTGAAATTCGGGGTGTAGAAGTAGGCCTACTGCCACAACACAGAACAGTAAATTTCTGGGCTGGGTCTTGAGTTCTCCTGTTCACCTCTTGGGGCTTTTGGAAAATCAATTTAGTATCCAGGGCTTTGAGCAACCTGGTCTGGTGGGTGGTGTTCCTTCCATAGCAGGAGGCTTGGAACTATCTCATTCCGATGATCTGTCTGGTCCCTTCCAGCCCAAGCCATTCTATGATTCTCTCTTTAGTGGATTACTTTCTCAAGAAGAAAGTGTTGTTTTGAGGTTTTTTTTTTTTTTTTTAAGGCAACAGGCAACAGTTCTGTTTTTAGGAACAGAACTGAAATCTTTGGCTGCAGTCTTTTAAATATTTCTTTTCTATGTCTGGACTGGTGTTACTCAAAAACAGAAAGGGCTGAACATGTGTGTATGTAAGGGAGAGAAAGAAAGAAGAGGGTCGAACTGAGAGAAGATCACCTCTGGATCAGATATGCAATTTTAGGTTTAGTCTTCTTCTCCATAATTTGTTCCACCATGTACAGCAGAAGAAAGAGGTCCAAACAGAGATGTGGGAGCATCCACTTCAGATACCATCAAGTTGTTAGCTAAGATAGTGAAATCTTCATCATAACTTGCCTCCCACTATCCCACGCCGGTGGGACACTTAGTGACACAAAGCTAGCAAGTATCAAGAGCAGCCCAAAATGTTATAAAACAAATATGAAAATTTAGAACATGCTTTAGGACATGCAGTGTTTTGCAGCCAAACATGCCATTGCAGATTTGAGCAGCACAATATAATTTAAGCACATGAGCATCCGTCTAGTCCTTACTTATCTATTCAGTGTCCTTCTTTCAGACTCCTCTCCCCTTAAAGTTTTTAATATTTGGAATAATTTTTATTTTTGGCAGCAGCAGATGGATCCTAAATACCTGTGAGTCATTAGTTTAATAACACAATTGGTAAGTACAGTCATCCTCAGTGAAGGGCAACTGCTACAATTATCTCACTAATTTCACTGTGTAAATGCATCATGTCAGGGATAGCATCTGAAAATCATTTAATACATTAGAATAGCATATTCATTATCTATAATATGTATGCCTTCCTTTTTTGGCTTACAGGCAGAAGAAAAGAGCAGGTAAGAAAGACAAAAAAAAAAAAAAGAAACCAACCACAAAGTAAAAAAGGAATGACAAAAAATCAAGAAAAGAAAACAAAACACAGACCCCCAGAAAGTCTTGACTTTTAAAAATAAATTATAAAATTAGCTGATGAACAAAATTAATCCAAACTGACTTGAATTTGAATTCTGTCAGATGGAGTAAAAAGTGCCCTAGGTATATAAACAAGCTTTGGTAATAAATAACAATGCAGCAAGCCAAGGGGAAAGTGTTTATAAAAGCGATTTGTGTTTGGTGCATTCTCATTTGGCAGTCTCATTAATGATTTAGAAGAAGGTGTAAACACCACATTCATGATTTTAGGGAATGTTGGTGTGCTACAAATGCCAATGAGTTAAAAAAAAAAAAAAAAAAGGAAAGAAAAGAGAAAGCAAGCAAGAGAAGTATTTCTGTAAAGAGTCTTCTTTTCTGTGTCTCTGTGTCTTGGCCTAAAAGGGAATATTTTCTCCCTTGGCCCTAACTCTTCTTCTACCTTAATTTTATCAGAATCTGTGCAGCACCCAAGACCCATCATTATGTTTCTTAAGGTGTCATTCTGTAATAACCCAAGTTCCTCCACTTTTCTCACTTACTTTTTTATGGGAGTTTGTCAGAGAGCTAAAGAACATATAAAATAAGAATGTGGAGACATGTGAACTTAACCAGCACTGTGATTTCTGTGTTGGGTGAACAGTGAAGCTCTGCCTTTTGGTGCACAGATGTCTAAACCCAAGTGAGGAAAGACTCTGACAACAAGGTTGTTGTCAACAGCAAATTATCTCCTGTAGTCATCAAAGGGTTTGTGCAATGCTTAAAGTGAATGTTTGGAAGTGTTGCAACGGAAATACAGAAGTCTGTGGAGGAAAGCACATCTTTGACAGTCTTGAGATAGGACCCAGCAATCATATAGGGCCACTTTAACCCCTTTTAGACCCAAAAAATTGATCAATGGATTCATTCCATACCTTGATGACTTTTACGTAACAGTTGTTACTTAATTGTTAAGTGCAATTCTCTGGAGGAAAACTTTCACTGATTATATGTCAGCTTTTTCTTTAAGGTCTAGAGCTATCTGGTTTATACATCTATGTAACGCTATTTTTTAAAAAAAAAATGAACCAAGAAAAAAACCCAAACCAACAAAACAATAGCAAAAAAATGAGCTATTCCCTTGAATTCCTTTCTTTACCCTTTTCCCTATCTTATCCTAATAATGTGTAGCATTATTTTATTCTCTGAAAGAGTCGTCTGGATCTCACTAGTAAAATTGTTCATGGAATAACGTAACTGATAAAGACCAATGTTCCCTGGACCATGTCACTTTGCCCAAGTAACTCTTTCCTGGGTGTTCGTGAGGTAGTACAAAATGCACGTTACAGTTTTCCATCCTCAGAAACAAGAACAGAAATTGATCCTTAAACAAAAGAACTTAGAAAGGGGTATTGATCAGATTACAAATGAGGTCTGAGAGGCAGGACGAGGGCAGGAAAACTTGATCCTTCTGTCAAGTCTCTTTAATGGCACTGCAGATCTGTACTCCTCTGTCAAGGCCTGCTCAAAAGCACACTGAAGTCAATGGAAAGAGTCCTATTAATATTGATAATTGATTTTAGATGTGACTGAAGTGCTGGGAAAGAGCAGAAATAGTCCTTGGTTTCTGCTGCAATCTGTCTCCTGTTTCTAGATGCTGATGCCTCCCACTTAATCTAATTCTTATCTCAAACCAACAAAACCCCTGCCCAGCCAGCAGCTTTCTCTCAGAATCTGTTTCTACTCTAACTGCATTCCTGTACAAGCATTTAACTCATCTCAAAACTCTGCTGCTTCTCTCTCTTGCCTTGCTGACCAAAAATTATTTTCTGTCTGTGCTGATATATTTTCCCCTTTTAGCTAAAGAACTTATCTTCCTTTCTGCTTCTGTGCTAGCACTTCTCCTTGCCTGCTTCTTTTAATTATTTCCCAGTTCTTCTGAATGAATCCTTATTTTTCTTCTGCAAAATTTTCTCAACACTTCTGCCCACACTCCTCAGCTTTCTCCCAGATATTTACACTTCAATATTTTCCCTCTTAGAGTGTGACTCTACCACTGCTGTTTTTCTCACTCTCCAAACACCGAAAAACTACTTTTTTTTTCAAAAGATAAACCTCCTGGATATCTGTGTATTTTTCTGTATATCTGTTCTCCTCATATGTATGTATATATAAATATACGCATATACATTCTCACAAAACCACAAAAATTTTGAATCCTTAGCGGATATTTCGAAGTAGAGAAAATTTAGGTGTTTTAATGGAACAGCTTTTTACTGAAATATTTCTAGTCAAACTGGAGAAGCATTAGGAAATATATTACAGGATTCAACTCTGATTTTGGGAAGGTGTGTGGATCTAGGAATAGAATAAAAGACTTGTGGCATCTTTCAGTTTACAAAAACCTGTGGTTATGCTGCTAGCTATGTCTATCCAGATTACATCTGCAGAGAACTAATGCAAAAAAGGACTTTGTGACGTTTTTTTCCTGAACAAGTGATAAGTTCATTTTGTTTATCAACATTCAACAACATATATTTGCCTTGAACTTTGTATGCCCTTCCATTTGATACTTTCAGGACCTACTAGGTATTCAGCATAGATTTTACTGCGTCAATATTAAAAACTCATTTTACTTGAGCTAAGGAACAGCCAAATCCTAAGCCTTTTAATAAAGGGATTAAAAAGACTACTGAATAGCTCTTGTTTAGCTTGTGTAGAAATGTGTTATCTGATCTTTTTCCCTAGGTTGCTGTGAAGTTCAGGATTTAGTCATGTGTTTATTTACCTGCTGTTTTATATTTCAGATTGCACCTGAGAAGCTGTAGAGGTTCATGGCAAGATTTGGAAGGTCAGTGGCGATTACTGGGTTCAGACAGCTGGCTGGTGACCACCACAGGCTCCCTTCAGGCTTAGGTTAGTACCTCCTGCTGTCTGGATATCCCAGGTGAAACACCACTGGACAGTGCTCTCAGGAGTGGGGATTGCTGGTCTGCTTGGTCCTTCTCAGAATCACAGGGTCACAGAATGGCCTAGCTTGGAAGGGACCTTAAAGATCATCTGGCTCCATCCCCCTGCCATGGGCAGGGACACTTTTCTCCAGACCAGGTTGCTCAGAGCTCCATCCAAGCAGTCCTTGAACACTCCTGGAGATGGGTAAAGAGCAGCAGGTTCAAGAGTCAGAACAACTTGGCCAGCCTGTAAAGCTGCCTGGGAGGGTTCTCAAGAAGCCCAACTCTCCCCATTTAGCCAAAAACCAGCCATTTCTAGCTTGCAGGTCAAAATTCCATCAATCTTCTCGGAGAAGCAGCTGAATCTTCCCCTATCCACTATCAGTGACACCTGCATGACCAGTGTTTTTCCATCACCACAGTGTTGTTGCCCTGTGTTCTGCCGGCTAATTTAAAGTTGACTGTGTTTGTGTCTTTATTTTTGTTGTCAGAATAAGCACTTAGACCTGCACAAGCTTTTTTGCCGAGGATTTCTGTAGTCATCTCAAACCTTTTTCAGTGAAATAAGGAAGCCTAATAAGAGGTTTGAAAAATGAATCACTGAGAGTTTGAGCAGCCCACTATAGAAAATATGGCAGGGACACAGACAAAAAGACAGATAGAGCCAATAAGGGAACCTGGGAGTGGTGGCCACCTCTCTGAATAATTACAAACAATTCAGGAGAGGTGAAAGATTGTATTTTATTTAACAAGTTAAGACTGGGCTTCATATATTTAGGAAGAGCATTTCAGGATGTGGTGTCTGATGCAGCAGGAAATTGCATTCAGTGGTTTTGGAGGTCCCCACCAAATTTTCCCTGTGACAGGTCATTCCATTATTGCCCGCTAAAGGTTTCCTTACAACTTTCTCTGAAGCATCGTACACTTAATTCAGAGGTAGGATATTAAACTAAATGGATCACTAGTTTGATCTATTACGTCAATTCTTATGTTCTTAGAGATGCAAACAGTATGTAGGACGTAGGTTTGCCTTACTGTACACAAAGTCAAATATAAGAGTTTGTCCTGACAGTGGTAAGGAAGAGCTGGCTCAGGGATAGGGGAAGCTGACAATACTCACACCATTTTGTGGCTGCTCAAGAACTGAGCAGAAGTTTACTTTGTAGAAGAAAGCCCCACGTACACTGTAAATGCTGTTGGCCATGTGACAGCACCATATTCTTCCATGGGCAGAAGTCATTTTCCTCTGTGACTATATTTGATTTCAATTAAAAGAAGACAGCTTGCTTAATCTTTCCTAAAAGTTGATAGGGTGTATACCTGAGTGAACTGGCCAATTTCCCTTATAAATTATGTATAAAATCCACAACTGCATTCTCTCTCAGAAAGTCAGAGGAAAATTCAATTTCTCTTTTAGCTTATATTTTTTCATGGTTCTTGGGATATTCATTTCATATTTTCTGCTCATTTTTATAAATGTCTTATTTATTCAAGCTCTTCATAGAGGAAAGTAATGCCATGCATTGCTGATTTTATTACTTTGGACAGTTTACAATATCTCTTCAGAACTTAACATGTTAATTGATTTAAAAATTTCTATAAATTTCACCCATGGTTTAGGATCATACATACTGATGCCAGGGAGACTCAAAATGTCTTCTGTGGCCCTGCTGGAGTTTATCTAGATGTGCATAGTTCTTTTCCTTCTCTATTCCTAGCACAGATGTGAGGGGAATAAAATGTCACTGTCCAGGCTCATGCCCAGGGACAACAGCTAGGACCAAAATTAGATGTGTGATCCCAGTCCTTCATTCTGTCTTTTAAAATTAGGGAAATGCACCAAGTGTTATTTCCTGTCAGGATATCCCATATTCTTGTTGTTCTTATGGCTAATTCCCTGTTCAAAACGCAGGATTCTGATTCACTTCAAACTACAGTTCCTATGTATTGTACTTATAGGATTTTTTATATTATAGTTATTGTATGTTTTATTGTAAGATACATGGCTGTGAGCTTTATTGATCCTGTCTGCAGTACAGAAATGCCAACAAAACACTGAACTCTCAGTGTCCCTTTCCATCCTGCTGGGGTCTCAAAATAAAACCTTGAAATACTTTAGTGAACAGAGGTAGATTTCTCTGGAACATTACAGGTACATCAAGTTCTGTTTGACTGGAAGAGCAGCTGACTTGATCTAGGGCTAGAGGTCTGCAAATAAGTGAGAAAACACCCTGCATTTTCCATGCCACACCCACAGTCTGTTATTTCATGGATAATTTCAATATTAAGTTTCAGAGCAGAATGTTATCTATGACCACAACAATATGTATGCATGCATACATACGTGTATATATCTAATATATGTGTTTACATGGACTCTGTATTGCACAATAAAACTACTTAAAAAGAAAAAAACACTTCTAAATGTTGTTACAAAACCATCAATTTTCTGTAATCAGGTTTTGAGTCTCAACATGGCTCAACCCAAAAAATGTAAGTCTTCACCTTACAAGCCTTGCTGCTTTGTTAAAAAACAACAAAAAATCCGCAAAACCAAATAAAACTAAAGTCCCAAGAAATTTAGGCTACCACAGTATATAGAAATAGTATCTGTGACTAAACACCATACTTCTGTGCTCTTTTTATTTATTTTTTCACACCATTTTTAAATAGGTTTTATTTATTTGGCCTTTGAGAACTGGGATCTCAGTGAAGTATTTACTGAAGGAAAAAGTGAATAAAAAAGAAAAAAACCCCTAAATCTAAGCAGAGGGAGTTGTCATAAAGTGGCAAGGGCTCTGATAAAGGCATGGGTGGATGCCGGGTTGTGAGTCCACATGCGTCCAAGTGGAGATGTCAGGTGGATCTTTTTACCCTCTGACCTGTGCTTAAACTTCTGGGTTTCTACTGTCTAATTGTCCAGATTTCCTCAAATGCCATGAACTGGTTGTGTCTGCCCGGGATTCAGACCTGGATCAATTTGCACTTGAGGGCTCTTCTACCTTTAAACAAAAAGGGTTCCTGGCCCGGTCCTGTGTAGGGTTTCTAGAGCATGCAAACACATCCTGTACATCTATAAACCATCCACTTTTCTGTTTAGCTCCCCTTTCCAAGCCAGACATCTAGCAGAACTAAATATCTGTGTAGGTTCTATTTGCATCATATTACTCAGTATTCCTCTTCCCTCCCCCCCTTTCCCCAGGTGAGAGCAGAAGCTGAAGGAAGAGTAGATACGTGCTTTCAATACCAAAATGTGCTTTTCAACTGGCAAGAGAGGGAGGCAGTTCAACATACAGCTTCCACATGTTCTTTTAAGGGTATTTTCAATTTAATTAAGATTCTATTTTATCCATGAGTAACGTGTTGGCTCTAACATCTACCTGCTAATGTTAAGTCACAGAATGGCCTTTCCTTTTCTTATTTCATGGTTTTACTTTCTCCATTTGTTCCTTGTTGACCAGGAAAATTGCTGAATATAGGGCTTCTGAGTGACCATAAATGTCATTGGTCATGCTGTATGACTGGGGAGTCTTTATAGCCTTGGCTCTGGCTCCCTTTTAATATTAAAGTGCAGGTTTTGAAGGTGAGGGTATTTTTTTGGGTTGGGAGTTTGGTTTTTTTGTTTGGTTTTTTTTTGGTTTTGTTTGGTGGTTTCTTTTGTTTTTTTGGTTTTTTTGTTTTTTTTTTTTTTTTTAATTTGGTTGATATTGCTGGGTTTTTTAAAAATTCTGTCTCTGTTACCACCTGCCAAATGATGCATATGTAACTAATTTGTAGGATTTACAAGGCATCTCAGCTGTACTGGGCATGGTAGCTCAGAACTTGGTGTTAGCTATCCACCTTTGCTTTGTATATCACGTTATCTGATTCTGTGTAGTTTATTCTTTTTCAAAGGTTGCCAAACACTTGTGGTATGAGCTGTGCTCACCTCGGCATTTACTTTTCTTTGTTCTCATGAGTAAAGTGAGCAGAAAACCCTCCTTCTGGATGTATGCCACCATTCCCCTCTGAAATTTTAGAGTATCTTTCAAGTGAAAATACTAGAAAGACAAAGTCCCTGGTGAACCTCCTGAAGATTCACTGAATTTTGATCTTTGTGTGACGATACACAGTTTCGCTGGAATAGATGTTATTTTTTGGTGATGGGGAAAGAAAAGGACATGGGAACAAACTTGGTGGTTTGCCTGTTTGATACCCGGAAGTAAAGCAAGAAAACAAGGAGACAGATAAACACCCCCTGTGAAAGATCAAATCAGAAACAATTACATCTTAAAGCTAACCCTCTGGAGAACCATGTGCACATGTCTTATTTAGGTCTCATTTATTTCATTCTCACTCGATGTGTTTCATGGAGGACAGGATTTCTCAACTAAGGGAAATTTCAGCTATGATTGAAGATCAGGATCATTTTTAAATTGACAAGCTAAAAACCTGTGGAGAATCCAGGAAAAAAGATGAGTTGTGCCGGCAGCTATCTGAAATACAGGGTTTTTAATTATTACTGTTATTATTGACAAAGGGCTAATCCAACATGAAAAAATATTAGCGGTTTTGGTTTTTAATATTTTTACAAAACTTTGTAGTAGTAATATCAGAATCATTTGGTTTTGAATAGATACAGCAACAACAAATATTTTCACCAGGGGCATTTAGAAATACTTTCTTGGATTTTATTTGCTAGCCTGGTGTTTGTTTTCCAAACAATAATGAGAGAAGAAAGGAAGGGGATTTTTTGTCATTGCAGGTCTGAAAGCACATGCATACATATAAATTAGATAGAATTTTGAACCTTGACAATATCACAGTATTTTCTGAAAGCTCAACTTTGTAAAACTACTGTATTGCTAACAAGTTGTAGTTTGGGTTACTTGCCTAGGAAAGAGGAGAGTATGTCTGAAGCAAGTATATGGAAATCAATTTCAAAATGAATACAAACTCCTGGAAATTACCCCATCTCCTGTCTTTAACTGGAGAAATTCAATCTCCATCTTGAAATCCAGCTTTGTTCTGTTAAACATTTCCTCTTTCATTTGTAGAGTGAATAATCTCAACATGGGATGTTAAGGGATAATAAACAATCCTTATCATTTTGTAAGTATGAAAATAGATTATATCCTCCCCATTTTCATAAAAGGATCATTTTCAGTCAGGCAGAGTATCATTATCTGCGCCGTGCAGTGCAGAAGGGGACTGATTTCCAGAAGCAGTGTCACAAGAGCACACCTACACACACACTTCCTCCTGTTTTAGAGACTTGTTTTTTGGTCAGTCTGTTAAAGTCTAAACACTCGGCAGGTGATATAATAGGCACTTCTGTGTAGGACATCCATAGCACCATAACATTTCAACTTGAGCTGGGCTGTCTGAAGAATTATGCTGCAGCAGGAGGAATTTACAGCTGCACTGGAAATAATGCCACAGCAGTCAGTAACCCTCTAATCTTTGAGTGTGGTGACAGAATAACCAAATTGGATCTCTGCTGCTCTGGAGCTGATGTACCAGCCATTATCTGACACCGGTGCCAATGGATGAGAGCTCTTTGCACCGTCACTCCCAGTCAACCCAGATATACTCAGTTATATGGGCTGGGAAAAAAGTGTTTCTAATGTCATGGGTGCATCTCACTCAGAGGTGCTTTTCATTCATTAGCATTGGGAAAAAACAGCAGTGTGGAAATGGAGGATAAGGATACTTCAGCTGCTCCAGGTGAGACAGATTGGTTGTGTTTATAGTAGTAAATTCAAGTATGCCCAGGCTCTGAAACATGATGATATTACAAAATGGCTGGACTGTTTCCTGGCATGGACGGGTTTCAATTTACAGTCTCCCAACTGGTTTGGAAAGTGGTAGAGTTTACCAGCATAAAAACAGACAGTTCCATGCCAGCTGGCCTCAGAGCCCAGGAAAATTTAATTTACCAGTACGGACATACCCTTTGGGTCCATGAGCTGTCTGGGACTGAACTCAAGTTAATAAGTCTTTCTACTCAGAACTGTGCTTAAGTCCACCTGGTGCCACACTGTGCTGGGGGAAAACAATCCAGGATTTTACTCTTGCAGCCTTCTGCTTCAATTCATTTTGTAACATACACAACAAAACTTCTCATGCATTTATCCATAGTGAAACCAATGCACCTTTGTGATGACAAGTAAAAGCTTTAGTGTACTATTTGCCACTGAGTAAAACCTCAATGCCTCTTCTCCTTTCCTCCTGTACAGTAGCCCAGAATGGAGTGTGGAATTATTTCTGCTTCCAGGCAGGCTCTGCATTTAGTCCATGGGAACTTGCCTCTTTTTCTCAGGTCTGCCTCTGCCAATACCTAGAAAGAGTTAACTGAGGATGTCTGCTCTTATTTTGCCCCCTCCAAACAAAGTGTTTGGGCAAATGCTCCTATAAAGCATTATGTCCACCCTTAGAGTATGCAGAATGAAGCGAGCAGAATGAAGGATGAAGTGAGCAGAACGAAGTAAGATGTCTCTCATTCATTATAAGCCACAGTTAATTGGTATTATACTCAGAAGTTTTATATAAGACAGTGTCAGGACTTCTGCACACGAAGACACCAGTGACCAGTGTGTCCCAGCTGGTTAATGGCTGTCTTTTAGCCAGGGCTGCACCAGTTGCACTGGGGATGTTTGCACTGGAAGCCACAATCCTGGCTGTGAGCACATGTGCTTTTCTCTCCCATCTGCCGTGGGAAGGTCTGGTCAGAGAATTCACATTACGCTGGCTCGCTGAAGCTTTCCCTGACAGGCACATCATGCTGGCTGGATTTGATTTTTGCAGACAGGCACCCCACCTTTGGCAATAGCTTTTGCTTCTGTGAATTCAGTTGAAACTGAGCTTGTTTCTTCTAATGGAAGAGAACTAGGGAGGCGCACTGAATAAATATAGAGCCAGTCATTACAGCAGTACTGACCTTGCTTGACTAGAGTGTACTAGCAGCGCGACAGGCTGCTTCCAACTTTTTCTGATCACTGGAGAAGAGCAGAGGCACCCAGGAGAAACATCTTGTCTCCCTCATGCAGGTTTCTAGGCCTGTGACTTAAGGTAAAAGGTAAATTCTTCAAGGAAAAGTTATCACGAAACATCCATTTTCTTCTCTTTTTAAAGGATTGTAGCTAAAGCAACTATCAGATCTTTTGTTCTACAGATCTCATCTGAATCCCCTTCAATTCGGCTGAGAGCATTAAGGCTTGTCAGTCCCCATCCTCCTATACCCATAGGACTCAGGAGATGCTGCTGCACTGACTTCATGGCCATCTTGGGAGCGAGAGACATTTTAGGAGCAGAATAATGACAAAATGGATGTGAAACAGATGATGAAGGACTGCCTTGTGACAACTATAAATCCTCCATTAGACATCATCCTTGTTAAAAGTTGATGGGAAGACCGACAGATATCAGCAGTACCCTGAATACGCTGTTTAGAAGTGCCAGATTTTTGATTTTTTAATTATTTTTTTTAATGTCAGCTCCATGATTTTTATAAAACCTGACTCCTCATATTAAACTCTTAGGAATGGTAATGCTGCTTTCCTGTCAGGAAAGAAAAGTCATGCTTATCTGCCAAGGCAGCTAAGGCTGGTGCTGCTGGCACTGCTCAGTGTGAGTAACATTTACCCCTGCAAACAGAACCTTGTGCTATCCTTCTTCACAGGAGAGAATTTCACATTGTACAAGATTTTGCATCTTGTGCACACCTTGCCAGCTAATCTCTATGCAATGCAGGGTTTTCTCCCTCTCCCTCTGCAGTTAATGGGTGTTGCTAAATGATGCTGGCCAGAGACTTCTGCTAAATGTCCTGCTTATTGAGAAAAGAAATGGTTCCTTACGATTTATCATCATTCCCACTTATATCCCTGTATAGAAGACAACAAGTAGCGCAGAGGAGAAACTGAATGATGCAATCAGGCATTGGCATTAGAGTGGGAAAAAATTAGGTACTGGCTTCATCATAACTGTTAATTTGCACCCTCTAAGAGAATGGTGTAAGTTAACTTGTGTCTGCTGAAGAGTGTCTTGGGATTCTCATGTACATGCAGCTACCGGGGAACTTCTGATGCTTTGTAAGTTATTACCCTGCTGTGAGTGGTTTGTGTGTTGGAGTCCTTCTTAACCACATTAAGGCAGAATAACTTCCCAAATGGAAGCTACAAAGTGTGTTGGAGGCAAAGGTGCTGATATAAAAGTGTGGGAGATTGCTGCTCAAGTTTTCCATTAAAGTGCAAGTTTGATGAAGCTGGGGTGTGTATTGCTTTTGGGCATCTGTCAGAGAGGGAAGTGAAAGCCTTATGGAGCACTGGAGCATGTTATTGGCAGTGTTGTAGGCAATACGGCAGGGGAAAGGATTGCACAAGCTGCTTTTACACTCCTTTAACGTGTTCATCTGGATGGGCTGCATTTTGTCTTCACTCAGGGAATAGGGAAAGCAAAGGGATGGGGAGGAAAAGTAAAACTACAGGGAGGGAAAGCTGGGGAGAAGGGAAGGGAAGGGAAGGGAAGGCAAGGCAAGGCAAGGCAAGGCAAGGCAAGGCAAGGCAAGGCAAGGCAAGTCAAAGAAGAGTACAACTTCTAAAAGAAACTAATTCAGAGTTTTTGTGGGTTTTTTCCTCACAAGGCTTTCCATTAAAAGGGGATAATTCTATCAATACAGAAATTTACTGTAAGTCAGAGTATCTGATTTTGATCTTTCCATTCTCTGTTTTTGAGCTGTTATATTCATTATATTGCAAGGGGATAAGTCTCTACTTGAAGTAGACTTATCTAGACTGGCAGCATTTAGTGCAATATGACAGATGATCAGAAATACTGTAATCACCAGTCCAATGTCAAAAGACTTCAGTGAGGACAGTCTGAATGAGATGCAAAGTAAATTTACTTTGGAAATGTTGATCAGCCCAACAAAATTTTAATAAATATGCATCTGAACTAGTTCTTTTGTGTCCCTAAACCAAAATAGCACTACTCTGTAGAAAATAAATGCAAACTCAAGAAGTTCTGTCAAACTGACAATGATTTATCTGACTGATGCTCGTTTATGTTCCCTTTATCAGAAAATGTGATCCATACACTTCTAGAGTGTCATTACTTTTCCTTCCGTTTCACACCAAGATTTTCTACGCTCAGTAAGTAAGTCAAACAAGGATCATTAAAACTAAAAAATTACCTAGTCAAAAGGTGTAAAACTGTGAATTTACTAGATATTATGATCTCTTAAGTTTCAAGGATGTTAAAATATTTGGATAAAAAAGAATCAGGGATGGATAATTTTTGGAAACAATGTTATTAATATTTTAATAGTCTGTAAACTTAATATAGTTCTGGTTACCCAGTGATGCCTATCACACTGTAAAGGGCAGTTGTGCTCCCAGATATGCTCTCATTCAGCTGTAACATAAAATTGAGGTGCTGATCAAATGTGGTCATGGTGGTACTAAGATAATTAAGAAGTACTATATGTGTTCAAATTGTCTCGGACCATCAATTAAATGACATTAATTACTCTGCTTCTGAAAGTCTATCTGTAATTATGAGTTGTTTTTCGTCTCACGTTTTACTAAAGCATAGATGATGCTTCCACTGAACTTTGAGCAATTATTTCCTCTTAATAACTGATAGTTACAAACAGAGATTAAATGGGTGGTGTTAACTTGGGAGTGTAAATATTATGAGTGTGTGATTTTGTTACAGACTTTGAGTGTGACTTCCAGAAAGCAACACACAGTCAGTATTATATTCAAGACAGAGTTTTATATTTTTAAATAAGCCTTTTTCTTTGCACAGCAAAAGGGTGGGGACAAAGGACAGAAGGCCTAGTAGGCAAATCGCTATGAGACACAAGGAAAAAATTCTTCACTGTGAGAGTGACCAAATGTTGCAGTAAAATCCCATAGACTTTAGGGAATTTTCATCCTTGGAGACATTAAAAATCATGAAGACGGGACTGTGGACACCTCATGCATGAGAAATGAAGTGTTACTGTTTGAGCATGGTACTAAACTGGATGTCCCCCAGATGTCCCACCCAACTGAAATTGTCCTGCAATTCTATGATTATGAGCTTTCATGTTGTCCCTTTCCACAGCCAGCTTGGAGGCATCCAGGATATGGAACCAAAGGGATTCCCCCTCCTGGGCAGCCAGGTTCAAAGCACAGCTAACTCACACTGTGAAAGGACCAGGCGCTTCTCCACAACAACATCCCACTGCTCACTTTTGACTAAATAGCTTTCCTTACAAACCTGGCTCAGATGCCAAACTAAAATTCCCAGAAGAACAGAAATTTTCTGATGGATAACAGAGTTTCTGAATGCACTTTCTGATTCACTGTAGTCTTCACAAGCATTATTAAAGGAAAGTAAGTGTTTAATGTAACTTTTTCATTATGGAAATTGTAAGCTTACTTCCAGCCCTCTAAATACTTAGTTTGGATCTGTCCATGGCTCTCGCTTCTTTCTCAGAGGTGAAAAGGGACTGTAACATTCACCTTTCCTAGATGCATATAGTGGAGCTTCATTTATTTATTTTATGTTATTTTGGACCCTTAAATGCAAGCTGGCGTGCTAAAGTATAATAATAAAGTGATGATAAAAGGCAGATAATTTTTGAGATTATGAGAAGGAATGGCTGCATTCAGAATATCTAGGAAAAATGTACTATTAAAGGTTATTTTTTTCCAGGAAGTTAACTTTTTTCCTCCCCTTCCCCCTTGAAAGCATTTCCCCCCCCACTCTTTCTGTTCCTGCTGTGTATGAGTACCACCTTGCTGTCTACCTTTGTTAGATCTAGGTTAAGAAAAAAAAAAAAAGCAATCAATATTTTAAGAGACCTCCTTTTAAAATAAAGGCTAAATCAAGAAAAAAAAATAACAATATGAATAAATTATGAATTCTGATCTTGTTCTGGAAAAGCTAGTGCCATGTAAATTTAAAGCCAGCCTTGTAGCATTTTCAAGTTGCATTTGAGAAGTTACGAGGTGTACACTTGACTGCTTTATTCATCTGTTCTGTGAAGGGAAATTTTGTTCTTTCAAAAAAAAGTTGTCATGTTCCTCTATTTTTAATCTCATTCCCGTTGTGATTATTGCTAATAGCAGTTTGCTTCTGTACTTTGGGTGTTCCTTCAACAGGAGTTTGATGCAATAGGTAAAGGGATAGTGTAAACTAAAGGATTAGTTTTGATCCAGCACCTTAGGAACCATTGCTAAGAACAAAAATATTCATTTGCCATATATAAGTGTGCATACCTAACTTTTGGCAAATATTTTTTAAAAAGGTGACTCTTTTTTAAATAAACTGAAGGAAAAAAGGAATGCAGTGTCAATGTTTATTATTTTTTTAAAAGCCAAATCATCACAATACTTGCTCGCTAAACAATAAAATTTTCAGAAGGTTTCATCCACAGCAACCTTATGCTAATAAATTCCTTATAAATATTAATTCACAAAAGTTAAAGAAAAAAAGCACAGATGTTTTCACCTTTTGGGAATAGTATTTAATGATCCTCGAGTAAATTCATTTGGCCAAAAAATAATCTTGCACTTATTCCCTATTTTGAGAGCAAATACGAAGAGGATGTTCAAATATTATTTAATACATGAAAAATATTCTCTTAATTTAATTTTTATTTTAATTTAATTTTAATTAAATCGCTGCTGTAATAAGGAAAGGGCAAGAATGTTCTAACTGTACAGAAATACTATAAAGTGCACCGTTCCTCTAATTCATCCTTACACCGAAGTAGCAGGCTTGGTTCCCAGGCTGAATACAAAGTTGATAGTTTTATATTAAACATGACTGTGGTGTAATTGGAATTACACATGCATATGTTTGGCCCAATGACTTTATTAACTTTCATCCATAGGCAGTTATTGAAAAGAATATTGCCAGCCCTGCTTGCTTAAAATGAAATGTGCTTCCTGTTTTGGATCCTTCTTGGATGAGAGGAAAGGGGAAAAAAAAAGGAATAATTTGCTCTGTGCCCGAGTTCTGAACATTGTGTTATTCAATTTCAATTAAAAGTAATAGGAAAAAAGGATATTTTTTTGTTGCTTAGCAAAACATGAAATAAGCTCTGGGCTTGATTTCTGCATCTTCTCTTTCAGATGTGTATTTTTTTGTATTTCCAAATACGAATCAAGACTTGCATTGAACCTTGCTGTCATTTGAAATAGTATCCTTTTATCCCATTTTACCAGCTTTTTATCATCATGACTATGATAAGAGTTGCTCTTGGTATTTGAATGATGATGAAAGAAAACTAAGCCTGGTCCCATCTTGTGTAACTTCAGGGCTCTGTGACAGAGATCCCCATTTCTCAGTGGTCAGCCACTGCAGTAGTAACATCTCTCTTTCTCTCTGTGAGGAAAAGTAGGCACTCTCAAGGTGCAATTCATGGGAGCTATCACAGATATCTGCGTTAAAATGATATGGATCTCTTTCCTAAAATGTCTGTTCCTTCCATTACTGCTGGAGAGAATGCAGGAGTGCAGATGAGGTGCAGATGTTGGTCCCCTGAACATCTGCATTTGGTTAGATAAACCCCAAGGTGCTTTCCCGATTTTACAGTTACTGTAGCACATTCATGCCCTAATTGAGGTCAGGGCTCCATTTTGTGGGTGCAGTCCCTAAGAATAATGGGATTCCATTTGTGTTGAGAAAAAATGGCATCCTAATAGACAAGACAAAGAAAAAAAAATGGAGATTAAGCGACCTGACCCAGATTAGTGGCAGAATTTTGGAGAAAGCTAATATCTTAGTTCAGTACCCAAACTATAGAAATACATTACCATTTGGGACACAAATCACTGAATATGGCTTCACTGAAATCGCTGAAATGACTTGCACTACACTGATGCAATGTATGATGTCTTTGTTATTGATAATGCTCCTGATTAATGATATTTTATTGATGCTGAGTTTATTAATCCTAACCCACACTAGGATTCCTCCTTCCAAGCATTTGGCATGCATAGCTGGACACAATCCATGTGGATTGGGTTTTGTCCACACCATCATCCTGAGAAATATTTTGTTCTCTTGCATGTTCAACAAGAAGTGACTTCTGACCAAAAAATCTGTGGGAGCTGGGGCAATGGGAAATTATGGACTGAACTAATGAACTGGCAGGTCCAGCCATGTAGTGATCTGAAAATAAAAACGTCTGGAACGGAATTAGCACTGGGAGAAGATGGAGTTCCCCTAAGGTGGAAGGGAAAGGATGCTGAGTTTAGAAAGCAGGGACATTGCAGTGTGGAGAGAAAAGGGCTGATGTATGGAATAGCTGCCTTTGATTGATGGTTTAATAGGCAAGCATAACTGCTGATTATATTGGCAGAGTGAATATATGGTAAAGCATTAAGAATAGCCAAATTCTGGTGATTTACTAGTCACAACTACTTGCCATAAATATAACAACAAAAAAAAAAAAACAAAAAAACCCACAGAGAAGATGCAAAGGGTATAAAACCATCACCCTAGGAAATTTCACAGCACTTTTCCACTCAGTTTTGAAAAAAAAAAAAAAAAAATTTGTGCCTAGAATGATAGTTACAGAGCTGCATTCAGAATCTTCCAGAATTATTGATAAATGATGATGGAATATACCAGAAGGGAAAAAAAAAAGAAAGAAGAACATAAAAATCCACTGTCAGTTACTTGATAATTACACATCTACAAAAATGATGAGAGGGGAGTGGAAGAAAAAGTCCCAGACTTGTATCTTTATTAGGAGCTCAAAATGTCACATATAAGCAAGGAATACTACATAAAATATTAAGCGACCCTAATGCTGACTAGGAAAATTTATAGAGTTGGAGCTGTCTGTCTTAAATCATGCCCTCTAGTTATCTGTGCTTCATCTTGCCTAACTTGCATTCTCTGAGGACTGTGCAAGTTTTTAATTCTGTGTATTTATAAAAAATTTACAAAGGATTAATTTAAGCACTACATTAAGATAATAGTAATAATAATGATAATAATCTGAGATGCACACAGAGGGAGGGAGAGAGATGTTGCAGGAAGGAAGGTTTACCAAACAGTAGTTACAAAGATGTAGCTTTATTTTTTTCTCGTTTGTTTGCCTGGTTTTTAATGAAAACTGATGTTTTCACATCTAGAAAAGTAATTATTTGGCAGTTTGGCAGTTTGTTGCTCTGTTATGAAGAACTGCTGCTGTATATCATTATGGTTGAAACTAGCCTTTCATTACAGCTTTAATAATGATTCTCTACCTGCCACTGCCAGTAAAATCCACTTCAGTGAAGTATCTCATGCACTTGCACCTGATTAAAGTATGTGTTTTTGTGTTTGGTTTTGATGTTGGGTTTTCTTATTGTTTCTAATTTTTTTTTTTTTTTTTTTTCACAAAACTGATGCAAAATAAGTAACATGTCCAGGATATGGGAGTGCAGTGGAGTAAACTCACTTTTTGTGTGTATATTCTGAACCTTCATCTCCCACAGTGTCCAAAAAACTTGAAGTCTCCATGTAAAACCAAGATTTGGTGACACTGGGCATGTCTTGGATTAATTAATTAGAGCACTGAGTGGCTGCCTGCGAGTTTACTGTTATCCCAGACAGTGTAAACCCAAGGCTGGGATCCTAATCTCCAGCACTTCAGTTAATAAGCACCATGGACAGAGGAAGGCCAAGCAAGGGAAATCACGCAACTGATTAGACATTTCATGAGGAAGTAGTAAGGGGAATACGCAGTTTTACATGTGAGAGGAAATTATCTCTAGAGCTGAGACATGAGCAGAAAGAACAAAGACACTCCTCTTTGCTTATAGCAAACCTATTCTGAGAAAAGAAACCCAAATCCCTAGATTCTTACATGTCCTTTCCTGCAAGGGCATGTTACAAGGAACAGCAGGACAGGAGTCAAATGCAAGACATGAATATGCTGACAATAATGGGGACTTTTAACCTCAGTGAATTCTGTGCAAGGTTCTTAAAACAAGCAACAAATGCTTTTAACTAGAGATCTTTGAGGGAAAGAAATTGTTAAACTGGAAATCACAAGTTCAGGTGTCTAACTTGGCTGAAATAAAAATTCTGTCCACATAGGATTGATTTCCAAAGTTACCCTGTTCCGTATATTTGGAGTAGGAAAACTGAGACTTAGAGGCAGAAGACTCTCAGGGAACATGTGAAACAGCCCTCCATAGACTTCTTTGGAAGATGCATTCTCCTTAAAAGCCTCCACATGATATCTCCAGACTATAACTCTCAGCAAGTGTTCGGAATAGGCAGTTCAGTCTCTATCACAGACACAGGGAAAACATTTTAAAAGCCATCTTAATTTTCTTTATTAACAAAGATATTCTGGTCTTCTGAGGTTTTGGATTCTTGTTTTGGGATGAAAGTGAATGTGAAAACATCAGACTTGAAAATTCGGATCTTTTACCAGCTCATTTTTCTTATTGCTCTTTCATTTTCATTCTTACTTAACTATGTTATAGAAAGATGAAGTTCCCTGGTAGCTACATTGTACACATTGAACCATTGTATATTCAGACAAGGAAACAGCCTCTTCATGGAATTTCTTCAAGCTCAGTGTTACAAAGAAGCTGAAAAAAAGGAAATATTGTTATTACCTGGATTACTGATAAAATAAAAGAAGTTAATTTAAAGAAAGCAATACAAAAGCACAGCTGTGGTAGAAGCAGGAATGATTTGTCACAAATTATCCTCGGCACTCTGTCTTCAAATAATTCCTTTTTATTTTCCGAAACCTAAGCTAACATCTGTGGCACATGGCCAAGCCTGAGAAGATCCCTCCATTACCAGTGGAACCTGAATGTGCTGTCTCCTCCATTGCCCGTCAGTTCCAAGAGCCCTCTGCCATAAATCACACAGGGATGGGAAGAGACCTTTCCCGTGCACCCTATAATGCATGGAGTTACCTGTCTGGAGTATTTCCCCGTCTTCCTTAAATACAAAATGGTGTTACTGAATAACAGGGATTCATGGAAGAGAGGGAGGGAAAAGAAAAAGAAAGAGAAGAGGGAAGGTGCCACCCCATTTTGTAAACTGAAAGGACTTCAGCTAATGCTCCATAAAAACTGGCTTAATATACAGTTATTACAAAGCTTCAGTTTTTTGACAGATTAAGTGCTATTAAATCACTTTGCTCTGAAGGCACTAAAAGGTCACAAGATGAATTAGTTCAGGCCGTCTTAGCCTACTCCTCAAACGTTGCTCCACTCAGACGAGAGAGGGGTGAAAAAAAAAGAAAACTGAACTGCAAATTATGACCCTCTAAATGTCTACAGGATGCGAAGCTGTGAAGAATGACAGTGCCTTGTCAAAAGCAGGCAGATGGGCTTTTATCAGCTTGCAGGGCAATTTTCTTCCCTTTTTTCTTTCTTTTTTTACCTTCTAGGGGATTTTTTTTCCCTTCCTTTTTTTTTTTTTTTTTTTTTTTTTTTTTTTTTTTTTTTTTTTTTTTTTTTTTTTTTTTTTTTTTTTTTTTTTTTTGGTAGACTATGATCCATAATGTTGCATTCTGTCCTTTAGGAAGAATTTTCCAGTTGAAAAGATCAGCAGGCATAACCTAGCTTACTGCTCAGGACATGTACTCAGGTTGGATGCAATAATTTTTTTTTAACAGTACAGTGGGAGCATATTTTCTTTTATTTTTTTTTAATAGCTGTTTTAATAGCAAAAACTTTCCTTCTGAGGGGGATTTCACATGTGTTTTTGGTAAGTCTGGCATCTCATGCCCAGTGATGTTTTATTTTTCTGTTTTTCTCAGGGCATTTATACACTGAAATCCGACAAAGGCTGCAGTTGTGTGTTGTTACTAGCACTGTCTTCTCTATACAGATTGATCACTCTGCCCTCAGTGAAGTTATTCCAGTTTTGCAAGGTCAGTGTAAATGGGATCAAAACCGAATCCTTGATGAAGCTTTCAATAAGCTACTGATACATTTTTGGCTTCAGCCTCAGCAGGAATGGCCCCTGCCTTTGGGAATTGTATACTGACTCTGATAGGGGTTTAATTTCACCCCAAAAAGCAGAAAAAATCGGTAGTCAAGAAGACTTTGTCCTTAGCTCACCCCAACGGGGCCTAAAAGTTGTCAATGGCACATTGTATTTCTGTACCCAGCGTTTGAGAACAGCAGGGGATCTTTACATTCAATAGGCCATGAGCTGCATTACTTCAGCACAATTGATGAAGAAAGGATGGATCAGTGACCTCTGCTTTTTGGATTTCTTTACATTTTTATGGATGAATGTCATGACTGTCACATCTTTTCAAGGCTGTTTTTTCCATTATCATTCCTCAGGTTTTTTTTTCCTTTCTTTCCATTTTGTGGATCTAAGCCTTACTTCCTACTCACTAATGACCTGCTCTCAGCAGCTTGGAGGGCACTGATTCTCTTTGTGCTAAGCACCTCATTTTAGAGCTCAGAACAAACTTGACTCAGCAAAGTACTTAAATATGTCCCCAACTTTACATATATGAAGAGTGAGACTAAAGTCAGGGGAAGTAATTTTGGCATGTGCTGAAGTGCTTTGCTGTATTGGGTTTCCTGTGTATTAAAAACCTGTTGGTACGACAGCACCTCTCCCTCAAAGTCCTTATTGATCATCTGAATCAATCTTTATCACAGGTAGAGGAGTAATCCTGTAAACAAACAAACACTGGGTTCTTGTTCCGAAAAATGAAAAACACTGTTTAAACGAAGCAGTTCCCTCTTCAAAAAACTATCCAAGTGCTCAAGTAAGTGAGTGTACAGCAACTTAAGGTGAGAACATTTGCAACAGCAGTGTGGGAGTAAGGTGAGATGAAGGACAATCCAAGGCATAACTGAAAACACTGGCACATGAAGACTTAGCTCCTAAATCCAGCTGTCCTACTAAATCTACTTTCTGATCCCAGTTTCCAATAACAGGAATTCACATTGAGAGACTTTTTTTCCCTTATGGAAACAACTCCAACATTAAACATGCATTTTCTAAGAGCAGAGCTTTGCTTATGCACAAAAAAAATATGCAAGAGAGTTATAAAAATTATGCTGAATGAGGAATAATTTCCATGAAAACTTTTAATTTCAGTTACTTATTAAAAGGAGAATTCATGAACAGTAACAACTTGGGGAATAGATTATTTCCAACTGGATTATGACTTCTGGTGATAATAACATTCACAATTTATTTATTTTCTCACAAAAAGACTAATAGTGTTGAGCTCTTTTTCTTTGAAAATCAGTCCTTATACATTGAGTCCTGTGCCCCAGCAGACAAGTAAGTATTGACTCCACTCTAAACATGAACCAGACTATCTTAATCACAAACTAGACATGTAAAAGTAAAGTCTGATCTTCTCTAGATGGTCATTATCATAGACAAGAAAATGAAATTATAGTTTAACACCACTTCAAAAAGGAGAGACACTTTTGCCTGATCATGAGACTCAGCTTTTCAATCTTCTTCCCTAAAGACTTCTCTTTTCCCATTAATTTCAATGGTCTTTAGTCCTTACCCTAACTAATAATATAGAATTTGTTACATATCTTAGAAAATTAGTTGATTGCAAGTTAAAGTACTGTCAAGAAAATGCATGCACTAAGTTTTCTTCCTTAGAAAAAAGAAGAAAGAATAAAGAAGGAAAGAAAGAAAGGAAGAGAGGAAGAAAAAAAGGGGCAGAGAAGGAGAGAAGGAGAGAGGGAGAGAGGGAGAGAGAAAGAAGAAAGAAAGAAAGAAAGAAAGAAAGAAAGAAAGAAAGAAAGAAAGAAAGAAAGAAAGAAAGAAAGAAAAAAGAAAGAAGAAAGAAGAAAGAAAGAAAGGAAGAAAGAAAGAAAGAAAGAAAAAAAGAAAGAAAGGAAAGAAGGAGAAAGAAAGAAAAAGAAAGAAAGGAAAGAAGGAGAAAGAAAGAAAGAAAGAAAGACCTTTTTCCAGTAGAAATAAAAGTTTTTGGGGTGGGGTTGATCATTTTTTTCAAGAGAACTATTGATCCTCCTGCAAAAATGAGGGATTTCACACTGTAAAATTTCAAATTTTAATTAAAAATCATGGGTTTGGTCCCAGATGACACCTAAAAAAAAAAAGGAAAACCTGTGTTTAGACTCGAAGCGTAAGGAATATCAGTGTGTAAACCACAAAGAGGATGTGTTTTGAATCACAGTGCTGATTCAGAAACAGGGTCAGCCACAGCACTTGTCTTTGAATGAAACCTATCGAGACCTTGTGAAGTTCTGATGAGACTTATATGAAAAAGTCTGGGGTTGAACAAGCTAAATGATAAATGTTGGTCAGTAGCAGTTCAGTAGGACTGAAGCAGCTTGGCTGGGTTGATATAACCTGACTGTCAATGTAGTTACTTTGCACAGATGATGTGCTAGTGTGGTCACATTGTCCCTTGCTCCCATTCTGGGATGTCATAGAATAGTGTATGGGTTGTCCTGGGTTATACAGATTTTTTCTGAGGTGAAGATGCTCTCATGGATGCATTGAAAACACTTTTAATGTCAATATTAATTGTTTCTCTGTTCATCTCTTCAGCTGATGAAAAGTGAGACAGGGGAGAGAAGTGGAAATTGCAGAAAACTTAGGGAATGCCAGGAGGAAAATAAAATGTTATAGTGAGACAAAGAAGAGGGTAAGAAATAGAGGGAAGGGAGGCAGGGAAAGAAAAGGACATTTCTTGTGGCAGTAAAGAGGTTAATAAATGCCTGGAATCAAAGAGGACTCTGACAATATTCCAGACTTGACCTTTGTGCACTGCTATCAGCTGATCTTTTCTTATAGCTGGGAGTGATATTACTGTCTCCAGTTTGTAATCCTATCCACAGACTTGTATAAAGTAGTTTGACTCCTCTGTCCAGAAATTTTGATAGCGATGGCCTGTGAGAATCAAGAAGCACAAGCTGGGGTAGCCAGTGGTTGTCATTTACACAAGGCTGTCATTGCACAAGGTGAGGACAGTGCAAAAGAGAAAAGATGAAACTCAAACTCCTGAAGTTAAAAGCAAAACCAAGCCCTCCTAAAAAGTTTGTGTGGCATTTTTACCATGACATTTTCACCACTGAAGATGACAACAGGACCTAAAATCCATACCAAAACACAGATTCCTCTCTGGTTTATGAAAAACAGTTCAAGTAGAGGACATACTATACAAACATGGAATTGACATTATTTAACATATTAAGACTTTCTTGTGATCTTATTTTTGTAGAGTCAACAAACATTGTGAAAACAAAATATATTTAATTTGAGGTGGAAATATTACTCTGCTATTATTTATTTTAAAGTCTGCATGTATTCTATTTTATTATATATTTCTCCTTATAAACACTGCTGCAGAAATTTTGAATTTTGACAAATATTCAGTTGCTGTTTTAATTCACCTCAGGGGAAAGGAAAAGGATTTTAGCAAGTAAAATTAAGCTTATTTAAACATTTTTGCTCTTTAAATGAATTCCATTTCTTAAGAATGGGCAAAAGTTCACTGACTACAAGAGAGATGGATTTTCTCATTAACACTGTGAATATTTGATGTAGTATTTTTGAACACAGACCTCTGAGCTAGGTAAATGTTAGTCAATAAAGAAGCTTTCTGAAAGATTACATGCAGGCTTGTATGCAAACTGCCCATTGCCTTTTGAAAAAAAATGTCTATATGATATTCCAGAGGTGATTAAAATGCTGTGAAATAACACACACAAGGCTGTGACAACCACTGCAAACCACGGAACTAGGGACATGCAAAGCAGAAGGGAAAAAAAAAATGGTTTCTATAAATTGAAGTGGTTAATTTCTTCAGGTGAGAGCTATAGAGAAAGCTGGTGACAAAACCACTTAGACTTACAGCATCATTTAACACACACTGAACATAGAATTACAGTGGTATTGTCTTAACTGGGATGTACTGGACTAATCTGCCCTCAAGGGTGAATTTTACCACCGCAGTGAGTTACACACAACAGCTCACCCAGAAACGACTCTTTAGTGCATCACAGGGGGCTTACATGAGTCTATACAAAAAATAATCTTAGCCTCTAGCCAGTGGAGAACAGTGAGACTGGTCCCAATTGTGTTCCTGAGCACCCAAACTGGTGGCAGCTTTGAATGATCTCTAGTGGGGACTCTGCTTCTCTCCATTGATAGGAGATGTGGGCTCAGAAATCCCGCTGGATTTAGCCTTTGTCGAGAGCATCTGGATCTGATAGCAACAGGAAGGCATCAGTATCTTCATCTGCAGAAGACACTCAGCACCCAGTGAAGAGCATCACCATCTCAGACTGGAGCAGTTTAAGGCCAATCTGTTTTCTCTGATGTGTCCATGGAGAGAATGTAAACAAGGAAAAGAAAAAACTTACATCAAGAAGACATTTCCTGGGGATTTCATATTTAGTTCAGCAATCTTGTTTCTTTATGTTTCTAGACTCAGTTATCTTTTTCCTCCCTTTCTCTCATATCCCTGTCTCTGAAGGTTTATATCCTAATTGCTCTATTATTTTTTTTTTCAGATTTCCCATCCTTCCTTCCCTTTTGTTTCTCTCATATTTTTTTATCAATGCGCTTTATTCCGTTCCTTACTACATAAGAAAAAGAAGAAAAAAATAACCAAAAAGATTATTTTTTAACGCTAAGGTCATTTGCTATGCAAATATCATTCCTAACTAGATGGCAAGTTCTCTGAGGACTCACAAAATTGAAGAGTACATGATTTACCTCCAGTCCTGATTCAGCCCTCCAGGCATGACTGTAAACTGAAATTCCTGGGTGCTAATCCTATCACCCAGGAATGATATTTCAGCTACCAAAAAAGG
The DNA here is from genome assembly GCA_013398115.1 of Falcunculus frontatus. Lineage (NCBI taxonomy): Eukaryota > Metazoa > Chordata > Aves > Passeriformes > Falcunculus > Falcunculus frontatus. Next base: position 463,194 of record VZRV01009990.1, read on the forward strand.
AATTGCATACATGCAAAAAGAGGGGAGGGTGGCAAAATCTCTTTATAGTCAGCCTCTCAAGCTACTTCTGAAGACATATATAAAACCAGGCAAATAGATTGCTTAGCACTGTTATATAAAAAAAAGAAAAAAGTACTTGTGAAGAAATAAATATATTTTTACTTCAGTGGAGTGTCAAAATAAAGTTTTCTTTGTTTCTTTATGATAGAGATAAGTATGAACAAATCTTTGCTTTCTGCATGATCCTAGGCACTACTGAAGTCAATGGGAACTGAGACAAACCAGTACCTGATGGCTATTACAATTTTTCTTGTTATTTTATCTTGCCCTCCTGGTCTAGTCTTTTGATTCTCTCTATATTTTGCAGCTGTCAGTAGGACGTTAATGTGTTATGACACACTCATCATATCACAAAGGAAGAAATGATTCATCTCGGAGATCAGACCTGTCACGTAATTATACATTGACTATAGCAAATCAAAATAAATTATTCCTTAGAATATACATACACATTATACATCGACTACACATGAGCACCTGTGGGCATGTGTGTGTGCTGGGAACAATAAAATAAAATTAAATTAGAATTGCAAGGAACTGGTAGTTGACATATTTCAAAGGTAAACTATTTGAAATATCTCATTTTTTGACAAGGCAGGTCCTACATCTCCCCTCTTCCCTTCGTGTCAGGTTTGCCTGTGTCTAAAATTTCTGGGTCTACCATAGCTCACATGTACACACACATGTACACACATATATTTCTCCTGAGGAAAGACTTCAACTTTTGTGGCAAAACTGAAGAAAGCGTGTCAGGAGGCTGTTGGGAAAAAAAAAAAAAAGGCAAAAAAAAAGCAAGCAGCTTCTTTCCTACAATTGCATTTGGATTCCGTCCAAAATTCACCCTCACTGCCTTTTACTCTTGACACATTTTCCCCATGGAGTCAAATTTTTTTATTATTTTTTAAACAACTGGCAGGTTTTAGGTTGTGCACCTCCATCGCTAGCCTGGGATTCCGAGACGCAGAGAGCAGTGACTCTATATTCATGTCGATATTAAATAAGCATGGCATTTAAAGACAACTGTGGGCAACTTTTTCTTTTGATGCTATCTTGGGATTTTTTTAAAAAGGTTTTATATAAGACATCAAATAGTTACGAGGAATGTGGCTGTGCTTTTTATAACACAAGAAAGGTTAAGAGCAGAAATCTTTATAGACATTGTAAGAAGTTCCAGGGGAACAGAAAGCTCTGTGGACTCAGAAGATGGATTTCACCTTCAAGACTAGGATTCAAGTTCACCAGAGGAATCTCAAAGTAGCAAGTGTTTTGATCTCAGCTCAGCTCTTCGGGGTTTTGTGTGCATGTGTGTGTGTGTATGTGTGCGTTGGTTTCTCAGAAAAGACTATGTTTTGCATCTAATCTAAAGAGGTTAGTTCCCTACAGATTAAAATTCAAATGGCAGGGAAAATACTTAAAGCTTCTCTGTAGTCTGAACCCACTCAAAGTTTCTAGGAGAACTCACCTGCTTCCAGACATCTCAGCTTCATGAGCTATCATTAATTGGCTTTGGTGCTGCTTCCCTTTCCTGGGTGTTTGGTTGTTCATGCTGCTCCTACCTCTCCTGTGTTGCTTGGATACGTATCCATCAAGAATGTATCTTGAGATGGGTTTGAGTTTTGATGTCAGGAAGACAAAAAAGGAAAGAAAGTCTTGTGTAGGCACGCAAAGGAAAGTCACAATCCTGGACTAAAGGGGACCTCTGGAGAAGGAAATTACAGTGCAGTGAGTTGGCTCTATTAAAAGAGAGAGATAGTTCAGGACTAGTTCATTCAAGCAGAACAGTCTTGAAAGCAGGCTATGGACCAGGTGAGACAGGAAGGACAGGCACTGCATGCAGTATCTATATGCAGTATATAGAAAAACGAGTCTTTGAAAGAAAGATCAGGTCTGGAGGAGAATATAAAGAGTACTTGAGTCAACCTATGAAAAGCACATGGAGAAGCACAGAGTTAAAAAAATAAAAGAAAAAGGAGAAGAAAGAAAATGGCCCCTAATGAGTAAAATGCCACTGAGCAATCCTGCAGCCAGCAGAATAGAAAGTTAGGGATGGTACAAGGTGAAGGTCATTAATTAGTTGGTTTTCAGTCTAGGAGATTGTTAACTATTGTCATGGTTTGACACTGGCCCAATGCCAGGCACCCACGAGAGTCACTCGCTCACCCTCCCCTACCACAGCTGGGCAAAAGGAGGGAAAAGAGGCAAAAGGGTTAATGGAGGCTTCATGGATGAGATAAGGAGAGCAGGAGAAATATTTCAAGGCTCAACCTTGATTACTAAGTGAAATTTATTACTAACAGAATCAGAGGAGGGTAATGAGAAACAAAATAAGCCCTTAGAACACCTTCTCTCCCCCCCCAGGCCCTCCCTTCTTCCCACTGACAACACAGGGAGGCAGGGCAGGGGGGTTTTGGTCACTCCATCACCAAGATTTCCTTCCACTGCTCCGGGAGAAGAGTCCTGCCCTGTGAGGCTGTGGGGTCCCTCCCACAGGAGACAGTTCTCCATGAACTTCCCCACTGTGGGACCACTCCCACAAGCAGCAGCCAAATCGCACCTGCTGCAGCGTGAGTCCCTCCCACAGGCACACAGTCCTCCCAAAACTGCTGTGATGTGGGTCTCTCTTCCCACGGGGTGCAGTCCTCCAAGGACAGGCTGCTCCAGCCTGGGAGCAAGGGCCCTCTCTCTCCACCAGGTCTCCCACTGGATCACAGCCTCCTCCAGGCATCCACCCGCTCTGACATGGGCACCTCCCCCAGGGGCTGCAGGTGGATCTCTGCATTACCGAAGGGCCTGTGGGTGGATCTCTGCATCCCCCGTGGATCCATGGGCTGCAGGGG
>VZRV01009990.1:466320-589361 GCA_013398115.1 Falcunculus frontatus
TTTTTTTTTTTTTTTGAGATTCCAATTTACATATATATTTGCCAAACCTTTCTTTCCATGTGAAAAAAAAAATAGGAAAGTCCAGATTAATACAGTGATTTAATATTTTCGGGTTTGCCCCTTTGTTTTCCTCTGATGTTCTTGAACTCAAATGGTTTCTGGTGACTGGCGTAAAACCATATCAAGTGTGATTTTTCTCCTTTCCTTACTTCTAACTTCCACTAGACTTTTCAGTGGTTCAGAGGAATGATAAACAATGGAAGAAACAGAGATGATGAAAACCAGCCAGCTGCAGATCAACACTGGCTCAACAAACCAGAACCTGGAAGGGTTTGCCTGATTTAGATTATCATCTAGAGGCCAATGCACTAGAAATTGATTCTATATGGTGATGCAACCGTGATCAACTATGTTTAGGGTACGACATGCAGCGTGAACAAGTACACCATGTGGAGATGAAGGTCTCAATTCAGTTGTCTACATTTAGGCATCTGATGCCAATGGATGTGCCTCAGGCTATCTTGTCCAGTGTCCAACAGCCCCTCTATCAGCTGCAGATATCCCATGAATGCTGTGCCATGTATACTAGTGATATTTACATATTTTGGATGTTTCAAGCTATCACTGGCAGATATGCATGTTCAGGCTGCCTAGTGAGATCCAGCTCTTGGACTGATGTCAGACATGCCAAAGTCTGGGTGTTGACTAAATTTCAGCTGCTGTTATAGAGATCTAATCAGGTATTTAAATAACAGAATATACAAAATCTTGACTACAAGTATATAAATAGATGGGAGAAACCACCATGAAACAAAGAAAATTGTTAAGGAATGATGCTTGGTTGTGGTTTTGGAAAATTGCATTAATTCTTATTAACAAAATAGTCATTAGTCCCTGATTATGAATACGAGCTGCATTTAATAACGAAAACACGAGCTTTTCAACGTGTGCTGTGCCAGAGGAAATATTAAGTTGAAAAGAAAGATGATCCGGGGCAATCATTCTCACCCTGGGACTTAGAAAATACAGGTTTAATTGCCAGCTCTTTCACAGATTCCTCATACCACTCTTTTATTATTTGTATTACTGTTGACTCAACCTAGTCATGTTGTGTTTTAAATTCTTTGCCCTTTAATTTTACAACCCCAGAAATTAGAACAGCAATTATTTTTTTAATTGTTATGTTTATCATATCTATTTTGCCTGCAATGGCCTTTGTGTGGTCTTTTTCTCAAGTCCTAGATACACAGAGAGCGTTTTTATGTTTTAATGGCAGCAGTCTCCCTGCCTTGTACACCGTAGGACAGTGCAATTTCTTTCACACTGGAGTAAATTGTTCCTATGGAGAATGGGTTGAGGGCAGTCCCGGGGAGAAGGAATTTATTGTGTTGGTGAACAAGAAGTTCAGCGTAACCCAGCACTGTGTAGCTTCCAGAAAGCTTCCAACTGTGTCCTGGGCTGATCCCACAGCATGGGCAGGAGGTCAAGGAGGGGGATACTGACCCTCTGCTCTCCTCTGGCTGAGACCCACCCGCAGTGTTACATCCAGCTCTGAGGACTCCAACACAGAAAGGACATGGACCTGTTGGAACAAGTCCCAGAGAAGGCCAAAAAAATGCTCAGAAGGCTGGAGAACCTTTGCTAAGGAAACAGGCTGAGAAAGCTGGGTTTCTTCATCCTGCAGAAGAGGAGGCTCCAGGGAGACCTTGGAGCACTGTCCAGCATCTAAAGGGGATCCAGGATCTCTGGAGAGGGACTTTTCACAAGAGCCTGGAATGATAAGACAAGGAGGAATAGTCTCAAGCTGAAGGAGGGTAGGTTTAAATTAGGTATTAAGAAGAAATTCTTGGTTGTGGGGGTGGTGTGACACAGGAACAGGTTGCCCAGGGAAGCTGGGCTGCCCCATGCCTGGAAGTGTTCAAAGTAAGATTGGATGGGGCTTGGAGCAACCTTGTCCGGTGGAAGGCTTCCCTGTTCACTGCAGGGTATGTGGCCCAGATAACCTTTAGAGGCCCCTCCCTACCCCAACCATTCTCTCATTCTATGATATGTGACAGCAGGGATTTTGTGATTTGGCAGTTTCCTTCCAGAGCAGGATACAGGCCACTGGATACAGCCCCTTTCTACCACACGGATGGATCTGTTTGAAGTTATGAGCGGTTTGCAACTGGCATCACACTATTTGCACATACACTGAATGACCTCACTGTGAAGTTGCACCTCTCCAAAAAACATTCCCAGGCCTACCCAGATGCAGCAGGCTTACTTTAAAATCTAGAATATTATACAGTCTTGCCACGATCTTCCCATTTGTTCTGAGGGAAAACCCCACCTTACTATGAGCGATAACAATAATAATGAGCATCCTTGGGACAGTATGCATGTGCCCCAACAGTTTTCTCCTGGGAGAGCACACTAATGAGGAATGTCCAGTCTTTCAACCCACTGGAAGATGGTGTGTTGGTTCTGGCACAGTGAGTTACATTGCTGTAGCCCTGTGGAAGAAGCTGTTGTGTTTCAGAGTTGTGCATTTTAAATCCCTCAGAAAGAACTTACTAACAGAAAAATTATAATTTTTAACCTTCTGGGACAACTGAGGATGGGTTTGCAAAAGAAAAATGGATGGATAACATCAGGCTACTAGAAATAGCTGCACTGTGTTTTATTCTGACACAGGAACAGTTAAACGGATGGATTTGGGAGATAAAAAGAAAGCGGCAACTCTGTAATATTGCAATTGTTGACACAATATAATGCAGATGTTGGCAAAATATCATGTTCACGGGGAGAAGTGAGTCAGTCCACACACCATCTGACCATTCGTTACACCATGGAAGCCTTTAGAGTGCATTCAGTACAGCAAGCACAGCACTGTTCTAGCTGATTAAGTTGCACCCTGTATTTCAGGCTCTCAAGGCCACGAGACAGAGATGCCAATTTTAACAAAAAGGTTTTTTTGCAGGAAGGAAGCAGGGTATTATTATATATTACATTTCTTGACAAGGCAACTGGAAAAAGTGCCTGCATTCTCTCTGACGCGGTGCCAGCTTGCTGGCTGGCTATGAAATAAAGGGATGTTGAGAATTTTCTCTGTTCTCAGAGTATCTAGTAACAACGGGGCACTTCCTCCTGTGTAACAAAACCCTTTTGCATCATGGGTGGCACCATGAAGTAAAAAGAAAATATGGGTAAATCCAGGGATGCCGCTGGGGTTAGTCCATCAGAAAGCTCTGTCTGTTTGGTGGTTTTGAATAAAGTCTGTCCGTGTTTTGGACTGAAAGAATGCCTTAGTCTATGGGGTAGGCACAGATGGAGGGAAAAGACAAAAATTTCAGCAATTCATGTTTTCTAGAAAAATTTAAAAATATCTGTATTCTTTTATGCAAAATGAGACTGAAAACTTTGGCATTGTTGCAGCAGAGAGAGCAACTCTTTATGTGAGTGATTACTTACATGGGTGGAGCTGCAACAGGAAGGGTAACTGAGGCTTTCCTTCCTTCAGAAAGCCTCCATAACCTAGAGAGAACTCTTCCAAGAGAAAATAAAAGTCGACCCTTTTTTTTTCCTGTGATGGGTAAGTAGTCTCAGAAGCATGACAACAATTCATGGTTATCTTCCAGTCTGGTGAATTTTTTTCCTTTTTATTTCTAAATAAGTACTTATAAAAACGGTGTACTTCAGACATATTTTCAAGTGATTATTCTCAATTCTTAGGGCTATGGAAATGACTTGAAAAACAAATTAGATATCTTTTCTAACTCATAGAATTCCAAGAGCTAAAATTTATCCCCCCAAAATAATCTGCCCAGTTACATGAGCTACAGAAGACATTGCTATATCTGCATACATACTTTCAAAGATTTTTAATGGATCCAAGTAAAAGTAATCTTAAAATTATCAAAAGCTGAAGAAGAGAGTTCTAATTATAAATTTAAGTGTATTTTTTCTTTTAAATTTGAACTTGAAATTTTAATTTTGAGAATTGTTTCAGTTACATGATGAATGATCTTGCTGGTGTATTTGTTATATGCTGTAAAGTCTTTCTTTTAAAATAACTTATAAAATACTCTTTTTCAATACAGATTTGTACAGAGCCCACTCTGTGGTAACCATACAATAAATAAAGAAAACTCCCAACAAATAAATAATAATAAACATCATTCATGGTGTTCTCTGAACCTCTAAAGCACTGTGGCCTCTAACAATCCTTTATCCTCTGGCATCTGTTGCTCTAGTGATGCATTTCAACACACTGAAAGAACAGCTTACTCTTTTGACACGTTTTTTGTAATATCCAGGATTGCTACTGCTTCAGTGGTGCATTATTGTAATACTTTATCAAAACAATGCCTGCCAGGAATCTGTCCCAGGAGAAATTTTGTGTAGTTTTTTTTAAATGACAAGAAAGAAAGCCCAGTTTATGGAATTTCTTGGTGATCCTCACATAATCATAGATGCCACAGAGTCACTGTGTCTAGAAGCCTTTCACTAACTTATTTTGTCACTTCATTCTAAAGAGGAAACTAAATTTTACAGAAAAGTCACTGCAGAAAGGAAGCTAAATCCTTAAAGTCTGAGGATCTTTCTGAGACCTCAGATCCCCAAGGCTTTCTAATAAGATGATGAAAATGAGAATAAGCACACTGTTTTTCACCCTCTTATCAACCAAGTTCTTCAACAAGAATAAGTAGGTTTTGCCCCAGAACTCTTCCAAATAGAGCTGCTTTTGGCTTTTAGTCTTCCTTACCTGGACACAGTTCCTGTGCATTTAGGAGCTATCTAATTTTTCTTCCATGTACTTGAACGTTGTCCCTTTGAACATGTTGAAATTTTTATCATCCATAACCTCCTTGGAAAGAGTTACAAAGGTCCTCTCACAACTGTTGTTTTAATTGAGTGAAGACAGAATTGCTGCTACATATTTTGAATCCTGATCTTGCAAGCTTACTTTGATTCCATTTATTTTGTGGAGATTTTTGCAAGAGTCAGTGAACAACCAACACTTATTTCTCATCACCAAAACTTTCACGATTATGTAGGGTTCTGTCACAGCCCCTCTACATGAACCCTTTTCCAAAGTAAAAAATAACAGTGGAAAATACATGGTAACTTCTACCATATGTTATCATTTCATGAATCTTTTAACCAGTTTTCCTCATTATTATGGTGAGGGCAGTAAAGATATAAACACAGACAGTACTACATATGGTTGAACCATCTCTGCTTCCAAATGTCTAAATCGATTTTCTGTTTCATTCTCCGTTATTTCCTAATGGTTTCTAGGATTAGATTTTTTTTTTTTTGACCACTGCTGAACACAGAGCTGACATTTTCATAAAACTTTCTATCATAACCCCTAGGTCTCATACCTGAATGGTAATGATCGTATCAGAAGAGTGGCATTTAAGAACCTACATTTAACCTACATTCAAATGGCAAAATACATAACCTGTATGAAAATGCAAGGAAGGTTTCCACTGGTAAAAATTCTAAAGGCATCACTGGCACCTGAGGTCGTTCCATAGCACATGCCAAGAGATATCAGCATTTGGGTGGGGTGGATCAAGAACCTGAGGAACCTAAATTAATTTGGATCCTGGATGTTAGGCAAGTCTACCCTTTTCTCGGCTGAGTGACTTAATCTCATACTCATAGGAAGACATTGAATTCAGCAGAAGGCAGAATGTCCACAGCCAATTTTATTAAAACCAACCAACCAAGCAAGCCCAACAGTCTAAGAAGTTACATTTTTCCTAAATTAAGCATAAGCAACAGCTATTCAGAAGTGGGAGAATAGGGTATTAAAATCTGCTCACCTTCAGCTTTGCAACTTCATGTTTAAGAAAATTTCTTAAGAAAATTACCCTTAAGAAGAGGCCAATCTAGAGGGTCTAGGTAATTTTTAATGCATTTCTCTTCCCTCTTACTATTGAGTATGATCTATTCTGTATATGAAAATAATAATAATAACAATAGTAATAGAAAATACGTACAAACAGGTATTGTAAAATAGGTGTAAGGAGGTATGGCTATAGCTATAGCAAGGTACAAATGCAGATACAAACGTATGCTGAGTTTTTTTGCAGGTATTCTTGGAAAATACGTAGAATCATAGAATTATCGAAGGTTTTGGATTGGAAGCGACCTTAAAGAGCATCTCATTCCAACTCCTCTCCGTGGGCAGGGACACCTTCCACCAGACCAGGTTGCTCCAAGCCCCATTGAACCTGGTCTTGAACACTTTCAGGGACGGGACAGCCACAACTTTTCTAGGCAACCTGTGCCAGGGCCTTAACAGGCTCACAGAGAAGTATTTCTTCCTACTATACAATCTAAACCTATTCTTTTTCGTTTTAAAGCCATTCCCCTTTGTCCTATCACAACATGGATCAGATTGCCCTGTCAGACCACTTAAAAGAGCTTTTGAAGTTATCCATTAACTACAAATGATGGCGTTTTGTTGTTGAGATGGCATTGGTACATCCTGATATTGCAACCTATGGGTGAGAAGCTGCTGATTAGATTCACTTATCCCAATATTATACCTCTTCTAACATAATGCAAAGGAGTCACACAAGGAAGAGGTAGCCCCATAGGATGAGTCAGGGAGAAGATGGACGAATACAGCCTTGAAGGAGCCAGTTGTCACTCTGGAAGAATGATGAAGCCAGGCATGAACATGTCTCTAAGTGAGCCAACTTTCCTGCAGTGAGATTCCACTCCACTCTGTCCAGCTACTGGTACCAGGGATGATGATCACAACGAGTAAAAGTGCATGAATATTGGACTTAGGACAATGCCATCAAAGCAAACCCAATTTTACAAAAACTGAGGACCCCAAGACCAACGGTAAAGAACTCATGGGTGAGACTGTGGGATTGTGTGGATACAGTATCGGTAAATCTTCATGTCGCTTTTGAATGCTTGTCTAAAATATATTTAAATTACAAATAATGATTGGGTTCAATACAGTAGTAATGGCATAAAATATGATGGCCTCTGATTCACGGGAGGTCAGATAGCTGCTTTAATGCCTCATTAAGAATATATGAATCCATGAAAAATAGATCACTGTTAGGGGGAAATGATGCGTTGTAACTAACTTGCTCTACTTTTCTACTTCTAGCAATTACATCCGTACTTGCCTCTTAGCTCTTTTCTGAGGCTCAGGTAGTCTTATCATTGAGTTCAAGGGAGTCTAAGAAAGACTGAGAATAAGATCTTTTAAAAATCATGCTCCTTATCAATTGTTTCTGAAGTCATTTAAGTGTGCATGTACTTCTGGTGTTGACTGAGATTGTTTAAGACACTAAGATACTCACCTGCCTATTTTTTTATTCATGTTTGTTCTTTTTCTTTAAAAACATGAAAAATGAAAGCCAAAAAGATCTACTGGGTTGTAGCTTATTCCTGACATACCTGATATATCAGACTGTCAAGTGACAACACTTCATAAATATTGCCTGAACAAAACATGGTCAAATATTTAAAGAACTGTTTAGCTGTGCGTGACTATATCTTAATTGCAAGTTAATATTATGAAGATAGACTTTGACATTTCTTAATACAAATGTATAAAAAAATATATATATTTGTATGTGTTTTCAGATACCTTCAGCTGACGTATACAAGTGTATCTTGTAACTACTTAATACAAAGTTTGAGAGTTAGAACTAGATGAGCTTTAAGGTCCCTTCCAACCCAAACCACTTTATGGTTCTGTGACCAAACTCACTGGTTTAGCAGCCTTTCAGATGAGTTAATTATTCCAGACACCAAAATGAATGTAAAGATCTGAGTAATTTAGAGCCTGCCTGAGAACAAATGCAACTATATAAATATTTTCAACATGGTTGTTTATTCTGCTTCTGGTTATAAAATCCAACCATCTCCTGCAAAATGATGAAGTGGTATTTTGTATTTTACCACATTTCAGAATAGCTACTTTACATCCTTTTCAAATGGTGTTGTCCTAATTTTTTGGACTTCATCACTACAAAAGCCCATATCCAACTGAGACTGATGTATCACAGAAAAATTGTTACTCAGGGCGTTTTATGCCTGGAAACAGAAAAAAAATGAGATTTTCCAAAGTCCTATGGACTACAGAAGCCTTCATTCCTGGTGTGGTATGAACTACAACACTTAAGCCAACTGCTTCAGAGAAATCTGTGAGGAGGACGAATTTCTTTAAGTGTTCAACCCAATAGTCTATTCAGAGCAATTGATGCAAAGACAGAAAGAACATCAGAGGCATGGTCAGACATGGTGCTTCTTCCTCCAAAAGAAATCTGCAAAACTCCTGAGGGTGCTCGTCACAGTTAACAGTGTACTTGAACCCAACCTTCCGTGATTGCCTTGATTGCCATGGGAGTACTGGTAAGGAAAACAGTGTCAGACGGAGTCAGTTGTCCAGTTCATGGTTAAAAGAGGCAGATAAAACTTGGTAAAACAACCCTGCGTTAGACCAAATCGCTGAAGCCGCCAAAGCAAACTAAGAGAGACAAAACAAAGGGCACATCAACATAATGTACATATTGTGAGGATTCTTGAAGGTCAGAGCATGCTCTTTTACTTCTTAGTGACATATAATGCCAATATTTGTCAGACCTTGATGAAGACCAAAGCTCAGTCAGAAAAAAAAGCACTGCATGACATTTGTTCTCAGACCTCTACCTTTGAACAGCCTTTGTTGTAGGCACGTGGCTATGAACATAGTTTGTAGCTGAAAAGAAAATTGTAGCCTGGGTTTGGCACCAGTGATGCCTTAGGTTTTAACTTTTATATTTTTAAATCCTGTACTGCTTAGAGTGTAACTCTGAAGTTCCTTGTAGCCTGTAATTCCTACTCTCTCGTACTAGGTAGACATAACAAAGCCTCTCCGGGCTTTGCCTTCAAGGACAACCAGGCTGTTTTTAGGCCCAAAATGTGTAAACTAAAGATTCTGAGGGGGGCAAGCTGAGGGGCGTTACATCGCTAAAACTGGGGCTTTAATTGGAGAATGAACCCTGATATGCAAATGGTCCAAACCTATAAAAGTGTGAAGAACTCGTGACCTGTCGTCCATCTTGGGGTCGAATTTTTGGAAGCAGCCTCTGGCTCCCCCGGGGTGTACCTTGAAGGCCCTTCAGATAAATACCTATCTTTATTCCCTTACTCTTCTCTAGTCTCTGTTTCTAGGTGGCTGGAGGAGGCATCACCAGGAGTCAGGGAGAGGGCTTCAACTGCGATGGTGAACACTGATGAAAGAAACAATCACACAAAGAACATAAGTTTTTTCTTTCCACAGGGAACAAATTAATGGCAGGATTTGTCCCAATTAAAATTTACTCTGAAAGCCAGCTAGAGAGTAAATGTAAAAACTATATGAGTTTATTTGGATTTCATATTGATAGAATGTAATGAAAAAAATGAGGAATTTCATTTTAACAAGTTATCTAAACCCAATAGATTTTCCAAGTCTTTGTCTATCTGTAAAACTTCAGGTTGCAGATCCCCATATAGACATTTATCTATTCAACAATGCATTCTATTTAACTGGGCTGATTAAATTTAAATTTAATCTGCCCAACATGGAGGGTTGTTGCTTTTCTTTGTTTTGCTTGGTTTGGTTTTTTTGCTTTGGTTTTAATTGAGCTAAGAAAAACCCAAATCATTTTGAGGTACTAAATAAATCTCTTACTATATCTAGAACCAAATATTTCCACTATTTTTTGTGAGTATTTGTGTGTACTTGCACCTTGTGAATCACTCACTTGTAAATGAGTGTATTTCAGAAAGGGTTTTTATTACCATTTCCTTTTTTTAGTAATTTCTCTCTATGTAAATTGGTTGCAAATGACACTTTCTAATCTGATGGCATTATAATACGAGGAAAGCAATGAAAAAGTTAAGTTTGAAAACTTTAGTCATTATTCACAGGAGTGCCATTGATGAAATAGATACTGTGAATTTGAAGATCTTCTTTTTTTCACTATTATTTTTTGTTAACCTTGTCAGCTCTGCTGAGGAAAGAAAATAATATAAAATGACATGAAATGGAGTAAGATTAAAATAAAATAAAATAAAATGATACCATGTGAAATTAAATAAAATCCTTCCTCTATCCAGAAGGAGGACAATATAGAGGCTTGATTCTATTGGAGAAATACCCCAAAATTTCTTTAAGGAATTTTTGGTCTGAACTACGTTCTCAGATTTCTAGTGACCCTAACACAAAGATGACTCTCCAAATCATTTAAGTAAAATCAAAGAAAAGAGCCTCTCAACTACGGTAAACAGAATGAATGATTGTCTGAAAATACTGGAAATCCTTTAGTACAAATTGATGAAGAAGTTAGTTTACTTACTTTTTACTGAGGAAGCATTATAGCAGGAAGGCCACTTAGGTATACCTCTAATATGCTGGATATGTGAGAACTGAATACTAACCTACTTTTCAGCTCTGTGAGAAAGTTTTTTGAAGGGTTCAGCTCACAGGCAATCACCTAAATCTACTTTTTAGTTCCCCCACAACAATAAATAATCACAGAATAGCTTTCTTGGCTGTAAAAATAAATATTAAAAATACTACTTCCTTGTCAAGCTGATCTAGCATGCCTTTATTTCCCTTTCTAGTCTGTCTATGAAATATTGCTGACTATATGGCCACAGTTATTTCTACTTGTGCTCAGATGTGTACCTGTAGCCGTCAGACTAATTTTTCCCAATTCTGGAGCCCATTAGTCACTTTTATCAAATCCGACCAAGGAGTTTGAAAACTTTAATGAAAATAGTTGGTCTAAAAAAGAGCAAGAAAATATTAATTTCCTCAGCACAGGTAAGAATGCAGAATTTCTTAAACCTCTCCTAAAAAAGAGCTCCCAGAGAGAAGATGAATATACATCTTAAACAAATGTGCTCGCAACTAGAAGATGCATTAATCCTTCAATCCAAAAGCAAATAAATAAGTTCAGTGTCCGTCAGAGACACTCCGACATCAAAAATAGTTTGAAGATGAGGTCTTCATGGTTTGACACCACAAGTTTCCTGGTATTTACAAGTGTTCAGACTTTCACAATATTTGGGTGTTTCATTAGGATTTTGCTGTGAAAATGAAGTACAAGACACTTGAAAATGTAATATAATCCATGTCTATTGTCTAGTGAGTAACAGGTACCATTTTATTATGAATGGTAATTAAGAAGCAGGTCTACATCTTATCTTCAGATACAGTTTTGGTAAGTGCATTAAAATGGCTGTGACAGACAAGAAAACATGTATGATGGTGATGGCAAATTTTCCAGGTTAATCTCGTTTCATCATGAGCCATGATCAGTGTTTTACCATTTCAGCTAAAAAATTACTCACAAGCATGGCAAAAGTCCTGACGGATGTCTCTCACCATTTTGTTTGTCTCCTGTTTCCTCTGCCTAGTACTAAAATTTTCTTTTCCACTGTGGAATCCAAGCAGAGTCGTGCATTACCTTTTGGATGCCACACCAGTTTAATCACATTGATAGAGGGCTGTGCAATCAAAGTGACAGTGCAACGATGATTTGCATCATGCCTGACTCATTACTTTGTGAAGGATTTGGCATGCCAATCAATGGAAAATGATGTGCAGTCCCTTGAAAAATGACAGTAATCCATTTTCCACCAATTGGCAAGAGAAGTCCTTGACAGACTTACAAGTTAGGGCCAAAGCCAAAAATTATTTGGCACGTTCCTCACTTTGCTGCCATTTTGCAAATCCTGAGGGTATTGATCAAAGCAGCAACTTTTTTTCTTTAATGTTAAAATCCTTATACCCTTCAGGATTTCCTTTTGTTTTCCAGGAAAGTCCTCGAATGTACAGATGTTCTGTGCGTTCGTGTTGAATTCTATTATGACATCAAATGCTTCTAAATGAGCACTGCCAATTGTTCACATCCTAATAATGCTAATAACATCCTGTGACAGTATTGATAGAATCCTTCAACAGCATCCTTGTCTAGTTCCCAGAGCAATTGTTCTTACCATCTGCAGAAAGCTTTTCACAAGTCCTGGACCCTTCCTTAGGAAGGTGTTGAATAGATCTTTCACAGCATATCTGCATTCAGGACACACCTGCATGGTCCCAAAATAATGGTGTGCCCCATTCAACACCTATTTTGAGTCAAACTGAGGAGTGCTCTGTTGGGGTTTCAGAGAAAACACAGCACTGGTAGCATCTGGAAATTGATGGACGTTTCTCTGAACATCTCAAGAACTGTGAAGACAGGGCTGAGCGGTCTGGAGATTCCATACACGGTCTTGGCTTGCCTCTAAATGCAGACACCAGTGCTGGCTTGGACTTTGTGTTACTCTGAGCATCCAATCCCTACACTATGAGACTATGTGAGCTGCCAAAAGATGGGAACGTGTGTCTGTTAATAATTTTAGGACGGGTTAAATGCCTTCCGAATGTTCTTTCTTTGTTCACTGAATCTAGAAATATCAGAAGTGATCGGGTTAACCTGTGACTCCCTTTTTTTAAGCTGGTACTAGAAAGGAAAATGCTTCTTCTGGTTCCTCATCAGTGGTCTTAAATATTTGCTTCTCCTTCTGTAATGACAGTTCAGTCCTGTGCATTTCAGGGAAATGATCTAAAAAAATGTGAAAAAACAAAAAAAGAAAAAAAGGAAAGCATTATTTTTTCTGATTCTTTTTCTGATATTTTTTCAGATGCAGCAGCATTTTACTTGAATTGGTTTTTACCTTGACAAATAGTCCAGACAGTATAATTAATACAGCAATTCATTGCAATGTTGGGCCAGAAAAAATAGATAGCAGTACAGTGTATCTGAAAACAGAATTAATGTTCAAGTGAAATGTATGTTTAGACGAGACACCTAAGTATATATGGTAAGATTAGTTTTGCTAAGAATTCCTTTCTTTCATCTTTTTTAATGAATATTCTCTTAGCGTAAGCAAACAGAGTGCTTATTTATGTGTATGTTAAGTCTAAAATGGAAAACTCTATTCTGTCATTTATATGGGAAAATGATCTGGTGAAATCTGTCTATTACTGGGAAAACTCTTTGTATATATGCATATACAGTCAGCAAATGGAGCTATATGTATGCTAAAAGTGATATTTATTATATTCTCTTATTGTTAAAGCAGAGAGATGTTATTCCCTACTTGTATTCACTTGCTGTCATTGGTTTACAAGTCTGGTTTTGAGATGTGATATTTTTAGGATGTTGCTCTGCAGTGATGATTTTAAAATAAATACTATCAGGCAGCTTTACAAAACAAACGCGTGAGAGAAAAACATACTTTTTTCAATCCTAGGCAGTTATTGCCACATTACTTTCCAACATAAATAATAGAAAACAGGCTGAGTTTGGCATTTTAGTTTTAGTATATATAAATATTATGAAGGAGAACATCTGCAACAAATTTTTTACAAGAAACTTGGAAGAGTGGTAAAAATGTTTTTGAAAATTAGGCCTTTAAAGATAACAAAAGGGGCAAAAAGAACAGAACATTGACAAGCTTAATAATTTTTTACTCAAAACATGCATATCTATGTAAAAATTGAAGTGGAAACTTTTTGTAAGAAGGAATACAGAATTTCAAAAATAAAGCTTTCAAGGCTCGCAGTGGGTTTTTCTCCAATTCTTTCTCTTTTCCAGTTAGATCAAGAGTTCTGTTCTCAATGGCAACACGGAACCAACCACGTGTAACACAGTTATAAAAATGCACATACAACTCTAATGTTGTCAGCTCTGGTGCAAGTACCTGTTTTGCCTGGTTCAAGTCCAGATCCTGAATTTACATTTCCCACATTCCAGCTAACTGCAGGGTTAGTGGGAATTTAAGATATGTAAGCTTCTCACACGCTGTGGTTTGTATTTTTCTCCACCAGAAAAAACAAAACAAAACAAAACTAAACAGAACAAAACAAAACCAACGACAACAAAAAAAAACCCCTCAAGGTAGCTTGTATTTTCCTGTTAAAAGTGTTGAAAATGTCTTTAGGGCACAAAGTTGTTTCTCGCTTAGATCTTTGTATTGATTTATTAAAATATATAGGTCCATTCTGCACACGCTGAACTTATACATCATTGGAGATAAATAATACTGCAAAGAGCTTATAGTATAAACAAGCCAGATGAATGGAAAAAGAAAATATTATCCCTACATTATAAATGGGAGTTTGAAAACAAGAAGCCTGCCTAAGGAATTCTGGCTGAGTGCTGAACTGGAATCTTTTTATCCAGAATTCTGATGTCTCCAACACAAAATTGTCATCTCTTGTGCAAAGCCTATAACCCTAGGTTTGATATACAGCTCAAGCTGAACTTTTTTGAAGAGAAAATAAAATCAGTCTATTCTACTCAGTCAATCTCTGTGGCATCATACAGCAGAATTCTGATTTTGCATATTGGATACATCCTGTTGTCACTAGAGCAACTTGAGCATTTTTGTTATCTACCCTCTTTACCAGATGATCATAAGTTAGCACAGAAATCAGAGGCCATATTTATTGCTTAAATGATAACATTCATTAAACCTGACCAACTCCCCAAATTTGGGAAGGTTCTGTATTTCATATGGCCGACAGGTTAGTCATAATGTTAATTTGGTGCTGTGATGTGAGTCTATTGCTCGCACATCACAGAGGACTGATGCACACATACAGTAGAAAGGAGGAAAATTAAAAAAATATAATTCTTTGCATAGTCCTACATGTATTAAGAATTTTATCATCTGCTTTTGTATTTTTGGATATATATTTTCAGTTTGCCAGTACTTTGTGTTCTTCAAGATCTGAAATGAAAAGGCATAGGTAGAAATGGAATACTCAAGGACAGAATGTGGCCAGCCATCTTTCCCTATTAGAGAAAAGGAATACTATTATAAACTGCTTCATATGCTTAGCCAGAATATTTTTGTATTGCCTTGCATAAGCTCCCTTTGTTTCTCCTTTGTAAAAAGACATTGACAAGCCAGAATCCTCTTAATCCAGCACTTTAGGATTCCAGCATTTGCACAGTTACATCTTGTTTTATACAAAGGAAAATAAATGACAACAAATGAATTACGAAGTTGTAAATCAATTGAGTATTTCTACTGAGATCCATCTCAGGGAGATTGAAGAACAGCAATGTTAACAGAATGTGGATGAAAATACAGAATATTTGTGTCTGATAAATTCATATTTTCCATCATCTGTCTGAGAAATGTTTGGAGTGTAGTGCTTTGTCAGCATAATTATTTGATGCTTGCATTTGAAAGTCATTATCATAAGGGTGGTGTTATTCATATGGAGACTGAATGAAATTTGGATGCTCCTGGAGCACTAAAACAGCACAAAACCTGATCAGGTTTACTTTTACTTTTGTCCCTGAAACAAAAGTCTTGTAGCTTCTAAGGAAAGGTGGAACTTTAACTTCCCTAGGCTATGAATGAAGCCCAAAATTAGATCTATATATTGGGTAATCTGTGCTCTATGAATCACTATGGCTACTTCTGTGCTGGGGGTTCCCAAATCACAGAAGCAGATTCAGAGACTAGGTCGTTCAAAAGATGTATTTTAATCATCAGTAGTGAATGAACATCACTGCAAACTCTTTTCTCAGCTGTAGCTGTCTTCAGTTACAGTCTATATACAGGCAGACGTGCCGAAGATGTCTATATGTCTTTTTTATCTTAGTCTGGGTTTCGTTGGGTTTCACTGTAACAAAAGTAATGCTTGAAAAAAGGATCTGGTTATTAACATGCAAGAGGAAAAAGAACACTAAACCCTCATCAAATGAAGAAAACAAAGAAGAAAGGGGGTGGTCAGGCACTGAACAGGCTCCCCAGGGCAGTGGTCACAGTCCCAAACCTGACAGAGTTCAGGAAGAGTTTGGACAATGCTCTTCAGTGTGTTATGAGTCCTGGGGTGTCCTGTACAGGACCAGGAGTTGGACTTGATGATCTTTGTGGGTGCCCTCCAACTCAGGATATTCTATGCTTCTAAGAGGCATCATCAGCTGACAGGAAATACAAGTGCAAAAATGTCTCCCTTGTCCTTTCAAAAAACAATCTCTTCCTGCTGGACCAACAGGGCGTGATCTGGCACATGAAAGAAAGTTGGTGTCTCAGTTTGTCTTTGCTGCCATTTAACGAGTGACTGCAGAGCTCTCCACAAGGAGAGCCAGACCTGGGGCTGTGCAAATCTTCTGCCCAATCTCTCAGCGCGGCATTTCAGCTATGTGCACAAGGGGGACAGCTTCAGCGGGAGAAATGGCTCCCTCTAAAGCCTCACCTCACCTTGGGGAATATCTCCTTAACAGCCCACTGCAGTTACTGTGCCTGCTGGGACGCTGCCTTAAGCAGTGGAACTAGTTTCACTTTAATTGTCAGCATCTGGGCTTTCTGCAAGGGGCCTGCCAGGATGGAAAGGCACCGAGAGAAAGGGAGGTGGTGACATGGTCGTAGACAGTTCAGCACAGTGAAGAGAATGAAGAAACATTGACCACACATGTGGAAAGTAGCAGAAGTTGAGATAGTGGGTTACAACTGCAGTGATAGCATGTGCCTTGGTCACACAGCAGAAAAGCAGAGTTTTTCAGCCTGTGGTCCTGTGATGGGTCTAATTAAAAGCCAAAACTCATTCTACAAATGTTGCATCTTGGCACAAGAGATGCACTGCCCAAGAATGTGATAACTGTGTTTGAAATTATCTCTATACTCTAGCAGTGCTTCCTATCTAGCTATGATAAATACTTCCAGACTGAACTTCATTTTGAGTTTTTATTTTTTTTCTGGAAATGTGATAATAAGTCTCTATTCTTCACTGCGGCCTGCCTGAGACAAGTGTTTTAAACTCAATGATTTCAGGGGGCAAAGTCAGATAAGCTAACCAATGTTATACTAATTCCAGTTATACAAAAGCATACTCAGGTTTTGGGATATGAGAATAGACTGTTGACTTCAGAAAGGCTTGGGCGCCCCATTGAAATTGAGGATATAAAATTGAATATATTGTTAACATGACTTTAGTTTGGATTCAGACTAAATTCCCTTTTGTTCTGTCATTGTTATAAATTTCATTCAGCAAAATCAGTCATGCAGCTATTGGTGGGTGAAGAAGAAAATTGTATTTAAAAATGAAGGATTAAATTAGAAAGAAAAAGTTACACTGAGGCAGTGTAATAATAAAATAATAATAAAAAAGCCCTGCAAATAAAAAACAACCAACCAGAAACAGAATTTTAAAACTTAATTGGAACTAAAAGAAATAAACATGTTTTGCTCTTATCTAATCTATCACCAGAACAGTAATGCGGTCTTTGAATTAAAACATGTACTTGGATGAGAACAAATCCATCCTTACTCTGACTCCATTAACACCAAGTGTTACACTATGTGGGCTTTGACAGGAATATGCATGACTACCTGAGGCAGGAATATGGATTCAGTAATGGGCCAAATCCTGTCAATGACTCTTTTTCATTAGCTGGAGTTGGGTCCAGGCACCAGCAATTTTAGACCTGAAGGAAACTTAGAATAAATTGGTGACATTACTCCTGTGGAAATCAGAGGAATTGTGGGGTGATTAAGTAATGTATTACACAAAAAATCGGTGGCAAAGTTGTGAACTGATCCTAGCTCAGGTAGCTGTCATCCGCCTTCTTAAACACAGGAAAACCTGCCTGCTCAGGGTAGCCAGGGCTGTTTCTCCCAGCCTCTGTTTGCCTTAGCTATTTAGATTGTTAATCCAACAGTGCTGGGACTGTCCTTTGCCATGTGTTTGTACAGTGTGTGACACAAAACACCCTGTCTTGGAGGGGCCTTCACGGCTGAAGTGCAAATAATGCTAATAACGTTAATAATGCTACAAATAATGGCACAAGAAGTGGCGGTGTAAATATTTGCTTTATGTGCAGGGACAGTGTATATGTTACGGATGAAGATAAGTATTTGTGTCAGGCAAAGCAGGTGTTTGAACTGGGATTTTCAGAGCCTGGAAAGGTGCTGTCCCTGCAGTGCCAGGGCATGACAAAACATATAGTTTGCAAATACCCAATGTATTCACCAAATGCTGCTACCTGTGAATCACTACCTCCTTTCCAGTATGAGGTCTATCACAAATTTCCTATTTGGGGTCTTGGCTCACCACCTTTTGGTGTTTCAGTTTCCCTAACTATAGGTCAGAAATCACCACATTTACCTGATGCAGCTGGAAAAAAAAAAAAAAAAGAAACTAATTTGAACTAGCTGTTTTGCAAATGACTGCACAAATGTGGCTCTGTTAAGTACAAAATTTTATTAACAGGTAGAAAAAAAAGAACTTTTAATTTACCATCAAAGTAGACCAATTTCTTTAAATCACATTCAATTACTTCTTGATGGGTAAAGCTCCTTTTTTCCATCCCCATTTCTGGATCCTCATCCTTCCCATATCAAAATCCACTCTTAATTCTTCTACTGTGGAGCTTTAAAAATAAGCTGGGGAGTCATAAAAACTATTCCTCTTCAGATTCTATAGGCAGCCTAATAGAAAACAATTAGCTTGAACAATAAGAACACCAAATAACATTTGGGACATAAATATTTTCATCAGAGATGAAAGACCTCATCATTGTAAAGACTTCTGCAAGTCAGCAGACCTGAGTGTTTGTGGAACCTACTTTGCACTCCCTGTACGCCATCAAAGATCTGAAAGCATCTTGAGACACAAACTTTTTTGTAAGCTAAGCCAGGAACAGAAACAGGAGAGGGTTACTGACAACCCTCTGTTGTACTATTGTACCCTACTTTCCATGATACACTCTTAATAAAACAAAAGGGAACCTTACGATAAAAATATCTCCCCGTTTTATAATGTAAAATACAAGCAATTTTATCAGCATTAACGCTGATTGGCTTCCATTAGCCTCTTGCCTTCTAATAAAATTTATGATACCTTTCAGAAGCACAATTTGATAGAAAGTGAAGTGATTACACCCTGCTTAGATATCTCTCCAGCATCTATTCCAACAATAATGCGGTAATTTTATGCATGAAATAGCACAATTGGCATAAATAGTTATAATACTGAGTGCTGTCTAAGGAACCTGGCTGCTGGAAAATTAGAAAGAGCTTCACACTTTTGAAACAGGTAATTAGGATTTCTCTCCATGCTCATAGGAGGCAGACTGGAGTTTCGTTTTATATTTCATGTTTCATTAAAATATATGTGTTAAAAATAAATGTTGAATTTAAAGCTGCAGAGATTATGAAAATTAAAGGTACAGCACTTCTGCTGAAGGTAGAGTAAAATAGGGAATTTTAACTTCTAATTTTGACTCTGCCAAGAGTTTTAACACTTTCTGACAGGTAAATCAGCCTTCCACTGTTTTCAAAGTGTTTAGTTCAGCAATAGCTGCATATGGCTGTGGTCAGCAAGACGGAGTTTTACTGATGTAGAGTTATGTCCCTAAAACTAGTCACAATTTTAATTTTTGCCTGCTCAGAAAAGTGGATACTTAATGATATAAGAGGCTCTTGCAAATTAGTGGTTCCAGGGCGCTTCTCCCTGACCTACCTTCTATTTATCATTTCGTTGATCAAGGACTGTCTTCAGTGTGTTTCACTTCCCATCCTCACCATCAGCGTCTTCTTTTTTTTTATTTTTTTAAAACTCCATGACTTCCTTATTTTCTTTGAGCATAGTCAGGGTCAACACCTTAAACTAGATGGATTTTCAAAGAAACTCAGGCTTAAAACAATCAGGAAGACAATTTCAGGCAAACAATTTAATTTGTGATTTTGGCAAACATCAGCTAGTTGCTTCAAGCTCTCCTGAAAGAGACAGAAGAGTTTCCCTGAACCACAACAATCCACATTTTTTATCTTAAAGTGCTGAAATGCATTGTTCTGTTTCAAAATAACGATTTATGCTGAAATATTATCACTTTGCAAAGAAAACAAGCAGGGAAACATGCAAAAATCCCCTGCACAGCCACACCACAAGAAAATCTCAAAAACCCAAATCCCCAACCAATCCCCAAACACAAACAGAATGAAGACAACAGTGAGTGCATTGGTTAACTAAACCAAACCAAATTATACATTAAATGTATAGTTTGACTCAAAATCGTGGATTTATAGAACAGGTTCAGCTCGAAGGGACCTCAAAGTTCATCTCATTCAAAAGGACAGGGACATCTTCCACTAGACTGCCCCATCCAGCCTGGCCTTGAACACTTCCCCAGATTCCCTGTTTATTCTCTCATCTTGTCTCTGAAATTTAAATATCCTAGTGACTCTACTTGTGAAAACCTTCTCTGGCTGCAGTTTGGCTGTTTTATGGGAACCTGGATAGTTACAACCCCAGTGAAAAACAGGCAAGTTGGGAATGACTGTGGCCCAAATATCGCTTAGACCTGTAAAATCAAGGCCTATTCATCATGGTTCAGAAGGTCCCCTTTTGTGAGGGTGCAAGGTGCATTTCAATAGACTGATTGTGAGGAAATGTTTCTTAGCTGTGATTTTTTTTTTTTCCTTTTAGCCAAGGATGGCTTTTTACTTGGGAAAATTTCAGTGAGGAAGAAAAATAACCCTTTATTGTAATAGGCAGGAAGAAAATACTCCCCAAAGGAACCACCAGCAAGATGGAAGCTTTATTATCATTTCCCTGCTGGCATTCAAAATCTGAAAAATCTGACTGAAATTAAGCATCTGCTGTACAAAAAAAAATAAAAATCAATAAATTTAAGTTAATGATAAAACTGGCTCTGTTCTAATGAAGAGGGAATAGCTCTTCTGCTAGCAGCTGCAATCAAGAAGACACTTACCCAAACTGTCCTTGGTCAATGGAAACTGAAAGAAATTTATTGCCATAATATCAAACTTGAAGAAAAGGAGAATCTCTCTTTGTGTTTTTATGCGCATGCTTGACTGTGGTCTGGCAAATAAATTACAGCATTAAGAACCTCCTGATTTTGAAAATGAGAACAACATTTCACAATGTTCAAGCAAAATCCAACAGAGTAATCTTGCTTTTAGTGCCTGAGATCTCAAAATTTGATTGCTATTGTCCTCTCACCATTTGTAGGAATCCTCAAGGAAAGTGGGGAAGATAAGGCCTCAAATGCTAATATGAACAGAAACAAACAAATGAACCAGCTCTCAGAAAACAGCCAACTTTAAAATTAAATGAGGGTAAAGAATAAAACAAAATACTTAGCTGTTCTTCACAATATAGAGCAGGAGAATTTTATTGCTTTTCAAATCCTGTTTTCTTCAAATTTCTGTAAATTTTTGGCCAGTTCTTGTTGTTAATTTTGGTTTTGATTTTGTTTGTTTGGGGGGATTTTTTTGTCGTTGTTTTTGCTTGTTATGTTGTTGGTTTGCTTTTTTTTTTTATTATTTTAAACTTCTGTCCCCATCACATATGCTTCAGGACTGATTTCACCAGGTTGTGGTTGTACGGAACAGCTTGAAATACTGAAGACTGGCACACAGCACATCTGTGCCTTGGTGTCTGCAGCTCAGCTTGGAGGGAGGCAAGGCTTTCTCCAGACATTGCAGGTTGTACTCCAAACACTCACACTCTGTCCTGCTTGGGGCACAGCCAACTTCCACTTAATGCACGGTACCTTTTGGTAACGTGCCACGGAGAGAGGCTCCAGAGAATACACGAGAGCGATCTGAATAATTCCTGGAGAATAAATTATTCAGGATGCCTGGCCGTTGTTCCCAAACCATTCCTGAATACTATGAATATGATAGTTATGCATAAGTATTTGCCAAATAGTTTATACAAACAAATCATGGCCTATGGACAGTTTGTGAATTATTCACTTCTGCTGCTCATTCTCTGTTCTTCCGTAAACTGTGCTGTGCCCCTGCAATCATATGTTTCCTGATTGGATGGCTGAAAAATTGCATCTCACTGGTCTCCCAGTGGATAACTGGACTCCCTGGAAGAAGGGAATTACACATAACGAGCAGCAAACAGCAAGTCTGTGGTGCAGTGGCACACCTTTTTGGGTGGCAAAGCTGATTTAAAAGGTTCATTCCCTCCTCAACTCCTGTCTCCTGTCTTTATCCTTCTTCAGTCACCAAAATTTATAATGTTTGCAACTAATTTCGCAGCCACTCGATTCCAAATGTGCGCATGTTAACTGCACCTGCATCCAAAATGTTTCAGCAGTAGCATTTTGGGGCTAGTGCTTGCAATTTTAGCACAGGAAACTGAGGCAGCTGTAACCTTGTAGCCCTGAAATACAGTGCTGCCACAGCTATTTTGTTATTAGCACTGTTGTTAGTGAAAATGTTAATGTATGGTACTACTCTTTGTGTGAGTGCAATTAGATTTAGTCTAGAGGCATTTTCAGCTCTATCAGAGACCACAGTTCTACAAAAAAGGTAGAAATATCCAGCCACGAGTACTAGGCAAAGGGGACTAGGACCATCCTTTTTATTGTCTCTCATCAGCTTAAACTGGTTATGAAGTGCGTCTTTCAGACATTGATAGATTATTGCAAATGTTGGTAGTGAAAGTGCATTACTCTCAGAATCATTTTTATGGGCAAACAGTAAACATGTCTTAAATATAAAGCCAGGAGTTTATCGTTAGCATAATAAAATCTTAGTTGCTTAATCATTATCAGCCCTCATCTAATTAGTGTGGAAAAAGAGAGAAGGCTTCTCTGCAGGAAAAGTTTCAGCACTAATAATTCTGTGGTTGAGACTGTCATTCACACACCTGAGTTTCTATCCCTTTCCCTGGTTTTATGCTCACACATCTCCCTCTCTGCTGGGTCCCGAGGTCAGTGGATTCATCCTGGTGATGTGAGTGGCAGGGGTTATGTTGAGCTGTCAGCATCTGGAGCTTTTGCCGGGAGGGCCACGATGGTTTCTTCTCCTTGATTGCAGGATCCACTTGTGGTCATTCTTATATGCTTTTTAGCACAATTGTACACCTTGTTCTTTCTTTCATTGGACTGCATCTCTACATCCGAATGTACCAGATACAGTACCTTCCACAAGTCCTAGACACCATTTCTTCTTTTACTCCTAAACCTGGTCTCATCCAGCTCCAGGTTTGTATTTTTTTCACTGACCAGGAGTAAGCTGTTTATAGCCATGCAGTCTCAGTGCCAGTCCCACTCCTAATCACCCCACACCTCCACATCCCATGTGCCCAATTCTTAAGGCCTCTCTTGTCTTACCAGGACTACATTTCTCTATATTACATTGAGTTAGAGTTATAAAACCATGGTCGTAGCATAAAAAGATAAACAGAAATAAAACAAATTAGCCATAGCCATCTGGTCATTAGAAAAATTGCAGTTGCAGCTAAACCAAGTAAAGCAAAGCTGCAGGGGGGTCAAGAAAAGTTCAAACAGAATAAAGATGGATCTGAGGCCTTGCCAACTCAACATGAAACTGACAGCCTGCTACTAGCGCTGGAAATATGGTATTACAGGGCTATGTAGGGGTACAAGTAGATTCCACTAGCTGGGAAAGGAAAAGACCTGCACAATCTTGTACTGCTGGTGTTATTCTGGGGAGAGGTTTTGCTTTTAAGGGGGTTTTGTTGCTGTGGTTAATTTTCTTGCTGTTGGAGAAAGGTTACTACAAGAACATTGCTCCAGAAATGCTTATAATTCATGAAGTGTCTGACCATTTTTGGGGCACAAGTACTTTTCCTTCTCTAGTAGCTACTCAAACTCTCATGAATGGACAGACTAGGTATTTATCTGATCTCTTTGTGACCTGAGTATCTGGGCATCAGAGGTGAGTCTGTTAAGCCGGTCCATTAAGAAGTCTGTGGGGACTTTCCGTCCCCACCACTGCATTTGCAGGCCTAGAGAAATTAACTGGTAACTTTCTTCCTAAAAGGTACTTGTTGGAAGAGAAGAAAGTGATATAATAGAAATTATTTCCTTCTTTACTTGAGCAAGGTACAAAGGCACAAATCCCAGAAAGCCAGGAGGAAATAAGAACAGGATGTTTTGTCCCAAAGAAGAGGGCACTCAGCAAGAAGTGACAAGACTCTCTCCTCCGTGTAGCTTCAAATCACCCTAGGGGAAAGAAACATCCTGGACACGTGAAATCATAATTTGTTAAGTATGTTTTCTGCAAACTTGAACAGAAGGACAATGACTGTCATAACAAGAAGAATGAAAGAATAGCACTCCCTAAACAAATGCAAACTCTACAACTGAGCTTTCTGTGACTGCTTCTTATGAAAGACTAGTCACAAAGAACTCCCTCACCACATATTATGGATAAAGACTTTAGAAGAACCAAGAGCAGACCTTACAGAAAATGGTTCCTTCCTCAGATTCCCCTATTTAATTTTAAACTCTGGATCCAAGCAAGTGGAAAACTGTAAAACATGACCAGGAGAATTTAGTCCCTGAAAAAGCACAGTGTATCCTGGGGAGATTTGGGATGTAGCTCTTTCCTGTAGAGAGGAATTACTTGTATGGACAAGACTCCGCCCTTTGGTTTTCAGAGCACTGCACATTTCCAGGGGCTCTCCTTAGGGACAAGGGGTAGAATTTGAATTCTGCTGCTCATTCTTATCCTCTCACCCAGCTTGGCTCTGGACCCCAGTGATGCGCAAAGAAAGGGTGCAGTCTCACATCCAGCTTCATCTTGCATTCACCCTGCCTCCTTTTGCTGTTGGAGTGGCACATGCCTCTTCCTCCAGCAGCTGGTGGGCTCATCTGGCGCAATGAGCGAACCGACTCTCTCTTTTGTTTTCCTCTTGCTTCCCCTAATAACTTTGCCAGGCTTTTCTGCACGCTGGCGATGGATGTCATAGAAATGCCTATCAGCAAATAAATTAAGCAAACTCTGGAGGTGTCCTGAAGAGCTTTGCAAAGTAATGTCTGAGATGCCAGCGGGGTTGTGTCTGAGTTAGGAACAGTTTATTATGCGCTCAACAATAGAGCTCATACACAGCTCTGGATGAGGAGCTGGAACCCGAGCAGGTTGTCGGCCATCTGAATTTTACTTGCTGAGTTATTTCCCCAGATAGAGTCTTCAGTCACAGCCTGGCAGCTGCCTCAAGCACAGCCAGAAAAGTCGCACCACTTTATTAGCATAACTAATGCCACTGAAGAGGATCTACAGATATGGAAATCATTCTGCTTCATATGAAATTTCAACATGCCATCATTTAGCTTGTCCAGCCAGCATCACTTATGAGAACAGCTACCTGGAGAGGCTGTCCTCTCATGTCTAGAAATGGCAGGAAAAGTGAACTCTCACATCACCTCTTCTCTCCTTCTGTCTGCAGTTCACAACATCCAAAGTTAAAGGGACAAAGGAAAATCATATTTCTGGTACAGCTTTTAGGACTAAAAGCAAACAACAAAAAATCAGGAGTTGGCTAAATGGAACAGAAAGATGCCTGGTACACTGCTTCAAAGAGGTGAAAGAAAGGCTTTTAAGGAGAGGCCTCTGTGACTAAAATATCCTGCTAGATCGGAGAAAAGATGAGAGGGGATTCCATACTTATATCTAAAAGGAAGAAGACAGTAAATGTTCTTTACAAGTAGATTTTTGAGCCACATTAATTTTTCTGTATAAATTGTATTGCAACAGAACATCAGCACTTCCTATTCCTTATCCAGCCAGTGGACCCCTCAATCCACTCTGTTTGTCAGCAACAGCAGCCAAAACCAGCTGTTTCCAGAGAAAGTTTTAAACTCTGTGTATGCTCCTAATTGTGACAGATTGGGGTGTACCTGACCCTAGGTACTGATCAGTTTATGCCCTGAAGCATGAGAATACACAACTCTTGTAATTTTTATCCTAGCTAGCAAAACTGCAGATGTTCTTTTTAATTTAAAAATGTGCTGAGCTTCCCTCATTCAGCCTATATGTCCTTTATGCTCATGCCTTGGGCAGGCCGTATCTGCATTTCTGTAGGGACATTGAATACTGGGAGACAAGAGAGGGAGAAAGAGGGAAAAAATGGACAAATCAGTGGATGGATTCTGGGTTTGCAATAAATCACAGATCCAAGGCTCTCCTTGTGATAAGCATTTTTTTTTTTCTTTTTCCAATAGCACGGTAATACTGAAATAGACAAGAATGCCATCAGAAAATCCCAAGCACATAACGATGAAATTGGAGAGAGGTTAGGCTTAAATGAAGACGCTTATTTTAAGACAAACTCTTTGACACTAGGGGTGCCTGGGGTTCACGTTTCTCTGCAAACATATGTGGCCATGTGGCTGGTTACATATCCCTGGGCTGCTCATGGGTGTTGGTCTGTCATTCCTGGTGTATGGATGTTTATGTATGCTCAGAAATATACACCCACGTGCACTGAAAGAGAGTTGAGGAAGCTCCCTTCTGCTTTCAACTTTCTTCCCATCAATCTGTGGGACTTTCTGCCAGGTCATGCCATGGGGTCAGGAGGAGATGAGTGGTGGTGGGAGTTGTTTGGAGGGAAGGAAATGTCTGTGAGAGTTCTTTCTGGTCAAAAGAGATCTTAGGATTAAAGTAACATTTGTGCTTGCAAGGCTGAATGTCCTGGTCACAGCTAATATAAGACATGGGGTTAAATGGTCAAAATTTTGATCTTCTATGGCAATTTCTATTCTCTGTATTGCAGAGTCCTTTCAGCTGGTACAATGCCACTTTTTCCCATTTCCTGTCTGCAGCTACTATTTATAATAATGCCCTTGCATACTCTGAGAGACCACTAGTGAGTGCTAGCACAGACCACCCCCATTCACTCCCATTAATGCCATTGCCACTGTTAAACCATAAGCCCTCTTGCAAACTACTGCTTTGAGTTCCAGCTGTTGAAGGTGCTTTGGAATACAGAAATCACTGTTTTTCCTAATGGAAGAGTTTACAGGAAGACTTAGAAGCATGTGAACTAAAAGCTATGAAGTTATGTTATCCATTTCTTTTCCAGTTCAGGATCATTTATCATCCAGATGAATTTATCCCACACCCTCCTTGTCTTGCAAGTGTTTCACAAAGATGGTTGTATTGCATCCCTTGGAACACTGCTCTTCAGCCCTCCTCTAAGAATTGCACTTTCTCTTTTGGAGATTTCAAGTCAAGATTTTACAAAGAGTTTGTCTCTGAACTCCCAAACACCCACCTACTTCTAACAAAGTTAGTGAGAGATGCTCCATAACTTCAAAGATCTGATCCTAACCATGACAGGAAAAAGCAAAAGCCTGTTTGAAAATATTAACCTTTTCCTGAAATGCTATTTTTATTTACATATTGTAAGCGAAAGATCTCAGATAAGCTAGAATAATCCAAGCTTATGAAATATTGAAGCTACCAAGGGAAACATAGTATAACAGCAACCAATTCCAAGAAATAATTAATACCACCAGAAGAGTCAGCCTGACTGGCTGGAACAAGAGAAGGTGAATTTTTTTAAAAAAAGCAGTAGAAATAAAAGAGGTAGAAAAAAACTACCAGCAAGAGAGGAGTAGGAAAACGGCATTATATATAGAATATTACCATTCTCATTTATAATAGACCTCTGACTAAGGAGAAGATAAAACACATGTGTGTACCTTGTCTAACTTCCTTCCCCTCAACTGGGGGAGAGAGGTGGGAGGTGCCAGAGGGTGCCTGAGATGCTGGGATGGAGGTGGAGATGGATCCTGCACCTTGTGCAGGACACACTGACGTCTCCCCACCTGGGACAAGGGTGTGGTGGAAATCAGGGACATAGCAAGGGCATTGTCACGTTGTTCTCTTTCCTTTGCTTCTGGAACAATCCTACCCTCGTCTGGGAGGCTGATTTAACTCCATCCTCTTGTTAGCTCCGGTGGGATCCTGCTGCTCCTCTGCAGACTGTCAGTCATGAAGTGCTTTAGACACTTATTGGCAGCTAAATCAAGAACTTGTTTCACCCACATCTCTGCTCAGCTAGAGGAATGCGGAGACTGCCCGAGGGCTGCATTTCAAAAGGTAAATTCAAATGTGATGCAATCCCATTACAGGTTCCCTGTGCAACTTGAAACTGGGGAGAGTTGAAAGCCATTGCTTGGTAGGGACGAGGCAATATGGATTCAGTGTCATAGGAGAAGCCTCACAGCTTGGTCATCACATCCTTTCACTGAAAATATCCAAAGGCAAGTGCAGAACATCAGGTGACTGATTATATTTCTGGTTCTGCTGTTCATGCAGTATTGTGACTTTGGTCAAGACAGTTAAAGCTGGATGTCTTGCAGTGCCTATCTGGAAATTAGCAAAAAAAACCAAAACAACAAACCAGTTGAAAACCTCTGTCAATGAAATATCCTTCATAAGAACAAAGATCATTTATTGTTATGATTATAATTCTAAATTGAAACATTCCTTGGAAGATAGGTGCATAATTGATAGCAATGACCTTCACAGCAAACTAGAGACACGTTTCAAGCTAAGCAACTGGTCTATAGTTATTGATGATATGTTATTGAATTATTTATCACAGCCTGAATGAAGGAAATTATATTTGCCGCTGAAAACTACAGCAATACAGTAACAACAGAAATTCTTAGAGGAGAACTGCTAGGTTTCATACACAGGGACCATGTTGAAGTAATATGCATCGTATATAATTTCAGATGCGGGGGGAGGCTACCAATTAGGCAAATTATTAAGCCTAGTAATTTAAAAAGAGAATGTTAGGGATAGAAGAGAAAATAGGTGCATTAGCAAACCCTTACAACAGATGGCAAAGTGTCCTCAGATCCTCTAGTGGTAAAAAAATCCTATATATATAAACTTTCAAAGAATATTTTATGTGATGATATCATCTAGAATGCACTGACTCTGAGGACTCAGAAAGCTATCTAGGAGACATTCAACTAAATTATTTAACGCAGGATGACAGGAAAGAATTAAAGAAAGAAATTTTCCCATCTAAAAGTTAAAGCAACAATCCACTCTGTATCCACCGTTAAAGCTCAGGGTCCAGATGGTTGCCCAATAGAATTTTTAGCAAACATTTGGAGAGATAATAAGGCCTGTAACAGTAGATAATTACTCACTTCTATATGGCTCAGTGCCCCCCTCATCTACATTTGTTTCTGTAGCAGGTTTTTTGCCAAAAAAAAAAAAAAAAGGAAGCAGGCCCTCAGGTTTTTGGTTTTGGGTTTTGGGGTTTTTTTCAGTTGTTGTTCTCTTTTCTCCTTCCCTGTAATTTGCAATATCGTCTCTACTTTATCAATGCAGATGTCAAAATCCAGATGTTTGTCATTTTGCTATCCATGGGCTGATCTCGACAACTCTCCGAAAGGTGAGCCTGCTTTGAGTACAATGAAATTTGGTACTTTTGTTAGTAAAAATAAACTAAAAATTAAATATGGAATATGACTTTAGAGAGGGTATTGGGATTTTTTTGGCTTGTTCAGTCCATGGGAATAAACAGAATGTGCACCACAGAGCAAAATATTCTGGTAGTATAATTCCCTACAGTAAATAATAGCAATACACTGTGTTTTAGACACATATTTTGCAAAATGGTCACACTTCAATAGAAATTGAAAGGGAAGGGCTGGACCAAACAGTTCAGATCAGAAATTATCTCTGCTCCTTCCAGCAGTTAATGGGGGAAGAGGAAGTTCAAGTCTGTTGTTCTAAATACTTAGGTGTAAAACTCCCTGCAGGGTTATGAGAGTTGCTATACATTTGCAGCTAAAATTTATTCCTTAGCCTGGTAAAGCACTAATGTGAAATATATGGGCTATGAACCAAAAACAGTGTTACCATCAGCAAACCGAAGCGTTAAAGAGACACTGTTAGACTAAGTCAGTGGAGCTGTGACAGTGTCCTAGATCTTACTGTTTATTTGATGTTTCTTTCTTCAAAATCAAATGTGCACATCTAAAGCGTGAAGATGCCGGTGTCTTTGAGAGGGTCGTGAGAAAGAAAGTGAATGTTTGGATGCTGCTGCTATTCTTTTTCCCTTAATTGCATACTGTTCATCTGGAGAGCCAATGGGTAGCCAGCTTGAGTTTTAACATACTTCAGGTAACAAACTTCAGGTGGGTGAACAGATTGGAGATGTGCTTTCCTTGAGCTTGGGCTGAGCAGAGCTCCAGGCTCAGATTCTTGGCCGGTGTAAACTGGCACTGTTCCAATTAAACCAATGGTGCGGCACCAATTTGCAGCAGCTGATGGCCTGACCCCTTCATTCTCTCACCCTCTCAGCTGCTAAGGAGTGAGATGGCCATTAGTCCAGTTGTTAGTGAATCATCTGGACAAGACAGTTGGAAGAGGATATTTCATAAATAGATAAAATGAAAATTAGTAAAATTCAGGGCAGGGGAAAGACATCAGAACCAAAAAAAAAAAAAAAAAGCATGGATGATATCATTCAGAGGAAAACTGAAGATAATAAAATAGTTTTGATTTACCAATATGCTTACACCCCTTTAAAAAAACAAAACAAAAGAAAACACAAAAACTCTATTAAGAATTAAACCATCAATGTTCTGAAAACTGAAATACTGGCAAGTTAGCAAGCAATATAGAAGATTTAATCTACTCTTTCAGCTATAGTGAGGGTAAATTCAATAGTCAAAACTCTTTCTGTATACTTTAATTTGAAACACAACTGAAAGCTCCATGTCATTTTTCCCTTGGTCTCTCTGCCCTGGGCTGGAACTGAAGTGAGGACTCAGGCTGAGCCCTTCTCCCATTCCCTGCTCCATTAAGCCAGATTCTGAGTATCCATTATCCTGCTCATTTACATCTAGCCCAACAAACTTGTGTGACATCTGCGTGAAATCTACCGGGGCCCTCAGCACCCACACTGCAAGTCTGACTGTCTCTTTCTTCAGATCATGTGCACAGTATGGCTTTTCACATCCATCCACACAGGAAAACTCTCACCTCTCCTCTCAACACCTTGTATCTCAATTTCTATAATATCCCTTTTATCTGGGTGTGAATGCTGCGGACAACTTTTCTCTTGATGTACAACCTGGGGTCGTCTCTCTTTTTCCTTCATGTCTTCACTCTCTCCGTTTTCAAGAAGTGCAAAAGACAGTCATAGCTCAGGATTGTTTCTATACATAATTTCTCACTGCTGTCAAGAGGTTAATTCTGACCTCTAGTTGGCACGTGGTGTTTAACCTGCATCATCAGCTTGTGAAATTTTCAATCATTTTGTGCTTTCCACTGTACTTATCCCCATGGGGTTTCATTGGCTTTTCCTGTAAAGAAGAGCCATAACATCTCTGCAGTGTTCTTCAAATTCCTCCTTAAAGCTCTTACTTGCTGTAACACTTTTACAGAAAGCCTGTCAATACATTAGCAACAATAACCAGTAGTGTTTGTTGTTCCCAGTATTCCTAAGGGCCTCTTTAGATTTTGCCTTTCTCTTGCCCAGTATTTCGGGAGCAGGGACCATTTTTATGTTCCATGCCTGTAAACTACTTGCCACAATGACATGGCTCTGTAATTAAGGTGCCCAAGTCCTTCAGTAAAAGAAATAGTAATGAACATCTGAGAACAGTTGGGCTTGTTCAAATCAGACATTTGCTTTCTATCAATATTGGATAAACTTGATATAGCTTGTTATGAAGCTCACTGACATGAACACAGTGTCTGATCATGGAAATCATAAGGCTCTCCTAAAGGAATGGAGGTAAAACTGACTGAGGTGTTGCACGACTGAAGTTATTGCTTGGACACCTTTGATTAATGAGTAAACTGAGGGAAGCAGTGATCTTCCTTAGAGTTTCAGCCCTGAGACTAGATAATCGGGGCAGATCCACCTGGGGGATATAGCTATAAATATTCAATTCCTCCACCATTTTCTTTTTCTTGCTGAAAATCAAGAGCATCACAAATCACAACAGAGAAAATATATTTTCTGCACTGAATATAGCGCTGGAAATTTTTATCATAACAAGGAATGTGAAGAATTATGCTTAACTAAATTCTGCACCTAAATCAAGCTAAATTCAGCCTATGTATAAAGAAGGACAGGATTCCTTGCACTGGGCAGGAATTTCACTAACTTAGAACTACAGTTAACCATGAGCGATGCAGAAAAGTGATGAGGTTATTCTTATCTGACTGACTGCTGAGTCAAACCCCAGCACAGTGCTAGATAGCACTCTGACATGGGAATTAAAATCTTTGGGATTAGACAAAGCTTTGAGGTCTCGGTTTTGGACAGTTAATAGCACTTTTCTTGCAAGAATTTGAAACATCAACCCTTTTGATTTGACCACTTCAGGAAATATTCTTTCTGGGATGTTGTACAGGTGACATCGCCATACATTCTGTTTTGGGTGCACACAGCCTCTATGCTGCTGCTCGTACTGCACCAGAATTGCTGTGGAAAGGAGCAATTCAGCATCATCAGCTTTTAGGATTGACTGCTGGTGGTGCTCCCTCCATGATGGGGATGCCTTATCCCATTTCCCAGCATATCCTTTCAGAAGGCAGGGTAGATTCCCAGCACAAAGATTCCCTTGGGCACAAAGATCTGTCTAACAAGGAAAGACTGGACTAGGGATTAATTTTGAGTACAAGGTTTGTCCCGAGTTCCACTTCTCAAATCACAGAACTGGGAGCTTCTGTGTTTTTATGGGGGCAGGGAGACAATAAGAAAAAGGGACTGTAATGGGTGCATGTTTGTCTTCCGACCCACATCAAGAACATGTTTCTGACCCCCCCCTCAACAGTCAGACACATAATCCAAAAGGGAGGGGATACCTATTTTTGTTCCTTTTTCAAAAGTAGAAACATTCAAAAAATCACTTGGTCACTCGGAGGTGAACCCTCAAGGGTGACAGCCCTGTGACAATACGTGTCCTTGTGAAATGACGCAGTGTTTGTGCTACTGCCAAAGACATTGCTCTGTTACTCTCTGAGCTATGCTGGGCTTGACTCTTGAGTGAGCTGCAGTTGGTGTCAGCTATAATATCATGCAGGGGTTATATATACATATGTCCACCTATATATGCTGAATTTATTGTTATTTCTACATTACCATAATGAGCAGTTACTCTTTGGGTTGGTTCTTTTTTCCCCCCTTCTTCTTCCTTAACTGCAGAGATTTTTTAGCATATATGACACACAATTTGGCAAAAGTCAAAGCAGGACAGCATTGCTGAGGCAAAGTGATAGCAGTATGTGCTGAGCCTAAGGCTACAGCCAGAAAGCAGCTGTCAGTGGACAAGTAATAGATACCACTGGAAGACAGAAAGCCCACACAGTTACAAAAAGTGGCACATTTCTTGCATAGAGTAACAAATAAAAATGGCCAGGAACTGTGAAGCTTTGTTCCCT
Organism: Falcunculus frontatus; assembly: GCA_013398115.1. Taxonomy (NCBI): domain Eukaryota; kingdom Metazoa; phylum Chordata; class Aves; order Passeriformes; genus Falcunculus; species Falcunculus frontatus. Next base: position 499,543 of record VZRV01009990.1, read on the forward strand.
AACCCTCTGGCTTTTAATTCACAGATTTCATCCAGTTCTCTTCCAAACCCTAATTGCTTCTTATTAGTAAAATTGAATTTATAACTGTCTTTAGCAATGTTTCTTTAGGCTACTATCTACACTTTTAGGTTTTTACCTGAAAATAAGATGCAAGTTTGATGGACTCATCATATTCAAGGTAAGTTTTGTATTAAAACTGAACTTTTCGGAGTGAGAAAGAGTTCTCTATCCTAACTATTAATTTTCTTAATATGTCTTATTCAAGGGTTTTAGCTGAGAGCTGAGGCAAAATAATCTGCATAGCTAGATAACAATGAATTCTCTTCTCTAACTCAAGTTTATGGAAACAGTGAAGAGATGGCATTCTACCCCTCGGAGCTTCACCTCCTGCAACTGCTAGAGTACTTCAAATTTTGATGTTGATCTAGCAGGTGGAAAGGTAGAAGCACTGCGAGAACACATAGTGTTTAATGAGCAGTCTTTGCTCCGTGAGGGGGACATTAGCATTTCTAATCCTGTGTTGTATCACGCCAGTTCCAAAGCTGTGCGTTCACAGGATGGCACAAAGTCAATTTAACCAAGCCAGTTATTTAGTTCAATAAATTTCCTCCTGACCACGACTGGAGATATGCTTATGCTTTGAAACATGTCTCTCTTCTTGTCAATGTGGGAAAGACAGGAACAGTCACTTTAAAGCTAGGGGTTGGGTATTCTGGAGACAGACACAGAGGAGCCCAGAGGCTGCACCTCAGTGTGTGCAGAAAACAGCGCCTGGCCCTCACTCGTTCCCATGTAACTGCAAACATCATGGCAGAAAGTGGAGCTGCTGGTGTGGGGGGGGAGAAACACCCTCCCTCCTCTGTGACAGTGCAGCTGGACAGTGTAAATATTTTTCCGGACTCTTAGAACATTCTCAGAGTACTAAACCTGTAGTCCATCTGCTAGAGACCAAATCACAAACACTCATATCTGCCTGGAAATATACTACAGGCCAAGATGATATAATCTTCCTGTAAGCCAGATCTATGCCCTCTATACCCTTCCCTTTTTACTGTCTAGTCTATATTAAGCACCCTTTCAGATGGTTTAGAAAGAATGGAAAATGTCTTGAAACGGCTACATAATTTGAAGGGCAGTAATAAATGAAGCTTGTTGTCTTTATGTACTGTACAATAGTCAGCATATTTCCTAAAAATTTCTGCCTTCTGCAGTTGTTTTCAAGTGGAATGTGAGTTTTCTCAATTATGAGATAATTTTATTGAGATTCAGAGTTTCCTTTATTATGAATTCTTTTTCCCATCAGTAACTATTTATATGTACTTGCTTTTCCCCAGTGATGAAGAAGTTGTTGTTTGATTGCTTGAATTTCAACATTATGAGGTCAATGCCTTTGCTCCCCACTTATGAAAGCAGGTAGGAGAACACTTCCCTGTATATTATATCTAATGAGGTGAGCATGAAAAATATGCCTAGGGCTGCAGAAGGGCTCTCTATTAAAGCAGTTGTCATGAAATTCCTAGTAAAGAGAAAAATGAGAACGGTTGCCTTGATCAGCAGATGCAAAAAGATAACTTTTTCCTGTGACAGTGGAAAGGCCTCTCATTTTTCCAGGCCCTACGATCTAATGAGGAATCTCGCATAAAGTCAACAAAAAAAGTTGCATGGATATTGCGGTGGGAAAAAATGGGCATGTATTGCCTCATTGAACAAAGGTGATCACCTAGATGATATCAGCAAGGAAGGACAGTTTCCCTTTCATCTGCAGCTCAGAAGAAGACACGTGCTCTGAAATATTTAATATGTGCAATCACTGTGGATGGAAATAAACGATACTTCTCATCTTTCTCTCTCTTCTGCCCCTAGTCATCCAGCAACTCTCATAACTGGCATATGCTATGGCTGAATGACCTGGCTTCATTCACAACTAAATCAGTACTAAAACAGTCAGAATGATAGATAGCGGCTTATCAATAATTGAGAAGAAAGGCTTAGAGATGTCCCATTATCTGAATAATTAATGCTGCACATGGGCTTTGTAATTCCTTAATAAAACTGACTGATTGATTTGCTTAATTAATTCCTTCTTTGACAGGCTTATTGCTTTCTTTGGAGACAGGGCTGGGCAAAAAGTTAAAAAAAAAAAAGAAAAGAAAAAGAATAAAAAGCATTAAAAGGAGACTCAAAATTCAGAAAGAAAAGAAAGATTTAAAATCTTTCATAAACTTTAACCCTCCACTGGAGAATAGAAAAGATGTTCGACAGTTAATTCTGCCTTGCATCCCAGACTGCCCCCAACTTCCTCTATCTCTTGTCAACCGCAAAAATGGCTCCACAAATGGAAATATCGACAACAGAAAAAACACCCCACAGATTTTTTCCACCTCCTTTGCATTTCCCCTCTTTTCATGTCCCTCTGCAACTGATCAAACATTATGATAAACTATAAAGTGTCCCGACCACACCAGTAGTAAACTTGGCTGAGCCTTAAACACTTTTGAATAAATCGATCTGAATGAAATGTTTGAAGCCCACTTCAGTTCAACAGCAATAATTGCTTTGAAAGTTGGCTGCTGCCACCACCGCACTGCTCTGTCATAAACGAAATGTTTCCTTGAGTTGGAGGGTTTATCTTTGGGGAAAAAAACCCCAAAACTGCTGGCTCAAAAGCAGCAGGAGCTGTCAGCTTGTTGTCTGTACATTTTTACTTGGTTGTTCATTGTGCTAAACTTGTTTAAACTGCCGTGGAACTCATGTTGTTATCTAATGAGAACTTCTCCGACTACCAGTGGGTTCATCCTTGCAGCATCTCCTAATGTGGGTAAAAACAATGGTCAGTGAACGTTCTGATAAGGACAGCCACTGAAACCTGCCCATAAGGGTCATATAAGCAATTCCTACACGGCGAACACACACAGATCGTGATTCACACTTATGTATCTGAGCAACAGTTTTGATCCAGACACGTGTTCTTCCTTACTTAGTGGCACAGCAATGCTTGCTGTGTATTCGGCTCCATGCAGAGCTGAATTTACATCTAAAATCTGGAGACACATTGCCCTGAAATAAGGCTGTGTTGACCTGAATTGGGGATGAAACAAATTTCTATTTCTAGAAAGCTCCTCTATTTCTAGAGGCTCCTCTTTAACCTAGACAACACTAACCCAGACCTCAGTCAGCCCCTGCTGCTAAAATGTTGTTTTGCATTCAAATATCTTGCATGGAAAATCTGTTTATTCAGGGCTGCCCTAGGGAGATTACCCCATTATCTTCCTCTTTACTAGATAGGAAAAAAAGGCAGAGTGAACTGAATCTGCTGAAAAGTGAGCAAAGTTAACAGGTTGTGTGTGTTGTGCAGACTTGGAAGGCCAGCATGCCATACTGTGTGAAGGCATTCTGCAGGGAAAGTATAGATTACTGTGCAGACGTGGTTTCTGGTTTAATTTCTGTTATATGCTAATTCAGAGACCCTTACAGTACAGTGAAATCTGCAGTGCAGACATTCTTGTAGTTTTTAACTGTGGAGAAGAGATCATTATCATGCTCTTGACAAGCAAGGGAAAAGGAATGTGTGGACAAGATGACTCAGATCAATATTCATCACTGTAACTGTGTTGAAAAAAAGAAGGTAATCGTCTGACTAAAAAAATTTATTCTGAATTTTTCATGTGATAACTAAATGAAAGATTCCCAGTTCTTCTAGAAGATGGTTCTGGGCTTTGGCTGGTTAGTTGGTTTTTTTGGGTTTTTTAGTCAGAAACAATATGTTAGGACAACCTCAGCCTTTCCTTGGAGCTTGATCTCTTCGAGATGAAAGATAATAGATGAATGAAAAACATGAAAGTGGAGAAGGTTGATAAGATTTGTTGTTAAAATTAACATAAACTTTAATTGTTTCAAGGTTACTTGAGACGGACAGGTTTAGGTTAAATGTTGCATCTCTTTCTCAATCAAGGCACCCATTGAGAATGAAGAAGAAAATTCTCTAGGTTGTCTGGGATGGACCTTAATGCTGAAGGGTAGTTCTGACCAAGGCTTTCAGGTGCTTGGAGTTTCAGGTATGTCTCATGTTGGCAATGGTGCACCATTTTCTTTCATGATGATTTCACAAAACAGTGAAAAATGACTTTTTCCTGAGGACCAGGTCTGTATGACCCGGCATTTACATTCAGTCAGTTATTCAACTCTTGTGTATGTGTGGAGGATCTGAATCTCAAATGACACATTAAATTGGATGCACAGTTGAGGGAAATAATTAGTAAAAGAAATGGCTTTCTTGAGACTCATGATGAGGTTTCCAGGCTCATCATAGGGGAGATTTTGACACAACCAAGACAACTCGTTTTCAGCAGTTCTTCAGCTACATAATCCACTATCCCTCTACTCAGCATTTCAAACCACAAAATCACCGAGACTTACAATTTCAGCATCTTTCAGAGCCGGTGTCTGACATCAGCATTACTCACTGCCTGACATGATCAAGCCAGTTATTTCCTTCTGCCTCATTTGTTCAGGATGGCAGCACCCCTAGAAAAAGAATGGACTTTTTAAGCTAGACAGTTCTCATGCAGAAGGTGGAGTCTGAAAATTTAACACTCCGTTTAAACAAGATTGCTTCTCTATCCTGTTAAAAATGCTGTGAGAGGAGAATTGGCGCATTATCTAAGTCACATGGAAAACAGCTACACTGTTTTTATTTATAGTAAATTATTTGCAAGTTTTTTTTTTTTCCCCTACGGACACAAGGGTGTGATTGTAACAAGTCCAGGCAGTACCGCGATATTCTGCTTGCACTTCTCTTCCTCATGCCCCTCTGTTAATCCTATGTGGAATTACGGGAAAGGGCTTTGTCTTCCCAGATTGGATTTCAAATCTAGCCCTAACATACTGTAAAATCCTAGATAAGTATTTCCAAATATTTTCCACTTAATTTTCAAAGCGTGCTTCCTAACTGGAAAGCAGTGTTTAATACTCAGAAAAAGCGTGTAAATAGTGTAAGACAATGAATCACATTTGAAATGCCTATCTAAAAGGAAAACATAAGCTGCTTGTACTGCATGCCCCCCATAATGTTCCACCACAATAGCTTATATGCGTGTGCAGTGTATTTTCCTTGTGATCTAAGATATTTTCTCAGAGCATGAAGCCTTTCCAGATCTCTCTCCAAAAGCCTGGAGCTGTTTGCTGTGGCCCTCAGCTCAGCTGTGGCAGTAGATTGAACAAACTCCCTGACTTTGTCTTGGGTTTCGTTTTTTTTTTTTTTTTTGGCTCACGTAGTCTGTTTACATGGGCACATAGAAAATTGGGCTTATTGCCAGCCTCATGGGAGGCTCTCTTTGGAAATTATCTAGAACAACAGTTGCTGTTGCCCAAAGAAGTTCATGCTAGAAGCCCAATCACAGAGCAGAAAGATTTCTGAAGCCATTTCTGATGTCCATATTCAAAGTCTCCCAAGGAGCTGGCTGTGCTGGGTCAGGCAGATGGTCCAGGACAAATGACAGAACAAAACCTACGCTGTGCTCCTCAGGGCTTCCCATTCTTCCCATTTCAGCTGAACTGCCTAGTCTTGCTCTCTGCTTTCCCCTCACTGCCTGTAAGTTTGGGTCAAATGAGAATTTCTGCAGCACAACTCCTGTGCATTTTATATTGCTGGAACGGACTGTTGTGCCTCATGGTGCTGTGTGTTTTGCCTAAAAGGTATTACCTCCGCGCAGGCTGCGAAAAGAGTTGGCAGTGCCTGTCAAGGAAGCTGTTGTCTCAAAGACAGCCCTCAGCACAGTATTTTGGGAGAAACTAGCCATCCGTCTAGTCCACTGGTGTGATGCTGCTTTCACTGAGCTGAATGAGAGTATGAAGCTGAATACCTGCCAGTGGAACTGCAATCATTAAGGGGGGAAAAATAATGAACTCTAATTTTCAATTTACTGATCAGGATGTTTGTTTATGTTCTGCCTCTAAGGCATCTTGTAACATCAGACTATCGTATTTTAGTTCTCACACAGCTCTGCTGTACAGAACAAAGATGAAGTGTTTACAATTTTTTCGTAATGAAAAAGAACATCATTACATTAAATTTCACTTTGATTGTATTGAAATCTCTATTTCAAATTTGAAAAAAAACCCCAACAAACCCTGTCATTCTAGTGTAGGCATGCATATGCATGTATATGTGTATATCTGAATTTCAGCATGACTTGTATATATACTTGTATATATTTACCCATACTTCCATGAGATGTATGTATACATGTAGTTATGTATTTTCATACTAATTCTCTCTCATCTTTCTTCTCAGTATTTAATACTGTATTGGAAATAAATTAATTCATGCAATGAGGATTAATGTTTCAAAAACGTTTATCATGGTAAGAGCTGAATTTTCCTGAAAATGTAGCCTTTATACTTGCCAAAACAATTAAAATTAAATCTTTTAATATTTTAGAGGTGGAAAGAAATATAGAAAATGAAACAAGCATTGTGTTTTTTCACTCCACCATTAGGCAACTTACAGTGTGAGTGACTAGAAATTGTTGTTTCTTTTTCTTTTATAGAAACTGGATTTAGAGAAAAAAAAAGTTTCCCAGTTTTCCCACGTAGCAGTATCTCCATTCTTTTTAGTGCAGGGAAATAATCCTTGAGAACTTATAAATAATGCAAATATATAGATTGTAGTTTTCATTTTGGTGTTTTTTTTTTTTTTTTTGAGAATTGTTTCCTGGGGGAAATAATAATGCAGTTCAGTGATGCTAGAGATTTTATGGGTACCATGTATGAAACAAATGCTTGCTTAATTGTTTCTGGCATATAAACGTGAGCTGAAAAATGCAAGATCATAGCAGCTGCAGAGAGGCTGATCCTAAGGAAATAGAAGTGGGATTCTTGAGCTTTAGCTATGGGGTAAGCCTTTGATCCCAAAGGAAGAGCTGGCCATGTTAGTGCACAGGGCTAAATTACCTTCATGCAACAAAAAATAGTGGTGCACACAGTTACTTCAAAACTATTTGAAGGATTGAGAATTACGAGGTCTGCCTAAGTCCTCTGTGGAATTGAAGCAAATTGGGACTTAGGGAACAAGAAACTGTACAACAGGGTCATGAAAGAATCATCTCCAACTCACGAGAAAGACCTTCTGTTTCATACCTAGAGACACTACCTATAAGTAGATCCATGCATGCATAGTTTTACTTAGTTATTAAGGATGTCAAATAATCAAAATGTGATCTAGAAAGTGGTCAAATGCAGTATTTATGGATATTTGATTTAAGACCTAAAGCAGGTGCCTAATAATGATGAGAATCTGAATATGTGCTTGGTGCATAGATGACATCCTCTTGCATCAATAATCTTTGATGGACACGTATCAGAAGATAACCAACATGAGCACAGTTCATAATGTCCAGACATCTGTATAAAAACAGTACTGAGATAATACCCATTGCTAAGTTTACAAAACCAGAGACATCAGGACCAGCCTGTCTGATGGGCTTTGGACACATATGCAAGCTTCTATATTTATCTGAACCCAAGCTTTTCAGTTTTGACCATCGCCAAGAAGAGCATTGATCCATATCCTATTTCAAAGTAGAACCGCAATAAACATTCAACTGAAAATTAATAAAGTTTGTTAAGCCATCAGTTGCTCTCCAGCAACACTGAAGAATTTCTGAATTGGCGTTTATTGAAATGCAAATCACTGATCCTAAGTCCCACAGCCTTCATAACTATCATTTAAAAATTAATTGCACAGACCAAATCATCTCAGTGCTTGAGTATCTGCCAGTTGAGAGTTCTTTAACTTCTGGTATTGATAAATTGCTCCAGTCCCTTCCTATAACACGTTCTGTGCTGACTGCAGACAGTAAAGAGGAATTAACTGGTTTCAAGGGAATAAGTTTCCTTGTCTTACTGCATATGTTCACTTATAATATAAGGCATGGAGCAACAGCAAACCAACAGGTTTCACTGCCCATGCCTTTTCCAATACTGAACTGCTTATGTTATTATAGCCTGAGGCAGTTATGGGTTTCCCTAGTGCTTTAGTGTGGAAGAAAGCAGGTTCAGGACAGCTCAAATAAATTCCTCATTCCCTGTGTCACTGCAGAGGGCAGAAAACAGCCATAACACACTTTGTTGTGGCCAGCCCTCCTCTCCATTTCCAGTCTTCCTCTCTTATACAAACCACTCACCATAAACTGAGATAGAGAGGGATCTTAATCTCTTCATCTAGGTTTTCACCAATTGGAAAGGCCCCCAAAACAAGTGGGCCAGTCCTCAAGCCTTTTACATTTTTTGTCCTCTAAGAGAAGAATAAAGGCAGTTTTATATGTGTTAAATTTGAACCTGGTTTATATATATCTTTTCCTACCTTAATCTGGCTGCTGACTGTTCATTCTCCTAAATCTCAGTTTGCTGTATTGTTGGAAGCCTCTCCCTGTGCCTTTGGGAAATGTCTTTCATCTTAACTCCTCTAGTTTTATTCCATTTAATGTTTCTCCTCTTGACTGGCAAACATCCTTGCGGCAGATGAGTGAAGGAAGTGTCATGTTAAGCTAAATGATGCCACTGCAGCACTAAAAACAACACAGCCCATTACAGGAGAGGCCAAAAGCCCCGTAGGGAATCCCGAGACTAGGAGTCTGTAGTGTCCGTGTATTGATTGCTTTCTGCTAAGTTATTGAACAAAGAATATATTATATTATGACTCTAGCAAATAGAATGTCCATTAACGTTCAGGGAGTCTGCATGGATTATATTTTAGGTCTCTTCAAAGACTGGAAATCTCTCAAAACACAGCACATTTCTAGCTGATTTGAAGATGTAATTTTTTTTTAGGTTTGTTTGGCTTAGTTTGTTTTAGGTTGTTTTTTTTAAAATAGTTTTCCACAAGAAGTAAAAGCTCTAATAAGACAACATCATGCAGTAACTAATTATTTTGAGCAAACATATCATCATAGTCTAATTATAATCCAAGTTGGCCAGGCTTACATTTTATGTTTTTCTTTACTTCATACATAAGTTGCTAGCTAAAGGCAAATAAAATGTTATCACCCTTATCATTACCATCATTAGGAGTTTTGCTTATTGTTTACATCTATGGGCTTTATTCTCGCATTGCAGTTCCACTACAGCAAAGGTGCAATAGGGAAATATAGCCAGTCCTGCCTCAAATAGTTTAGATAATTAATTTAATGGGTAGCAGCCTGACAGGCAAATACAAGAAAATTACAAGATAACATTTAGGGAACAAGAATGTCGTTATAGCCTGCAAGTAAAGATTCAATTCAGTTTTCAGTAAAAGCTGCAATGAAATGTATTCATTTCTTTCCTTAAAAGCATAATCAAACTTAAATCTAAATTTTCAAATGGGCTACTAATGTTGGCTGTTTTTATTTCCAGGTAAAACCCACTTAAATGACCCTGATTTTCAGCACACGGGAATACAGGCAACTTATAAAATTAGATATTTTGAATTACTAATAATTTTTCAAAATTCAGGCCTTACTTGTTAATGAAAATCAGATCACTTAATTTTAAAACAAAGATTTAACTATCTGGAAAGTTTAAAGTGAGTCCACTAAAGAATTTGAATGAGTTCAAAATTATTCCTTTGGGATATTTTATGGGTAACTCAATCTCTTTCCTGCCTTTCTCACAATTGAGTTTACCTTAACGTTGGTCATTTCGAGTATATGTCTATTTAAAAGATGCTTGAGTTGTTGTATCTCACAGATTGATAAAACAACAGCAACAATAACAATGCAACTTTAATCCAAGCTAGTTTATTATAATTTTCTTTATTGGTGATCTCATTTATGCTAGAAGCGTTAATGAAAACATGCTTATTTTTCGCAGCATACAGACAGTTCTGTTTAAACTTTGATCCCTTAAGTGGAGAATTTTCATTCCTGGTTTAAATGGGAAGTGAAGGGCTTGCCACTTCTCCAGAGTAAAAAATCACTCAAAATCCAGGATGTAAGTCAGATCCCCTCCACAGTTCACTCTTCATTTTGAGAATCTGATAGAATTCCTCCAAATATGGAGCTCTCTCTTTCGCCACAACCCGCTCTGTGCTTGTCCCAGTCTCCACATTCTCCTCTGAACCTTCCCCTGTCCTGCACAGAACTGCTGTGCTATTCCCGTGGTCTCTCCACTGAGTACAGCCAATCCCCAAAATTTAATTCCTAGTGTTGCGAGGTGGACGTTTAAGAAGCCGTCTTACAACACGGGATCATAGAACCATTAAAGCTGGAAAAGACCTCTGAGATCATCAAGTACAAGTGTTAACCTTACACTGCCAGCTCCATCACCAAACCATGTTCCTGAGCACGATGAAGGTCTTTGCCTTTAAGCGCTTTTTTCCTCAGGGAAACAAAACAAAACAAAACAAAACAGAACTGTGCAGACTTATGTTACTGAACGGGAATTCTTCTAATACGAAACCAAAGAGTCAGCCACACATATCTTGGAGAACTATACAAGTCCTCTGCTGAAGTGGGTCAAGATTTCTTTATTGACAGTAGTTAGAGGCCTTGGTTCCTTTCTTATAAAAGATAAGGACTTCTCCTTGTGAAACACCCCATAAAGCCTCCAATTGTATCCAAAGAGCATTGCCCTTGGTTTCAGTTCAGCAAGGTGTTTCTGTCACTGCTTTTTCTTGTTTTCCAGAGCCATTGTGCTGGGCCTCAGCCCATGTGCAGAAAAGATGTGACAAGATTGCAGTGGCTTTTTTATTTTTCTTTCCTGGTCTGTTGGTCAGTAGAGTACTAATGGACACTGGTGCAAGGAAAAGGATGACAAATCTTAGGATCTGTTGGCCAGACAGAATTGTGTCAGGCAACTCGTACAGGCAACTTCTGGCTTGATATAAGACATTTAATCTCTCAGTAGTTAAACTCCGTCTGTGAAATGGATGTTAGGACACTGATATGGCAGGAGCTGTTGTGAGAGGGAAAGGGTGTATAATTAATAGCTGACTAGAGGCTGGATGGCAAAATTCATCTGATGGTGGGGAGGTTCGTAATGAATTTCTGACCTGGGGGACAAACATCAGTGGTACTTCATTACTTCAGTCCTGGGATGAAGAAAAGACCCTGTATCATTAAGCAGCTGGGGAGGAAGTGTAAATTGGGAGAAAAGGGAGCTGGAGAACCATCTTTTTCAGTGCACTGAAGGGAAGTGGCCACATTCTCCAGATAAGGGGACTCAAGCATCTACAGGCAAGTGAAAACCCCAGTTTAACCCATTTTCTTTACCTTTCTTTCGGGGTTCTTGATACTACATATAGTAAAATCTGTTTCACCCATCTTCTCCTTTTACCCTCCCTTTCTGCTCAGCATTTGCATTCAAAACTTCCTATGACATCTCTTCAGAAAGCTCACCTAGGTGTCCCTAAATTCTGGGTTCAAAGAGTCTCACCTGCCTAGTCTTATCCATATTCTTCTTCTGTAATTGCCTCTAGTTTAGAGGGACCCTAATAATGAATTTATTTACTTTCTCTTGCAAAGGTTGCTATGAGCATTGCCATCCATTATATAATTTAATCTTCTTTTGGTCTAGGGACTTACAGGTTAAGAAGCCTTTCTCTGCTCTCTGATTCAGAACTAAAGGAATGTTGTTTCTAAGCATATCTAATGCTGTCTGTCACCATATAAACAATAAACTTTGAAAAATAGAATGGCAATCTGTGTTAAATTAATTTGGTAGCCACTATCTGATTGTTACAAGAGCATGGTAAAAAAATTCTTCTATACTTAGAAAAAAAAAATACCCAAGAAAATGATCCACTGCTGTTTAATATGCAAGACTAAGTCAGTTGCAAGTGGCACTAGGTTAATCAAAACATTTATTTGAAATAGGCAGTATTTAATATAGCTTATATTTACAACTCACACTGATGGTCTCTGTCTTCTGTCTCTTTAGTTGCCCTTCAGAAAATAAGTAGGGTGCTGTTTTAAAACATAAAAATTCTGAAGTGGATGTCAGATGAATACACACATTTTCAGCAAAGGTTCTGCTCTCTCCAAATAGGGCTATCTACTAGATACCAGAAAATCCCATGAGGAAAAAAAAAAAAAAAAAGAAAAATGAGGATTTCAGGTTAGCAGAACACAATATTTACCTCAGAGAAAACAAAGATTTTCAGCCCCCAGTCTTGCATAATTTAAGCGCTTTCCTAAATTCAGTATTCTCCTTTGTAAAATAGGTGTTTTTCAGAGTGTCACAATCCCGAGGGCTTGAGGAAGATGTACACCTAGGCAGACACATGGGCACAGCACTCCAGCTATTTTTGAATACTGACAAATGTCATCCCCCAGCATTTTTTTTTTTTTTAATCTTTTGTAGATTTTTTGTCGCTCTCACAAACTGGACTGTGCACAGCAGTGTATAGATATTTCTTCCTTGGAGCCATGGAAGAGACAGAATGGAGAATTTTCATCCCCAGGTCTCAGGTATATGAAGTTCTGGTTCATCCCCTAGCAGAACACAAACATTATACAGGGGTTATATTAAGTAAAATCAATGGTTCTAACTAAACCAGCATTAGTTCTATGGAATGCAATAACACTCCAGCAATGGCTTTTTTTGGCTATTCTTCATGTTAACCTCTGTAGCAAGTAATTACCCACATCATTACTGAAACTAGTTTTAAGGCATTACTTCAGGAGGATAAAGAAAATTTTTTCAAGTTATTCCTCTACTGAAATGAGGAAATGGAATAGTTCCAGGCAAAAAAAAAAAAGTATTGTAAGGTAAATGAGGAAGGATATCAGCAAGATAATTTGGCAGACGGTATAATGGTAGCAGGATTACTTCTTTTCCTTTTTGTAGCTTTTTGTTTTAATTGAAAGATTGGATTAACTCCTGTCACTAATCCCAGCCTTGCCCTATCCAATTTACCATTTGATATACTGTCATAGTCAGCACTGTTGAGCATCTTTTATTAGCTCTGTTTTATAAGTTTGTTCCTGTTATATTGGTGTTATTGTGGAACCTCCACAGATTTTCATATTGTTCCTCTGTCCTTTTGAAAATACTACCTTATTGACAATTTCTTTATCTCATTCCAAATATGTGAATGGAAAAAAAAAAAACAACTGCAAATGGTTGTAGTATAAGTTAAAACTGCTAAATAAATTATATAGAAAAATTAAAAGCTGCAAGTATGCAGTATAATGCATATTTTATTCTTTCCTCCTTACAATGTTGTTTAAAAATACATAACCTCTTGATGTATGTATATTTCCTTGAGGAAGGTGCTCTGTAGCTCTGAGGCAGGATAAGTAGCATGTGATGTGGCAGCTGTAATGTAACAGCATATTTTCCCATAAAAAGCAGAGTAAATGGGCACATAAATTCCATATAAACTGTCAGCATGTCAGCTATGCTAACACTGGGTAAGCTACTGCCCTTGAGCCTCACAAACTTATGCACCATCATTTTTCAAACAATTCACTTCAAGAACTCTAACAGCTCCTGTGGAAGCAACACTCAGACCACCCTTCTTTTGGCCGCTTCAGCCAACTCCGTTCCTTTGCAAGACACAAAAAGGGATGAAACCCAGTCTTTATGGGGTGTAGGTGACTTTTTCCCTGGTGTCTGAAACTCTGCAGTGAGTTTAACTATATTTTCTGATAGATTATCCGAGTCCAGGTTTCATCTCATCTGGCTTCAGGTATCAGCAGAGCTCTGCATTTGAGCAAGTCACCCCAGGCTCTGCAGTCACTCGTGGCAGTCAGCCTGGGTGCTGAGCTCTTTTAGGGGGCAATTCATCTGATCTACTTTAGCTGTGTACTTTAGCTGACACGCATCACACCTCGGAAGAGCCTGGGGAATTTAACAGGCATCAACACCTGCATTATGAATGTCTAAGTTAGAAGGCATAAATCAACTCCTGAATATCTCTAGACGTCTAAAATAACTGTTTTGCTAAATTAATTGTTTGTCTGTTTGTTTGTTTTGAAGTCTATTTGAGTACCCTGCATCTTTGGATAGATATCTGTAAGGTGAAGTACCTCATGCACTTGGCCCATCTCAGTGGCCTGTACTAAATTACCCACCTCAGCTTTCATGCTTGTGAAAAGGAAATCTGCAGACTGCTTGTGTCTCCCCATAAACAGTGAACTGTGGTACGGAAAAGCTGTAGAAAGAAGGAATTCTGGTACAATTTTGATGAACTTCATGCAACATTCAAATGCAATTATATTCCAAATACCACACGCATATTGGGAAAAAGACACAACCGTACATGAACTGGAAACTTTCTAGGCCAGAAAAGTTTGTAATTGTGTTTTATCAAGTTCATTATTTGTACTACCTATTTAAAATAACTATTCCTAAGGTAGGGGGAAACATCATGTTGATAATTTTACAATGAAAATTTTTGTATATTAAAAACCCTTTATTGAATGAAACATAAGAATATACGGCTAAAGAAAAAAGATGGGAAGAAGAATCACTTTGCCAAACTTGAAAAAGCCTTTTTTTTACTTCATATTTTTCAATTGTATTTTAAGACAGGAAAGCCATTACCCAGAAAAATTACATAGGAATATTTACTGACCACCTTAGATTGCTTCATATGGTCTGGACCGTGGCACAATGGTCATGAAAGACGAGCAGCGTCAGCTTGAAGCAGTTAAAATTGTTGCATCAACAAAGAAAATGAAACTCTCCCACAGTCACCCTTCCTCTTCAAGGTCAAGCATTCTCTGTCGACCTCTTGAAACATGCACACAACTAAATTATACAGGCATATCATTGTTATCATAAATACATTATGTACGCCTATTTTCATAGTTAATGTAAGAGGGTCAGAGAAAATTTTTACTTGATAAGGCGGGTCAGTAACCCGAAAATGTTGAAGAACACCGCTTTAGATAGATGGACAAGGAAAGTCTTTATGACCTGATTTCCATGAACTTTAGCTGAGTTTCAGGTGCTGAGGAGGTATTTTAGTCAACGGTAGAAAGCAAGCCAATCTGAAGATGTTTCCTAGGTTGCTATCAACGAGCTACTCAGCATTTCTCCATGTCATGTTTTCCATGTGACTCAGGTGTCCAAAAATATTTCACTTTTAATCTGAATTCCTCAAGTAAGCATTGTGAATTGCTATTATCAATTAACGAAGAAACAGAGTCTGAAAGTTTAATAAAATCAACAATATTCATCTGGTGTCTTGAGTCAGAAGGATCTTTCTGAATTCATTTAGCTCAAATGGAGAGCAGAGGAGATGATTTGTCTCTTGGTTGGGTACATTCTGCTTGTTCATTTTATATGGTTTACTGTGGAACAGATCTGTTCTTTGATAAAGGATTTTAGGCAGTCTTGCAGTGAAATAAAGTAATACAGTGAGGAAGAGGAAGATAAAATCATCAGAGTGAATATCTACAATTTTAATACAACCAGCGAGTCATTAGTCATTATTTGAATAAGTGTCTTAACTACAATTATCTCTCACTTTTAAAAGTAATTTAACTCATATCTGGTTACATTAACAGTTTTGTCATCTTAGTTTTCAGTTTTTTGGTTTTAATTTTTGTTTTGTTCGTTAATTTCTTTTTTTTTTAGGTTTTCTTCCCTTTGAAACCCCCTAGATTCCCAGCTACACACTAAAATTTGAATATTCAAATCTCTTGTCAACTTGTTTTTCGATGTCAGAAAATGTAAACGAACAAAAAAGCTGTGTTTATTGACTCCAAAATATAAATATGGAGCTATGTGATATTCACATTCAAAACCCCACCTTTCAGATCCTCATGATCATGTTCTGAGAAGCGAACCAAAGTTATGACCACAAAGTTGGCCTATGGAAGGCATAAGAAAGAAAGAAAGTTAAATATATTGGTTATATTTCATTGCACCATATAACTTTCTTGGCATCCAATAATACATTATACAGATACAATTATATTAATTAAAATAGAGAGAGAATCACTGTTAAGACAAAAAAGTGGTAGTCACTTTCGATATTCTTACCAGGATTGAGCTCAGGTGAGATTTATCTGATGTTCTGGCAAAGAGATGGTTTGATCTCACACCCTACAAATGGATCTACTAAAAGATGAAGAAATTCTGGTAGCTGGATAGACTGCCAGTAAACTTCAAGCTTCTTCTTGCCCTTAGGTTGGGTGGCTTGGGTAGTAACCCTCATGAGAATTCTTTAACCTGTTTGCAGGTTGATTTTTATGTTTTATGAAGTGCATACAGACAGTAAAAAAAGAAAACTAAAAAAAGGAAGAACAATATATTGTTATAAAGGTTTTTTTCCTTAAAGCTGAGGAGAAGATGTCATTTTAGGTTGTGTTTTAAGATTTATGCAAACTTTGGATCAATGTATATATGCCACTTCTATAGCTAAGCCTCAAGCTGTGATCCCATCAGATCTCCTGGGGCACTTCCAGCTGTGATCCTGTCAGATCTCATAAGCTAAATAGGTTGGGCCAACTCAAGCTGTGATGCTGTCAGATTTCATCAGCTAAGCAGGTTTGGGATGAGTCAGTGCTTGAACAGGAGACCTGCAATGAACAGGTTGATTTCAGAGGACGTCGTGGTTGTGATAACTCCCCAAAGGTGGGAGATGTTCCCTTTTCCTCCACAAAGGCATTGATCTCAGGCAGAAACTCTGCACTCCCAATACTTCACACGGCTGAAAGACAGTGCTTACAAAAAGGGGGGATTAAATTGAGGTACTTCCCCAGATCTCAGCATAAATAAACATACTGGAAAAGATATTTGCTTTTTTTTGGTGCCTACAATATGTGTTTCCCAGAAAGAAATCAGGAGAGAAACATATGGGACCAGAGCGGGTGAGTGTGGTCCGAATCTTGTTTGGACAAAAATGTGCATGTTTTTTTCGCTTTGGAAACTGCTTTGGCTGTGCCAACAAGACTTTGCAAGACGTTTGCAGATGCAAAAAGAAGGAACAAGTTCTTTCATTAAGTTTCTCAGGTAGTTTCCATTGCAATGTGGTAGGATAAGACTTCTTAAGGACCAGGCTTTCTTTCTCCCTAACAAAGAAAACTGCATATCCTACTGGTGATATTAGTCACTGGCACGTCTTTAAAGTTCATGTTTGTATTAAACCAGTGTAGAGAAGAAAACTAAATAGGTGAGGTTTATGAGGTTTCCTGTGTAAAACACCTTTCTTATTTTATTCTGTAATTCATTCTCCCTCATTTCATTGTGAAACTAAAACAATAGACAAAGGAGGTGGTGAAAAAAAAATAAAAAAGAAAATCATCTTTGGAAGAAAAGGAAACTATGTTTTGAAGTTGTATCCATTTTTCAGGCTTGATATTGGGGGGTTTTTGTGTGTTTATATTTGTGGCCTTTCAATAGACATTTGTAACAAAATAATTTCTGTATTAAAATATTTTTGTCACCAGAAGCCACATTTTCTTGTTATATGGTTAACTTCACTAAACAGATAAGGAAAAAACTGTGTCTTAAAAATGAACTTGATAAAAAGAAGTGCACAATTTCAAAGAAAGCATTAATTAAAATAAAACATTACAAAAATAATGATGTAAAATTTTTCACTACATATTTCTTTTATGAAATAAAATAAAAGGTATTTTTAATGAGGAAAACTGCTGTTGTGGAGTACTTTCTGAGCAGTCTTTAGGAACAAGATCTTGTGCTGAAATAACCCAACTCCATGATGAGTTGTTCTCCAAAAGGCACAAGTCCCCTTTCTGCAGAATAAATCTTCAGAGATCCTGTTGTCCTAATATAGTAAAAGGCAAAGATCTCTAAAGAAGTACTAAGTGTGCATTCAGTCCACTCTTCCTTCCTTTGCTTGTAATGAACTGTGGGACAGAATATGGGGTTTTTTTCAGCGCTTTTCAGGAAGTCTTGCCCTGATTTAAAACTTACAGGTGTTGCCTGTGATGGCCAGTTGATGATATACCCCAGAGTAATTTAAAAAATAACCTTCAGGAACACCAGGATGAGATTCACCTTGCCACACTAGGCTGGCAAGGCCTGGAAAAGTGGAAATCTGCAGTCAGCTGGGGCTCCTCTCAGAGTCAGATGACAGGAAGAGGAAACCAGGAAACCACATTTCTGGGCAGATTTTGATAGAGGCACACTAAAAGTTTTGCTTTCTTTCTGTTGACTTTAAAGAGAGAATTGGGGACTGATAGGGATATCCATGCAGACATCTCAATTAGTCAGATAAATGCAGCCCATGTTTTCCCACAAGAATATGCACCACAGTATTGGACTGACTTCTCCCCCGCATTTGACAAAACCCAAGGGGTGTTATTTCTCCTCAACACAAGCAGTTGGCTTGATCCCATGCCTCTGATTACTCAACAGAGGGAAAGGACACCTTATTCACAGTAAAATATCTGAGCTGTGGTTTTAATGTGTTAAATCCTGACCACTTTGCTTCTCCTCCCAAGGCCCTGTAAGCTAAAAGACGACCACCTCTACAATTCAGATGGTCTCAGTCACTTCCCAGGTTAGAACAAAAAAATATGGACTACATCCTGGCTATGCCTCAAGCTGTCTGCATGCTCAGACAGCTCCTCCAAGCCCAGCTAGACTGGTTTAATCTTCTCAGTATCATTGCGGCAGTCACACAGAGTAGAAACTGCTGGGTTTTCTATGGGCTTCTTTTACTTTGACACGACTGCCAGGTTGTGGTGTGGTTACCCAGGAACATGCCAACTCAGCATGGCAGTCTGTGCTCCAACCCATCTTGCACAGGGGACTGATGCCTGGAAGAAGCTGGATTCTCTGCCCTGGGTCTCAGGGCTGATAAAGTTTTCTGTTTGCTTATCTCTGCTTAGAGGCACAAGGATGTTTTCCCCTCCTCCCTCACCACCACCACCACCCTCCTTTACTTTTTTTTTTTTTTTTTTTTTTAAATACTGGATGCTTAGATATTCCCATTTGAAATGTTAAACTGTAGATGAAGGTTCTGATGTTTGTGTCAAGATTAGCATGGTGGGTGTGAGGGAGAGGGAGATGTTTTCCTCAGGAGCAAAGCTCTCAGTGCAGGAAAGTACGTCAATAGAGATGAGGGAAATCTAAAGCATAAAGGTTGGCTTTTTAAACGGCTGAAGTTAGAAAGAATGCTCTTTGTGAAACTGGTCACAAAGGGAGCAAAGTGTCTGCACCAGAAAGACTGAGTGACCTTTTCAAAGCGTTAGGCATTGTTTATTTTCATTGAATTAAGTGTGTATGTGCATGTGAGTGTGTTGTGTGCTGAGCAACTGACAGATGCTGCAATTTTTTTTCCTAAACTTGCCGAGCCTCTACTAATTAGAACTGGGACGGAGCTGCATTTTGTAATTCACAGTTAAGTTCTTAATTTTGAAATACTTCCCAAGGCGAAATGGACACAAGCAGGCAATGCTTCCCCATTAAATCGGTTACCAAGCAGATTCTGGAGGAAGTTTTCTCAGTTTAATTCAGCACATCAATCACATTTCAATTTACTTTTTTATATAATATTCACTTCAGCCACCTCGATGTTGATTGGAGGGACAACACAGCAGAGCACAGGCAACCCAGGAGGTTCCTGGAATGTGCTGAAGACAACTTCCTTCTCCAAGTGACAGAGGAACAATGAAGAGGGTTGTTGTGCTGGACCTTGTGCTCAACAAGCAGGGGCTGGTGGGGAATGTGAAACAACAAGGATCCATTTCCTGTCCTGGGCTTCAGGAAAGGAGACTTTGGCCTCTTCAAGGAGCTGCTTGGTAGACTGCCGTGGGAAATGGCTCTGGAGGCAAGAGAGGCCCAAGAAAGCTGGTTAAAACTTAAGGATTGCCTCCTCGAAGATCAAGAGTGATGTGTCCCAACAGAGAGAAAGTCAGGCAAAAACGCCAGAAGTCCTTCATGGATAATAGAGTGATTGAACAAGATTTCAAAATGAGAAAGGGTGGCCTTAGATTAAGATATATGGGAGAAATTCTTTGCTTGGAGGATAGAGAAACACTGCAGCAAGTTGTCCAAAAACGTTGTGGCTGCCCTATCCCCGTAAATGCTCAGGACAGGCTGGATGGGGCTCTGAGCAACCTGGTCTACAGAAGGTGTCCCTGCCCATGACGGGGTGGTGGAACAAGGTGAACTTTAAGGTCTCTTCCAACCCAAACCATCCCAGGCTTCAACAACTCAGTGTTGTGCTCTGTGATGTTACGTAATAGAAAATGTGAAAACAAAGCCACGTCTCTACTAGTAAATTATACATGCTCAAAAGTGGGTTCGGAGGCAGAAGCCAGCTGGCATGGATCAGTCCAGCTCCTTACTGGGAAATTCTTCTGGGTGGCCACATCCAAAATGCCTACTGAGAATCATCCTTGGCCCGTGTTGTCTCCTGAACTGTTCCCAGAAAATGTCTCGGGGAATGCTGGCTACCAGATGCCAAAACTGTGCTAGGGACAAGTTTAACAATTTAACTTTATAGGCAATTGTATTCCAGAGCACAGGAATATTTTCTGGCACTGATTAGCTTAGAAGTACAAGTACAATCATGAAATCCTTTGGACTGTGCTGTTCTTAATTTGGTCAAAAACCAAAAGAAGCAGCAGGTCTTATTGTGTTACACTCTGAGGAATATCTCTCTGGCTTTATCCTCAGATTAGCCTAAAGACTGTATTCACTCTCTTGGCTGACAGCTCCAGGTGATAGGAAAATTATCCTGCATGTGTCTCCTACATGCTTCTCTGTAAACAAAGCTTTAGGTTTGGAAAGGAAAAGGCTATATAGCTAAAAAATACAAGTCAAAAGCAGCTGTGCATTTGCAAGTATTTATAAATAGCTAAAATATGTGTTAAGATTCCCTTGACCTGATTTTATGCGCAGGCAAAACTACTTTACCTTTGTTTTCATATATCAAACAAAAAAAATTGGATTAAGTAGATTATTCTTTATATTATATTTTAGTTTTGATCTTGCTGTAGAAGCAGAAAAAATTCCCTATTACTGTAGTTCAACCCAGATGTAGATGAATAAATAGATAAATGGGGGGAAAGAAATTGCAAATTATGGATTTTTTTCTGTTGAATAATTTTATTTTAGGAGGTAAGATCCTAACTTTCTTTTATTTTCGGTTAAATTTTTCAAGTATTTTTGTTGCTCTAGGGGCCTTCTTCCTTCAGCTAGTGAAAACTGTTTCAACTGAAGATATTTCAAAATACATTAAAAAAAAATTACTTATGTTGTCTTAACATATTATAGGTAATACAGGATAACCGGTGTACAAAGCAACAAAATGCTTCAAGTAACTGCAAAAACACCGAGGAAGATTTCAACGTGATCTAGTTGAAGATATCCCTGCGGGGGGGTTGGATCTGATGGCTTTTCGAGGTCCCTTCCAATCCAAATTATCCTGTGACTCTATGATTCCATCAGTGACCTGAGTGGCAGGACAATTTCACTCATGATTGTTAGACAAGGTCCCAAAACCTCACTCTGCAATGGGCTTTGGATGCAGACACTCATGGATTGGTTTATAGGAACCTATTCAAAAGTCTCAGCATCTACTTAAATATTAAGTATCTATTTTAACAACAGCTGTATTTCTTAAAACATTAACCTGTAAAATTCTTTTAAAGAGGGAGCTATTTTTTTTTTCCCCTTCTCTCTGTGTGGGACCTGAGTTGCTTTGAAATCCAGCATTAAGTCTGCTGGAAAAGAGTTAGAATCACACTGAGAATGATATTTGGAGCTACACTTTCAAAACAAGTGAATAATTTCTATTGATCACCCTGGAAAACAAAATCCATAGATGTCAGGCATTCCCACATATCTTGGAAATCTAGGCAGCTGTCTTTTATGGTGAGGCACAAATTTTTACTGCTGTTTTTGGTGGAATGCCAAGTTTGGAAGAAAGTTTGTACCTTTCTTATCCCCTTCCCCTCCCCCTAAAGATAAAGAAAAGCCACAGCGAGTCCATTTTAACTCATAATTGAAATCTTCCTCTCTCTAAACAGA
Source organism: Falcunculus frontatus (assembly GCA_013398115.1). Taxonomy (NCBI): domain Eukaryota; kingdom Metazoa; phylum Chordata; class Aves; order Passeriformes; genus Falcunculus; species Falcunculus frontatus. The sequence continues at coordinate 521,482 of VZRV01009990.1, forward strand.
AGCACCCCTTAAAATAAAATAAAATGCCACATAAAATGCAATTCCTACTACAATATAAAATGTGCTTTCACTCAGGCTCTCTGTAGCATTATCTCTAACTGCAGTGTAACTAAAAACTAATAACCTCATTTTTAATTAGCTGGGTTTGTGGCATTTTGCACCCATCCCACAGTTGTTTTTTCTGCAGTGTATATCATTATTAACTCTCAATGTCTTCAAGGAGGTCTTAAATATACTTTGCTTGCTTTCTTCTTTTCTTCTTTCTGAAAATTGTTCTCCAAACCCTCACATTCATTAAAAAGAGAAAAAACCCCCAACATTCTAACAGTGATCTTAAGCACAGTATGAGTGATTCTGATTTTATGTAGCTACTCTCTTTGTTCTTCCATTATCTGAATCCTTACCTCTCTTTTTAGTCAATAGAGTGGGAATATATTTTTTAAAAAATATTATGGTGATTCCGTCTGACTGCCCTAAAAATCATTAAGGTGAGAATTTAGAAAGGAAGACCACAAATATTGTGCATTGGTTCCTTTGATGTCAAAATAGTACTGAGTAATTACAAAAGGTACGTAATATGTTGTGGCTTTCAGTTCTTTTAGAGACATTACTTATACTGAGGGCTGATATAAAAGGACACTTTTATATAAAATTGTTCACTGCACAGCGGTGGTGTAAACAGGAAGCTTCTCAGTTTACAGCCCTTCATCAGAGCTGTCAGAGAAGACAAGACACCCTGTACACATGTAGAAAAACTTGCAAACCATTGAAAATCTGACCCGAAGCACACCCTAAACCCAGACGGGTCATGCCACTGACCCAGGCTGCGTCTTATCAACAAGGGATGCAGACTGGCCATTGCACCTCCAGCTGCTATCCCATTACTTCTCAGGGCTCTCATGGAGCTGAGCAGGGCTGTGAAGGGAAGCCTGGGTGCATGGTCAAGCCATGGAGGGCAGAATTCCCTGTCCACAGCACAGGTTTTGGAATTAGCTGATCTGTAAACGTCCCTTCCAACCCAAAGCATTCTATGACTCCATGAGTCTAAGAATAGAAAGGGATAACAGTCTGTACATATTGACTTGTGCCACAGGGACAAAATACATATTTTTTGTCTCATTTAGGCCATTTGAAGTATTTCCAGCTGAAATTATTCCTTCTTTTTGGCAAAAGATGAACCCATTTTCAAATGCATATACGGAGGGTTGTTCATGCCCCTGCTTCAAATTTAGAAGGCCTTTGTTAGTGATCAGTTAAATTTCTTTCCATCTTTAGCATGCAGTTATCTAGATGAAGAATCACTGAATTGTTTAGGTTAGAAAAGAACTCAAGGATCATCGAGTCCAACTGTTGGTCCAGCACTGTCAAGCCCACCACTAAACCACGTCCCCAAGTGCCACATCTACATGGCTTTTAAGTTCCAAGGCTGGGGACACCAACACTGCCCTTGGCAGTGTCTGTTATGCCTTGTCAACCCTTAACAGTGGATAAATTTCTCCCATTATCCCATCTAAACATCCTCGGGTGCAACCTGAGGCCGTTTCCTCTCCTCCTGTCCCTGTTCCCTGGGAGCAGAGCCGTCCCCCCCCCGGCTGCCCCCTCCTGTCAGGGAGTTGTGCAGAGCCACAAGGTCCCCCCTGAGCCTCCTTTTCTCCAGCCTCAGCCCCTTTCCCAGCTCCCCCAGCCTCTCCTGGTGCTCCAGATCCCTTCCCAGCTCTGTTCCCTTCTCTGGACAAGATGCAGGCCCTCAATGACCCAGGATTCAAGGTGCAGCCTCAGCAATGCATAACACATGATGGTGACTGCCCTGGTCCTCCTGGTTACGCTGCGGCTGATAACCTGAGCTCTGCTCTGAAGATACATTCCTAGCAAACATACACCTTGATCTTTTAGAAGTTTGGGCAAAGGTCACAGTGCAGAAAATGCAGAGACAAGAACTGCCTCTTTTACTGTGAAATGTTGATGCCCAGTGCTGGATCTGATGCAGCCTGAATACATGGGAATTTTTCTTTCCACAAGTTTATATAGAAAATAAGTAAAAGAAAGCAGAAACTTAAGAAGGAAGTGGGAGTTATTCATGTGACTGATTTAAAGTATCTAGCTCTGATGTCTCAGGATGCTGATTTCTTGAAGACACTTAAACAATTTAATGCACAGGGTGACCCATAATACAAATTTTCAGTTTCTCTCCTGAACTGCTCTCTCAGGGATTTTATCTCATGCCAGATTAGGAATTTATTTTGAATGTATATCGTTCAGCCAAATATGCGTTCTCTTCATAACTTGCAAGATAAAATCTGCTAAAAGAGACATAGGTTCTTGAATTTGAACCTTAAATGCAGAGAACACATAATTTTCCTCCTGTATGTTTTTCCTTGCAAGAGTTTATGCTTCCAGTCATCACCTGTACAATTGCACCTAGATCCATTTGGTCAACAAACTTCTACATAAATACAAGATCCCTGCCGCAAAGATAATGAAGCATTGAAGGACAATTGGAACGTATATGAGGAGTATTTTTCTTCGTAAAAAGCTCAAGAATATTTGTTGCTTTGTATTCTGCTCCTTTTTCTTTCTTAGTTCTCACTGACTGTCTCCTTTTCCCGTCTCTATGTTCTTATGTTTTTTGGGGGTTTTTATTAGATGGCTTTATAATCCTGTTTTTAGAGTGTCCTTGAATAGATTTCTATAATTAGCAATTATAAATAGAGATGTAGTCTTGGGTTATGAAGTTTACTTTTATTGACTGCAACAGAAGGTTTAAGTTCAACTTCCCCTTATCTGATTATATTTACCAGAACTGTGGGAATTCACTGTGCTATAAAAATGGACCTTGCTGCTGGCTGGCATACCCAAGAACATTTAAATAAAAATAGCAATGAAAACCCAAGCAAATATTATTTATGTCAGTTAGATACCAACGAAATCTAAGGCTTTCCGGAGCAGACAGGATCGATTTTTAAATTTTTTTTCTCTCTCTCTCTCTTTTTTTTTTTTTATATGACAGAATGACACACTCTTCACTCAGCCACTCAAGCTGAAGAATGACTCAAGAACCCTGTGAAGGTCAAATGCATTTTCACCCAACTGATGCTCTTGTAAAACTAACTTAACCCTCCTTGTGCATTTCTGCACAGCATGGAAGTTAGCTTTGCAGCTCCAAATCAGACGAAAGTGCGGCGAGACCCACCTTTTGTAGAGAGCTTTTGTTTTAAGCAGAACAAATTCCCTATAAGCGGAACTGTAATTTGCACATTGGAATGCCTTCTGCCTATAATGATCTCGCCGGCAGAAAGCACTGTCATTTCACAAATGGCCCCACAGTGCTCCCCAAAGCTGTGCAAAAGTGTACAGATACAAACTGAGAAAGAAACTAATACAGGCCCTGATCCTGCAATGGACATCTAGGGTACAATGAGGACAGCACTATCAAATCGGAGAGATAACACTTTGCTCACAGTATGTCACAGCAGACACAGCAATGCGAGAGAGAAGGAAAAGGAAGCTTGGATCCACTGGCAGAGAAGTGTGTTATCTGACTATCTAAATGTGTTTTAGTAAGTGAATTTAAGACATAGAAAACCATTTTTACAGAGAAAAAAGAAAGGCAAGACCACCCAGACACAGTATATTCAGACCTGAGAAGTCCCCAGATCACACAAGCACAGAATACGCAGAGTTGGAAGGGCCTCATCAGGATCATTGAGTTCAATTCCTGGCACTTCACAGGTCACCCCAAGAATCCCACCATGTACCTGAGATCAAACACTCCTGGAACTCTGCCAGGTTTGGTGCTGTGACCACTGCCCTGGGGAGCTTGTTCCAGTGCCCAGCCCCCCTCTGGGGGAAGAACCTTTTCCTCATATCCAACCTAACCCTCCCCTGACACAAATTCAGGCCACTCCCTCAGGTCCTGTCCCTGGTCACCACAGAGCAGAGATCAGTGTCTGCCCCTCCTCTTCTCCTCTGACTTCCTTGTGCTTTTGGAGGAGAACAGAGATGACATAACCCATTGACAGATCTTTGCAGAGCTGACCTCCAGCTCCCTGAGCAAGGGAACTGAGATGCCAGGGGGACCAGCGGCCTCAAAGAGCTTCGCACTGAAAGAAACCTCACTAGAAGAGGGATGCTGCTTTTCCAGGATCTCCTGCACATCTCGTTGTTCTTCACAACTTTCAGGTTGCAGATTTGTCCTCATAATATCAACCAGCACCTTGAAGAAACAACTGTCCTTATATAGCCATATTCTCAAACAGCTGGTGACAGTGAACATGAAGGGACTGCTGCACTAAGAGGACTGGTGACAGAACATGGCCCTGTAACTCACAGTTCTGTGCAATACAAGTCTTTTTTGGCTCTCAATACACTATTCAGTTCTGAGCTCACATTGTCTCTAACAGAAAAAACCCCAAAAAACTTTCCTGCGAGTTAGGACCGTGAAAAGAGAGAATAAAACAGACTTATGCTGAACTTCCTGGTTGGATCTGGACATTTATCCTGTAGTTCTGAGGATTCCCCTTGCAACAGTAAAAGATATCTGTGAAGAGGATGTAGAAGGAGAAAGAGATAAGGAGTAAAACTAAAAAATACAGAAACCAAAAGCAGTCAAAAAGAATTAAACTTGGTTCTCAGAAAAAGGAAGCCTGAGAGGAAGGTAGTAGAAAGGTCAGTGCTACAAAACGATACTTTGCAAGATGTCCATTCTTATAAGGGTATTCTGTGTTTCATACTGAATTTAGTCCTATGAAAAAAAGTCTTCCTTTTAACTTGTAAGTACCTGAGTAACAATAAAGAAAAGGATGTTATTTTCCATATGTTTTTTGGGTGTAAATTATCAATGCTAGAGTGGGAGCATATATGCTAAATAAACGTTTTGGAAAATACGCCCAAAAAAAAATCAGACAAGAATTTTGTAAAAGCTTAGATTTCCTTTAAATACAGGGTCCTGTTCCAGAATCCACCACACCAAGGATCTGCAAAGGAGGTGGAAGTTCTGTTCTGCATATTTTGTGTATCTTAAAATATGAGAGGTTTCAGCTCACATCTCCTGGTCTAACAGGCTAGATTGTGATTTTCTTGTGCATGAGCCCTTTGTTTCCATGCGAGTTCTCTTTTAAAATGCCTGGGATTATCCCAAATAAAGTTGGACACTTAATTGTAATGCCAAATTTAGAAGTTTAGTGGCTATTATTATAGCAAGTAGAGACACAGAAATAATTAAATCCTTTTAAGACCCTACTTATGGAATGCTCTTCAGTAACCTGTTGAAATTTTGTGGATTATGTCTATTTCTTCTGGCATTATCTAAGCTCACTAGACCTAGACACAGTGGCCCTAATTTCTATCATATTAAAAATCCTCTTCTCTCTTATATCTCTTCCTTTAGAAAAAATGAAGGACACTTACACCTTTCCATACTGCCCAGCATGTAAACCATGCCATGCTCACTGCCTTATTTCCCTCAGAGCCCTCCTCCTTCTCATGTTTGTGTCCCTCCACAGTACCTCTTGGCATGAGAAAATAACATAGCACCCAGAACCTTGTCAGCTCTAAGCCCTGCAAAGCTGAAGATCTTCCTCCTGTAACCCACTTTTCACTTGCCATGCAGCAGTCTTTTTTCAAACTACCCAAGGCTCGTGCCTCGCTGCCATAACCATGGCACCCCAAGTGTCCTTACCCACCTTGCACTGTCGGATTCTGAACAGAATCCAATGACCAGTTCCTACTTAAAACCTGGGGATTTTTTACTGTATAAATAATTTTGTTCTTCCTCCGTCTCTTCACATTTCACCTTGTAGCTGCTAATCTTCTCCTGTGTGTGTAGATCCATCCAATCCTCACCCTGTAGTTTTTAGTTAGCAGTTTCATATTAAAACAAACACAGCTTAGGAGAAAATGAATGATACTAATTTTAAAATCCAGAAAATGTTATCAAGAACATACACACCAAAACTTAATGGCCAATTAGTGTGCAACACCTGCACCTAATCAGGCATGCTCCAACCAGCACCGGCAGTGACATAAACAGTAACTACCAATGGGGAGATTTGAGCAAGTCTTAATGAGAAGTATAATTGTACTGAGAAGAAAACGGTAAGAAAAGGCTTTTCTTTTTTTTCTCCTCCTTTTCAGCTTGATCATTGTCACCACCTGCTGCCCTGCAGAGGATGCCCTGAAGAGAAGGCTTGTTAGGGTAGCTCATCGCTTTACTTCCCACCTGGACTTTGGGGAGAGGGTTAATTTTTTCTCTCTTTTCTCCTCCTTGTTTCATTCCCCACCCCAAGGCAGCTCTGAAGGTTATCTATACTGTCAGCTGAGGCCCCTAATAATGAGCTGTGTACATGTAAACCTACTTGATGTTTCACAAAGAGCAGCAAAGGAAGGTATAAAAGGTAGGGCCAAGTAGAGAACAGGTAGCAGAGAAGGCAGGACAGGATTTCTCTGCAGACCAGTTCATGTCCTTGGCTTGACTTGGATCATTAAACTTGTGCCAGAGTCAGGTATCTACCAGGGGAACAACAGTCATAAAACAAAGAGTTTATCCAAAAATTAGAAATTTCTCTTCTCCCTTCTCACCCTCAACCTGAATCAGTAATGTGAACATCAGGGGGCCATCACATCTCTGGTCAAATTGTTTTGCTGATGATACTTTCTCAGCCTTTTATGTTCTTAAACTCTTAGTCACCTCTTGGAAAAAGCATTTTAGAGGCATTAAGTTGGAAGTCCAGGTGTAATTGTATCTCTAGAAGGTATAAAGGGTGCCACTGACAAGTATTTCAAAATTACACCAGGGACATACGGAAAGGCAGAGCACCTTTAATGTGGAACTTGTTTAGATGTAGGACTGGGGAGGATGAGCCATTTCAACACTCATTTCAAATATTATGAGAGGACATGTTTTTCCACTATGAAATACTGATGCCCGGAATTCATTTCCATGAGAATGTGTTAATTATGATAAAAATTCATTTTGTTGAAAAAACAGAAGAAAGAAAGCGTAATCAAATGGAAACTCTTTCTACCTTGGAGGGTTTTGCTTGTTTGTTTCTTTGATTTAGGAAATTATTAATTTAGAAACAGATTTGTTATATTTAATCATAATAGTTAAAGGTTGATATAGATAGACTATACATAAAATATTTCATTGACTAATAACAATATCCTCCCTCTCCCCCAAAATAAAAAAGTAATCATAAATTTCAAAATATATTTCAGAACAAAATCTGACTTCAGAGTATTTCTTATTACATTGTCTGTTCCTGTGAGGATTCATTCAATTTATTATTTGTTTTAAAGCACCATGGAACAAACGCACTAGAGGTAAGAATATTCTTGGCTTTTTACACATGAAGTGAAAGAAGAATGACCACTGTCTCAAAGGGTTTATGGCCAAACCAGTCAGAAATGCAAAGGAAAACATTAAGTCTGGCCAGGCAGAGCAGTTCACTCAGCCTACAGCACATCTGAGAGTCAAATGGAGAACCTAGACAGTGCTTATCCTGCTTTTTGGGGGGCTGGACATCATTCAAGGGCCTAACTGTGCTGAAGCAAATGGAAAAAGGGAGAAAGCAGAGTGATTTGCATGGGGGTAGCACACCTGGCTTTCACATTGCAGCACCATGCCCAGGTGAAAACTGAAGTCCTCCTCATATCCACGGTGTGATCCCATGGATCTAAATAATAAATAAATAAACCCATTTCAGTGGTTTAAAAATGTTCTGCACCTCAGCCAGCTGCTTGCTCCCTTCAGATGTAGCATGATAACCACTAACAGGATCTCCTCTGGACTGATACAGTGCAAAGTTAACAGCTAACTTAAAACACCATCATTCTTGGTAATCTTAAACATCTCAGCAAAGAAGCACTTTGATAGCATTTCTTCAGCTATATCTCATATTGACACTGGAAAACAGTGGCTGAAATGAGGACAGCCCCTATCATGACAAGACCAGAGTTTATATTTTCTGCTTTTCTCTCAGGGACGTTGTGGAGAATGAGGAAATGATGGATGCAAACAATATTTAGGTAAACATATTTTATATTTACAGTTCCAGAAAGGCCTCTGAAAGGGAAGAGAAAGTGTGTTTTACAGGAACTCAATCTTATGCAACACAATTTACTCAGAGGAAAGGGGTTCAGCTGAAACAAAAATTATAAATTTGTAGAGCTAGGCTCGTGCCTATGTCTTAAAGCCCTTTACAAATATGTATGAGACTGGTTTTGCTTACTAATGTGCAAGGGAGACTGAAGTCTGACAATATTTTAGGACCAAGTACCATTTCAGGTTAAACTTTAGCTCCATGTCTAGAAGGATTGGCAACTAATACTGGAGAAGGATTCCTGGGTTTCCTATGGACCAGAGGAGTGATCAGATTATTAAGTTACTGGACGAAAGCGTGGCGTTCATCTGTTTTATTGATTTTCTGTGAGAAAGGAAAAACCTAGTTCAGTCTCTCAATTCCTGAAGAAGATCCGTAAGTGTGCCAGAAACATCCAATATGCCCCTTTCCTCTCCAGGAGCAGGCAGCACCTATGCTTCACTCTTTCCCCATCATTTCCATGATACTAAGGAGCAAACATAACTCCCTCTTGCAACATCAGAGGGCTTTGCTTACTCAGACCTGTGTCTGTCATGTTCTAGGTTATGTGCCGAGCATTACACATGCTTGTCTGTTTCCAAAAGGGGATTGGTAAGCAAAAATACTTGAGGGGAGGAGGTGGCTGTGAAAGCAGCAGGATAACCTGCCCTGGGTGATGCTCAGCTCACCATTACCTGAAGTAGAGGTGTACAGAAGACAGACTTTCCTGAAACCTCACATGCAGGACTTCCTGCTTACCCAGGTCAAGGCTTTAAGAAGGTTGTTTTCTGTTCTTTCGTTGTGTTCTGTTTGGGCTTTTTGTCAGATCCATGGATTTGTGCTGAAGCTTTCCAATGAAAGGTGCAATTAACAATTAATTAATCATGTAATTATAGAATATTTAAGGGTTTAGATGTTTCTCTTGAGGAGTTCAGGAGCTGTCTGCAAGGCAGGATTACACAATGTGAGTAGTTGTGGCGTTATGGTGGTAGGATTTACCGGTCAGCCTGACTCCACAGCTGGAAGTGAGCCCAAATTTCCTGGATTCAGATGCTGAAATCTTACTGCAATCCCAGTAGTTAAGGGGAAAAGAAACCTCGGATTGGGGAAGTAAAAACTATTGTTTCATGCAATACTGTGAGAGAAGATAAACCTGTGAATTAGTTTTATCAATTAATTCTCTTAAGAACAGGCTTTCTCAGGAGACTTCTGGTAAGTTTTGTTTTAAATTGTGTCTAAAATACTGTAAGAAAACGTCATCTTTCCACACAGCTGTTTTTACACTTATTCTTCAAATCCCAGCCAATGTCAGGGATTGCAGATGAGAGTGAAAATGGGAATGTGTATCAGAACTACATTACAGAACAGTAATGAGGTTTTATCAGCATGAATTTGAAGGAGCTGAAGTGCTCAGGATGCAGCAGAGCTGTGGAGATAGGACAACATGTGTTTCTGTTCCAGTGACATTAAAGCCAGGATCTCTGAACAAAAACCCTTGTGCTGAATTGAAGTCTCTATGCAAATTATTTTCATTACACCAAAAACCACTGAAGTCACTAGTTTGGCCTTTAGGAGATCTGGGTTTAAAGACTTGGAATTTCAGGCTAGATCACAATGGGGGCATCTAAATTACTTGCTTTAGGAACACCAGAAATATTTTCTTAATAGTGAAATTTAATCAACTATGGCATTAAATCATTAGAAAGTTCTCTGGCCTGGTTGAGACACAACCATGTCATGTCACCCTATGTACACAGAGCAGCCAAAATCTAGCAAAGGAACATCAGTGTCAGATTTCTGGGGCTGTATTCAATTACTCAGTGCCTATTTTTCTTTATTTCTATGCTAACTTTTCATGTCTCTTACGATCTTGCCTCTGAAAGCTCTGATTTTACTTTCTCTTCCTGAACCCTCTCTAGTCTTGTTCCGAGGTTGTTATGGACTCTGTCTGCTTCCATGACTTTTCTGGCTTCTTGGTTTGTTTTTAACTTGGGTTCTGACTTGTTCCTAAAGAATTTACACTGGCTCTCTCTGTGACCTCTATCCATGCCTTTGTGTAGTTGCTGGGAATTAAATTTCCCCTTTGTTTCTTTTCTCCTCTCTGATTTTAGGAAAAGAAAAGTGACTCTGAGTTCTAGATTTACCTGCAGTTTTACCTCACTCCCTTCTAGTGATTAATTAGTGAACATACCAAACCCTATACTTTTTTTTCTCTTGCACTGTAGTATTTGCACAGCTTTCTTACAGGCCTCCAGCTCTACACGCCATTAGTATCTAATGCATTTATTTACCTAATCAGGACCTAAGGCACTCAGGATATTTATGTCACTTGAAGAGCCTCATCCAGTCGGCAGCCACATGCGGACCATATCACCACAAAAACTGTGGTATCAGGAGTCTCCCTCTCATCATCGCTGCTGCCAGGACAGAGGCAGGTGTTCATGACTAACTGCCTCTTGAAAACTGGTCTAATAATGAGACACTTCATCTAGGAGAGAGAAAACATCTTCTGGGTCTGGGTAAAGCATAAGCTTCCCACCCTCAGCCCCTCTTGTCCTGAATATGTCCTAACCCTCAGGTTTATGAGACGTGAAGGAGAGATGTAATCCCTTCTGCTGGAGATGGGCCACTGCAAGGAAGGGCATGGAAAATTCAGGAGGTAAGAAAAAAGGAGTATCAAATGTAACTTGGCAATTAAAAGCAGCCTGTGGATAAGAGAAGCTCTTAATCTGGATCTCTAGCTCCTGTTCCTCAGCTAGCCTCACTTTAAAAGGGAAAAGTGAGCCCTTCTAAATACATAAAAGTGGCTTTCCTCACGGGAGGTTTCTGGGATGAGGATATTGAGAAGACAGAGAGAGTGACCCTTCCTGCAAGGTCTTCGAGTCCCTGTCTCCTGAGCCCAGATACTCAACAGACAAAAATGACTGAAATGTCAACCCTGCCTGTGAGAGCACACACACAACGTAAGCTCACAGTCCAAGGGAGCAGGACGAGACTGCGAGCTGACAGGGGGGAGGGATGCACACTGCAACAGCAAGACAATTATGATTAGTGTAGACAATTATGATTATGATTTAGCCGTAGGATCCCCAATAGCCATTAACATGATACCACATTTTCCTGACAAAAAAAATTAAAAAGGAAAATTCAGTGGCTAAGCAGCAGCACTGAAACCCAGGGGTAAATGTTTGCCTTGAACAGGGCTGTAAGCCACACAAGAGAGACTAATTAAATGAGTCTCTGGCCCTTAGTTATGACATAAATGAGAGAAAGAGGGGATTGTTTTTGGGGTTTTAATTCCCCAACCGATGAAGAGCGATGTGGGGAGAGGCATGGGGAAAAGAGGAGAAGGAAAAAAAGATATTCCAGGGCAAAACAGGATTTCCAAGGTTTCTTTTGTTTGAAAAGCCAGCTAAAGGAAAGGAACGCTTCCCCTCCTCTCTCCCAAAGATGGAGCTGTTGGAACAGGAGAGGAGTGGCCGTTCGAGTGCACAGGCAGGCACACGAAGTTCTGCAATCTGCAGCAGGACTTTCAGGCTTCTCTGAAAACACAACCGCTTCCTTTCTGGAAGAAGAAATAAAAATCTGTATTATTATAGCAGCTGCGTTATTGCAAAATTCTACCCAAACACAACGACTGATATTAAGTATCTAACCCCTCTTAATTGTCTATTTCATGGGCTTTAGATTTCTGGATTGCTAAAATAACCATCTGAAGACAAGACTTCGATTCATTTTGTTTTATTAGTATTATTATTTCCTTACAATAATAATAACACTTTACACTTATACAGCACTCTTCATCCGCAGATACAGACAATAAGGACTGGATTGCTGCTATTATCCTATCCCACCCCACAGATGAGAGGGGATGGGAAATTCTCCAGAGGAAGATGAGGCTGGGGGAGAAATTTCCTGAAACCCTGAGGCCCAGGAGTGATTCAGAGGGAAGGGTAACTAACTCTGTGACTGAAAGGTCAGCTACTGAATTTCTTTGTTGATAGATATTTTTGAAAGATTTAGGCATTGTAATTTTTATTGAAATGTTAATTAATAATAGAAACGGTTCAGCAGTGTCATCTGAGCAGTCTTGTAGCCTAGAATTTGGGGGTCTGGCTTGATTTCTTTGGAAATATATGCTCCAGCTGAAGGAGAGTTGGACAGATGTGAAGGAAGGCAAATTATTTTACTTACAACACTAGGATTGACAGAAAAAATGCCCTGTTTGGTCTTAAAATCTGTGAAGAAATTAATGATCTGGTGCTACTGAAGCCACTCACTTATGAATTTGTGGGGACAGTAAGGAGGTTAAAGACTTTTGAAACAACATTTTTTTCAATTTCTTTTCTGTTCAGAAACACACACATTTTGTTGTGAGCAATGCCAGGGAGTGCAGCAAGTTCAGTCCCATCTCCTTTTGCCATGCAGCCTAGACAGAGCCAAGAAGTATAAGTAAAGAAAAGGGAAAGGCACAGCAGAAAACATGGGGATAATGTTTCCCTTTGACTGTGTGTTGATGTGGATTCTCTTCCCCAGGCAGGCTACAACATCCTCATATAAAGAAGGAGGTGACAGCAAGGTGATTAGGCATGTTATAATTAACTGTTGTCCCATTATCTCAGTTTATACAGAGGGAAACTGGTGCCTGGTTTAATGCTATCACCAGATTTCTGTAACTCAGATGGACATCTGAGCTCTTCACATCTGGCTTCTTCTAATGTAAGGATAAAAAAATCAGGCTCCTTTAGCTCATGGCTCATTTGCAGTGTTAGCCAAGAGGTACCTATTCCTCTCCACTGACAACTGGGGAAAAGCAGATGAACCAGAAGAGCCCCATGTGTGGCACATTTGGGTTGCAAGACACAGAGGCACCGTGGCTGCAAACTCTGCCACGTGAGGCACAAACAGCTGCGAGTGCCACCACTTTTGGTCTGTCTTTCATGAAGTAACAAGGTGAAAGCCAAAGTCATTTTGTGCAGACAAGAACAGTCAACAAAAAACTCCTCTCTGGACGGCACAGTGATTGTTGTGCAAGGCATGAGACATGCATCTTCTTGACTCCAAGGAAATGGAGCAGCATCACACGGCAGATCTGTGGTGAAGTCAGGGAGGGAAGCCAGGACTTGACTCCCAAGCCTCTCATCTCACCCTCAGTTACATTCCCCTTCTTCAAGGTCTTGGCTCAGTAGCTCCACGTGCTCTCTGCTGCCCCTTACACAAAGGGAGCAAAACTTACTGCAGGGATGGAATCAGATAATGCAAACCACTCTGCTTATTTTTAAAAATAAATACAAAAGAGAAAGCACACTCATTTGACCTGGCACATGGCTCTCCCCTTCGGTGCTGCTATTATTCCCATCTTAGACTTTTCCACTTTCTCTCTTGCCAGCAGGAAAGAAGTAACACAGAGATGTTTTATGCCACTGAGACAAAGAGGTATTGATCCTTTTTGCCTCTGGAAAAGGTTTCTAATAATTTCCAGATATATCGTAGATTGTGGTGCTGCTATCTTTAATTAAAACATGACACAGAATAGAAAGCAATTATTTGGGGTATTTTTTCTTCTCTATTTTTTTTTTAAGAGTATGTTTGATTCTTTTGTTTTAATGGGCTGTGGTACCACACCAAATGACTTGCAAGTTGAGCACACAGAAAGTGGAAAGTGAGAGGAAGAATACTTGCTCTTGTGTTTCTAATTCACGACATTTAAATATGGTGTTTTGTTCTTCATATTCAAAGAATTTCATAATCTGTGACTTGTCAACCCTCATGGCCAGGGAAGCTACAGAGAAAAAAAAAATCCTCTGTCCAAAGGAAGTCTGTGCTTGGATCAAAAAAACACATTCTCCTGTCAGCACTGCCCCTTTGCAATGACCGCAGTAACATCTCCATGCCCAGGCCTCGGCCCTGTGGATTTGGGAGGTAGCTGTTGGCACAATAAAAAAGATGATATGAACTCAGAGTGACCATCTTTCTACACAAACTTCTTCAGGCAGAAACAGAAGTGAAGAACTGACTTCCCTGCTGCTGCACTCAGATCAGAGCTCCATTTCTGTCAAAATGGTGTGTAGGATCCTCAGGTTACATATTATATTATAACTATTGGTGATAGCTACATGCTGGGGAAATTTGTCCACGGACGTTAACTTCTTCATTGTTTTATTTTCTTATAATTGTGGCAATTTTTGGTTAATCAATGAATTGCTAAGGCTTCACCAAGTCTGCCGTGGTGCAGTCTGTCCAGCCAGCGAGGTGACCACAAGTGCCAAGCACCCGCCCGCACGGGAGGGGATGAAGGAGGCTGCTCACAGGGCGTGGGAGGGTCGGTGAAGCTCCAGCACAGGTTCACCAGACCCACCGGTGGTAAGGGTACACGGAGGAGATGGAGAGAAAGCGGAGGGACTTCTTCATGGAAAAACAGGAGAGGGTTTGTTGAGGGTGGGGGTCCAGCTGAAATCCAAGCAAGGGCACGAAGAAGCCAAGAAGTGCTTCATGACAGGGGGTTTTATACCCTTAAGAAAAGGGAGGGGAAAATATGAAACAGCCAATAATGCAGGGACAAGGGGGTTGTGCGAAGGCGGGAAAAAGAGTGCAAAGCCAATGGAGAAATAACGTGGGAGGGGAGAATGAACATGGGCCAATGGCGGACCGAAAAACAAAGAACCTCCTAGAAAGGGAGCCATATATGGGGAAAAAGGGGAGTAGAAGGGGGTGGCCAATTAGGGGCACCAGATCAGCATGCCCTACAGAGTTTCATGGTAACCTTAGGATTCCTGGGCTGTGTGGGCGTCAAACCATTGCACATTCTGGCCTTGGTCTTGCTGGCCGTGGTGCCAGCCATAGCGCAACACAATTCCACCACAAGGATCTTAACACCTTTGATTAAATAAACTTTTCTAGACACTCACACAGATGTTATGATGAATTCAGATGGTTTAAGGATTTTAACCTGGAAAAAGACATGACAAGAGTTCAAGGTACATAAGGTACATGTAGAGTTTATTATTGTCCCCTATTTACAGAATAAACACTTCCTGTTAAATGCATCAGGCCTGAGATTTCGCTTTGTCCGGAACATCAATTACACTCCTTTCCATAACTCTAGCCTCACAAGCATTTAAATTTATGATCAATCTTTTCAGGAACACATAGAAATCGAATCAAAGAAGCACTTCGCAAAACAAGCCTGTACAAAACATGGGGTTCTCTCATTAGCAGGGCAAATGAAATGTACTGAGTGCTTAGGAAGAAGCAGATATCTCCATGCTGTCCTGCTTCTTTAGGAGTCCATGGGGACCCTTTGAGTGGTTACAACCTACCACAGATATCACAAGACCCACTGGGATTCCTTCCTCCTGACATCTACACAAGTTTGGTGTCAACCTAGTGGGAGAGGGAAAGACCCTTCTGGCTTTCTATATGGAGCACTTACCCCTCATTCCATATTCTCATTTGCAGGGCATCTTCACTCCCTGCCAAATTACCTTCTACAAGGCTGTAAACCTAGTCAGAGGTTTTTGGTTTTTTTTTTAGTTGAAGCTCCCCTGTTAGCATAAAGATGCAGGAATTTATTGCCACAGACTCTCTCATTGTAGCAGCTACAGAAATGCTGTGCAGAAATCAAAATGGAGGTAAATAGTCTCCCAACTATTTTTGTCCTAAACTGTCCCAAAGTATAAATGCAAATCAGTTAAGTAATTTTGCTGATATTGGTGGGGAGCTGGTGACTTCTAAAGCTGATGCTGGAGGGTAGGAGTTGCTATTTGTTAGCCCAAGATCACATCATTACTGCTTGTTGGTTGTCATGTTATCAAAACAGCAGCTCTTGTGGGACCTGAACCGGATCTTCTATTTATTATGGTGGTGATAAGAAAAAAATTAAATTATCAGTTCTTGTATTTACTTATACATATAAAATCTACTATAATATTCTTCTGGAAATCTCCCTGTATATATTTCCTTCTCACATAAACATGTCTTTTCTTTTGTGCCCTATTACTCTGTATATTTTATTCAATAGTAAAATTAAATCCAGCACGGGGTTTTGAGTGATGTCTTTCTCCAGCCTATGAAAAGGATGCTGATTTCATATGCCATAACGGTTAACTAAGTGATGAGGGAACTTTCACATGCTTCTGGTTCAGATAAATGTTGATAAACATACAAAGGGTGTTTATTCAGCATTTACCTGAGCTAATAGAATCTTTTGAGTCTGAAATTTGGTCTGAAAATGTCTCAGAAGCAGAGTAGTTCCTTGAGAATTCCACTATTACCTCCTGGTTCCTTAAATCAACAGGAATTCAAGAACAAAGGTAATAAAGAGTGGAGTTTTTGTGAACCTCGATGAATGATCAGTTTGGGATAATGTCATGTCTTACGTACGCATTAGAGTGGAATAAGCTCTTATTTTACTTGAATTTATTCAGCCACTTATTGTGTCAAACAAAACAGTGAAAGATAGACAAAGAACTCTTACCACTAACTCAGAGAAGTGGAAACAATTGAGCAGATAAATAAGACATTTGCAAATGACCAAACAAAACAAAAAAACCAAAAAACAAAAAACCAAACCAAACCAAAAAAAAAAAAAAAAAGAAAAACACAACAAAGCTGGAGGACTTTCTTGAGCTGTGGCAAAGCAGAAGGAAAGCAAAGTTGAATGACAATGGGTGCTACACTAATATGCCAGGGGTTTATCTGCAGGAACCAGAGAAAACTGTGCCGTTGAACTCCTGTGAAAGAGAAACATATTATAGGCAGTAATGACTTGTTTGTGTGTGCTAGAAGGTATTTCAAGAGTGCCCCTTGTACACCATGTGCCACAGAGGAGTAGACCTGTGGTCTGAAGGAAAAATAATTCGGCAGAACCAAAGAGGACAAAAACTACAGATACCAAATCTTACCTGAGAATCTTAATTTGGAAATCACCAAACTCTGTGAGCTTGCTTGGGCACGTGGCGACCTTCTGAGGACACTTTACTCTTTCTGCTGCTGGTAACACAAAACCCTCTGACTCCTCCCTAATGGGGAAGAGCTTTGCTTCAAATCTTAATACTTTAGGGAAGGAAAGGAATACCAGACCTTATACAAATCAATTATCAACTCAGTTAAAACTCCTGTTTCTTGTCATTACACTCTGAAAAAAACCCAATCTCACTGTTAAGCAGATAAAAAATATAATCTCCTTCCCATAATAATTTTTCTTCTAGTCTATGCTGTAAAAAGTAGCCCATATTACTAAAGCCCTCATCTGCCATTACCTAGCAGTCTTTCAAAATGAAACTGGAAATGAAACTAATTTACAAGAAGAAATTAATTCTCTTTACATTTTTCAAAATCTTATTTACAAATCCTCCAGAGCAATAAATCTCCTGTGCATTTGCACGTTGTTGGGATGCTCAGCACTACCCTGTAAGATCATATTTGGCTTGAGTGATGGTGACAAGTGCTGGAGTCATTGTTGTGTCCATTGTGATTTGAGGTGAATGTTCAGAGAGTAAAGGGATGTTGGAAGATTCGGGGGTGAAATAGCAACACTCATGAAAGAACATGAAAAGGAAGAAAGGAGAAAAAAAAAAAAGTAATTCGATCATTATATGCTCTGAAATTTCTGACTTTAAAAGAATTGTTAAGAAACTTCTCAAGTGGGTAGCCAGGAGTCTAATGACTCCTAAAAAAATCATAAAAAGACACCAAAAAGAAAGGAATGAATTGCCTGTAAAAAGAGTTCATAACATATGTTACTGATGCTGCATCAGATGTGAATGTAATTTCTGGGTAGAAGATGAAATGGAGGAGTTTGGTAAGATTAAAGATACTTTTTCAAGTTTTATAGAGAAACATGCCTAATTGTGAAATTTTAGTGAATTAATTACTTGAATTGAATCTACATTTCTTTAAAAGCAAGCCAAATACTGATATTGCAGATCAGACAATAATGTGCGGAAGAAAGTTAAATTCATTACTTGTTATAAAGGATTTTTTTATACATATATTTAATTGTTTTAATGACTATCTGAGATTTATCTCCTTATGATCCTGAGATTATGAATGCATAGCATGTAACAGTGCATATGTTTACACAGACACATTCAGAAAATGCAAAGGATAGCTTCTGCTTGGGGTATGGCATTCCATGTTGTTAGTCAAGATATTCACTACACTAAAAGCTGTTTAAAGAATCACCTCAAAGAGATACTCCCTGTTCCTAATACTTCTGCAGGTTAAGTGCCCTCTAAATCCTCTAAGAAGATGCAGATGTACTTCTGAGGAAATCCACAAGTTGGTGCAGAGTGTTAAAAGGTCATTTCATCTGCTTTAATCTCTCCTTGTAACTATTTTAGCTGCTTTCGATATTCCACATTGGAAAGAAACACCTATGAGGCTGAGGCAACATTTGCTTAATGAAAAAATATTTTTTGCTCACTCTGATGATCTATTTTGTACCAAACAAAACATTTCCCAAAACTTCTGGTCCCAGACCAGGTCTAAGTTTTGTGTGTCTTACCTGAATTTTCCTTTGTAAACGTTTTCAAGAGTACTTTTACGTTTTTATTATAAAATGCATGTAAGCATGTAGGGTAAGTTTAGGATATTAGTCAGTAGAATTGCCATGATTGTTAGTAGCATAAAATCAATAGATGATATTGAAGGGTGGAGAAGGGGAGTGAAAAAAACCCAGAAAATTAACAAATCTGGGTCAGAGAAGAGAAGAGTTAAATATACTGTACTGTGAAAAAGCACATTATAGCTTCAAACACTGAAGCAAGATGCACCATGAAGTGGGAAACACCCTTGCTGTGTTTAAGGAGCTGCAGCATTTTGCTGATGGCCAAGACAATATGTAAGCATGAGCTTTTGACTTCTTTATATGTATGTCTTTCTGGAGGTGAAATGGTTAAGCCTGTGGAGCCAAATAGAATAGATGAGGTCAAAGTGCAGGGGAGAGGAAAATAAAGCATTCCCTATTGCTGATGATAACCTGTACAGAAAATTCTTTCCTAGACTATTTATCTTGCACTTAAAACCTTCAAAAAATACTTTTAGCTATAAAGAGCTTTAAGTCGATGGACAAGGCTTAACTTGGTCCATGAGTCTAGTGGGTAATTCACCACCTCCCCATTGATCAGGAAGCACAAATGTCACCACCTGGCTTAATAGTGACCTGTGTTCTTTTGCTGCCAAGATCTGCTGAGCAGAGACAGCAGAATCAAGGTTGTTCCTCTCACAAGAGATGAAATCAGGAGCTGATATCATTATTCTTATATATGAGCTCAGTTTTCTATGGCTGATAATACAGTTGTCCTCCAGGACTCTCCCAAATTGATCAACAAGGATCAGAAAACCTTTATTTTCAGTGGGAATTATTGGATTTTGGAGATCTGTCTGAAAATTATCTGCTTGTAAGTAATCTCTGACAGTTCAAAATTACTGATAGACTGTAAATGAAACAGCAGTCCATTGACTAAAAGACATAATTATGGGAAAGTTTCCATCACACTAATTGAACTGCACACCTTATTGATGAAACTGGGACTTTTCCTGGTTTGGACATCGTGGTCTTTGGCCCTAAGGAGCACAGCAGAGCCCTGTTGTTCTCCCCACACCTGTGAGTTGTGCAGGAGAGTGGTGTGACCACACAGGAGCAAACAGAGCTGGTGTGGCAGATCGAGAACACACAACATGTAGGAAAACACCATGTGTGCTTCTTGGACCAGCCACATTGAAAAGGGAGAAGATCTCCATCTATTTTAATATCTCTGGAACAAAGCAAGTGAAACACCTACAGTGTGTAACAGATGCACAAATTTACCTCGGGTGATTAATGTATTTTGAATAGAGAACTGTCATCTCAGGTCCTATATGTTTTTATCTGCTTTAGTACTGCACATCTGTGGTTTGTTGATAAAGAATTTACTTTTCAGTGGAGACAACTGCCAGGTTTAGTGCTTTTGCCCCTTAATTACTAGCTAACTTCACTTCATACACGTGTGCTCATGTATAGACATCACAATATGCTCAGATAAAATTACAAAAATAACAAACGTTGAGAAGAAAAAAATAATGATAACATACAGGGTGAGAAGAATGCACCACTTGTGGACAGTGTGTGGTCTGTAAACCTGTGTATCTGTGAGAAACCCAGAGGACTGTAACAGAGGACCCACAACTTTACAATATCATCACATGCCTTTCCTTAGTCACACCTTGGACGGGGGTACATATTGAGCTTCAGAAAAAAGCCTGAATAATAACCTGTCATCTCAGGAGCACAACTGCTCCTGTTTTGGTAAGCACAAAAAGACTTATAATGACATAACCGAAACCAGGTGTGGGACCAAAACAGTAAATTGCAATAATACAAAAAAATTCGAGTGTCAATCTGTCTTTTTATCACCCAGATGGTGATATGCTTTTAAACCCAGAAATTGTCCCATCTAACTTAAGAAATCAATTTTTACTTTAACTATGAAACTTTCATTGATTTTCACTTCAGAGGACTACATATTTCTGGTATAACTATTACCACTGCATTGCAATTAAAAAGATAAAATAGCACCTTTTTGTGAAGGTATTAAAATTGAAGATCTGGACATTTAAGCTTGAAATGTAGTTTGCACTGACCTAGAAAACAACATTGCTCACTGACAAATGACTATGCAGTTCTTGTGAGTTTATCTCCATGGAACAATAATTCTGCTATAGATCATAGTCATAAGGTCCAAAATATTGGCCACTGCATTTATGTGACATGATGTTTCATGACCTATCAAACCAGATCACTGTCATAACCAACCACAGATACAAATGCATGTCTGCAATTTCTGGAAATTATTTCTATAGAAGATTTATCGACCTTAAGGCTTGCTGGTAAAATACTCATTTTGCAGTTGATGTTTATTAAAAATATATACACAGATGTACGTTTCGTGTGTATTTACATACCTGCATGTTGTCATCACAGAAGGGGAGACATACAAGCTTATTTTTGTCACTATTTGATTATAATATAGATTCTTTCTCCTTTTCAGAACGGCTTGAGTTAAGCCACATTACACTCCTAAATCACTAGCTGAGGTCTCAGTTGCCGTGGCTGTATTGTTTAAGGTGCATATGAAGATAAATAGCAACAGAAAAGAGAAAAATTAAGAAAAAATTCCACTTAAAACAAGACAAAATGTACCAGGGAAAATTCACTCACCTCTCTTGGAAAACTTAGCTCTTTTATGTGTGTATGTGAGTGCATGTTCATTCTCCAATTTCCATCGAACTACACTTTCCTGCCTAGGTTGTTGGAGAGGCAAGAGATGGCAGTATTGACACGTCTATGAAAGGCAGCAGTTCATTGAATATTAGGATTCTTCTTCTTCACATTTCATTTTTATAGTTTCTTTTTTGTGCTCTTTTTCCCCACTTTCAATACGTACTTTCTAAAAAAAATTTAAAAACAACCCAAAAGTCACAAACCGAAATCACCCCAATACTCTCCTCACCATCCCCCTTAAAAAATTCTCCCCTTCTGCTCCTGTGAAACCAAGGAAAATGTATAGAGAGGACAATCTGGAACATTTTCTGTTGTGTTGAAATAAAGAATCAAAACCAAACAAAAGCACAGGGAGAGGGAAAAAAGGGTGGGAAGAAGCAAGCATGATAAATTACTGATTACTAAATGGAATTGTTTCAATCAGGAGCTTTAAAAAAAAAAGAAAGGAAAAAAGGAAGAAAGAATGAACTTGCTTCTTTCCTTGATTCTAGCTTTTTGCAAGAAGATCAAAGAGATTTATGACCTGTGTCTCTTTGAGTCTGATGCCAGAAAAGAACATGTTCTCATTAATAGTCATTTTCTCGTCAAAACAGAGCTTTTAGGCAGACAATGTGCAAAGCTTTTATAAAGCTGATTGTTGACAAAATTTTCAATAAGTTTCAGTGCAGTGAGTGGCACACAGAGAGAAAAACTATGAGAGTGACTGATAACTGCTGCACATTCTGCAGGAAAAATCAAATCTGTTCTAAAAACCAAACCCCACCAGTGAATCGTGTGAGAATCACAACTGTTTGAGCTTACAAGGAGAGAACCTCTGTGTTTTTGGATGGTTTTTGGAGCAAAAGTAAAAGCAGTCTTTTTTTTCCCTGTTTCTTTGAACTTCAGTAAAACTTCTTAAAACTGGAAATCTAGAGAGAATAAAGTTTTCTCTTGAGATTTCCTGTTCATCCAGGTTTCAGATGAGTTAGTAATAGAAGCAGCTGGGGACAATCTCCCATGGTATATTACTGCATAATTAGTTACAATATGGGGATTTTATGCCTCCCACTTCAGACTCCAGAGACCAGATACTGGGTAGAACGGGCCATTTGTTTGTTCTGGTATACTGGTCCTTGTTGCCAAAGAGCCAGTCTCACTCTGCTCAGACGGAATTTTCTGATCTTAAATTATAACAAAGTGATCTGCAATTAGAAAGTGAATATAGGAGAATATTTTCACCATTAGAGGAATACAGGATGTAATGCATTTGGGTTTGAGGTTAGGTTGAGGACCTGGCCTGAGTCTTAGCTTCAGTGTCATCCTCACTGCAGCAGTAAATCCAGCTGAGAAGATTCCTACTCCTGCCTTCCCCTGGAAACATGTTCCTTCATTCTGCTTATTGACCTGTGCTTGGGTGTGTTTCTCTGTTCTCTAATAAGGTGCTGTGATGAGGTCTGGTTTAAGAAAATGTGTCAATGTCTCCTCAAAACTAAGCTTTTGCTGCTCTTGTTTTCAAAACCAGCACATTTTACAGAAGTAGTTTAAAGAAATGTAATGAAGTGACAACTCCTTTTGAAAACATGGGAATAGGCTGAAACAGAGACATGAGCAGAAACTTAATGAATCCTCATTTATACTTTGGGACTGAAGTTTTCGGTGGGCTTTTTTAAACTTTGTTTTTATGTGGGTTTGTTTTGTTGTTTTTTGTTTTTTTTTGTTTTAAATTCTTTAATATAGAGAAGCTACTCTGTGTGTTGCTAAAGTCCCACCAAATTTATATAATGCTTGATGACTGGAGGAACTGCTAAGGAGAGGATCCAAAATGGAGACAGCACAGCACAGTATAAGGTCTACAGTATAAGATTTACAGAATTATAAATTTAACCCATTTGATGCAGAAAAAAAAAAAATTAAGGCATTTTTGTATGGTGCAGTTGCTCTTACATGGGTTGGAAGCAAGCCCTGCTCTAAGGCTAAGGAAACAATAGAAGCTTCTTGAGTTTCTGAGCAATTTTTGCTGGCAGAAAAGTATCTTTGATGCATCCACTCTCTCTGCAGTGTACATGCAAGGTCTTGCTTTATACACATAGATATTTACATGCATGTATGTGTATAAAAATATCACAGATCACAGCAATCCCAGGATATTCTGAGTTGGAAGGGACACAGAAGGACCATTGGCTTCAGCTCTTAAGTGAATGGCCTGTACAGGAGTCAACCCCAAAACCTTGGTGTTATTAGCACCATGCTCCAGCCAGCTGAGCTAATATATATATATATATCCATATTCAGATTTGTGAGGCAATATACAGATTGTGGGTTTAGAGTGTGGGTTTAGAGCTTTACCGTACACCAGACTAGTGAAAAAGAAAATAATTGTTGAAGGCCATATTTTTTTTATAATTCTCTCTCTCTCTTTTGATTCACAGTTCTTCCTATCATCACATCTCGACCTTTTGTGCAAAGGCAGGAGCAAATAACCAATCATGAAAAAAGAGCAGGAAAGCTGTCTATTAACTTGCTGTGTCACAGGAGGGAATGTAACATCTGATTACACCCTTAGGGAGCACCAGTGGTGAGGACTCCCACAGCACTCAGCAATACTCACATATGCCTTTCTCCCACTGCACTTACTACAATATGCCATAATTTGCCATATTTCTGTTCCATGGTGTCAGAGGTCTTCATGCATGTGGTCTCTGCCCCTCCTTGTCTGGTTCTATGCCTTCCATTCTCTTCCTCCTGTCTCCCCCCACCTCAGTGGCCTGCAGGGACCCATTTGCCACTCTGGTTTAGAGTCCAGGTAATCATTCCCTGGAGGAGTCACTTGCCTACATCAGCAGCTGCTGTAGGTTAGGGTATGGAAACAGTGAAATTTGAAATTTCTGCTGCACACAGCACATAACCACAGAACCTTTCTCCTGGGTAGATAAGCTGTTGAGTGCCAGTTTAGGTGTTAGGTGTACATTTGTCAGCCTTCAGTACAGACTGGGCTGCCAGACTACTTTGGATGGAAGCACACTGAAGGAAACAATGGCAATATCTAACTCCAAAGCTTGTTTTCTTTGTCTGCAAGCAGTAAGTGTTAAGACACAGCAGAGCATTCAGTAATGAACTGGGGAAAAACATTGTTATCATTCCCGGCCCTTAAGGAAATTTCTAGGACAAGGAAATACTTGTCTGTAGATTTGAAGAAAGAGAATGTGACACATGTTTAAGCTAAGTGCCTTTTTTCCAGACTGTTGTTCAGTGTATCTTCAGCATTCTCATTTCAGTGCCACAGAAAGCACTTGGCTGACAAGAACTTGAAGGACAGTAAAAAATTCGGCCTGCACCAGTGTCCTAATTTAGAAGTCGTTGCAAGTATAATAGGTTTGTCATAATAATTCCTAGTGCTCAACATTTTTCTACACCATCAGAAACTCCTGACTTCATCGCATTCTGATTTCATCAACTGGTGCGAGTGACATCAGTAAATAGCAGCCAGGAAGGATGTGGAATAACAAGCAAAGATAGTTCTTGGGATCAAATTAATGGCTGAAGCAATCAACCAAGTCTTGTGCAGCTATGAAAAGAGCAAGTGGAAAGTTTTGTGACTGCTGACAAATACTTAGTGCCAATGAGCTCTCCTTTCTTTTTTTTCCCCTCAGTGCACTGCAGCAGAATTCTGTCTGCACAAACTTAATGCACCAGGATCCACTGAGAGATGAGTTTTCTGTAAGAATGATGCATCTCGGTTCGCTGGGTGATGACTGAGTATAGGGATGCTAGGATTTAAGAAATTATGTGAGCACTTTCAAACACAGGGCTTGGATGTAGCTTGTTGAAATTAATTTTGTGCATCATTATATGTACCACCAGGAAAATGCTCTTGTACCTTCCTTGTGTTGTAACAGCATAGCTGTGAGTATGTTGTCACTAGATCACAATCCAGACATTTTAACTTCATAAAGCAAAGACATTGTCACAAATAAAGTGAAAGAAATATTAATTTTACCTTTTTTTAAAATTCATTTTTACAAGTGTGTGCTGTTTCATTTTCAAACAACAGTGATTGTTGTGACTGTGCTTTAGAATTTCCACTAACATTTCAAAGCAAGACTATATTTCTTCACCCTTAAAAGTACCTTTTAGAAGGTAGAGATGCATTATGTAGATAATTAAATGTCGCTAAAAGTTTCCAGATTAAGTAGTAAAAAACTGAGCGAAGTCTAATGATAGATGAACTCTTACTGGAGTATTTGTTGATGTATTAATTGAAAAATATGCCTTCAAAATGGAGTATGTAGCTTACAGTGCCTCCAACTGTAGTCAGGGGCATAGAGCTGAGTGCACTTTTTCAAACAGAAGCAGGGTTAGAAGAATTAATGCTATGCTCCTTCATTTCAGAGCTCACATAATAGAAGCAAGTAGCTGGTTTATATCTGTTGTGATTTAGGAACAGAAGACACTGAAGAGATTGCACATATATTAATTTACAAGGTGAAATAGGGAGATGCAGAATCCTCTCTAACATTTCTGATATAGAAGCGAGATCAGTCCAACAATTCAGGCATATATTTTATAAGGGGAATGAATAGATGAGTGTTCTTATAATATTCAAAAGGCTTCATATAGCACTTTTTATGCATGGAGTTAAAGTGTTTTAAAGTAAAAATATAGGCCATCATCTCAATATTATAGCTGGGCACACCAAGGCTCAGGGATTGAGGACGTGTATGAAAAGTGATTTAGCCAGGACCGTACAGGAGAGCCTTGTTTGAGTCAAAGCTGGGACTCAGCTATCCTATCTGATTTTTATCAGATTTATATTCAGTCACCCACATGCAGGGGGAGAACACTAAGTACTTTTCTTGTTTATTTCTACTTTTCATTTGTGTCACAGTTTCTGGGATTTATTCCATAATAGATCAATTTATTTTGTAATACATTCTTTTATTTTTATTTTTGTTTTAAACTGGTGACTTCTTTTTGCAAAGGTAGCATAAAACTACACAGATATTGTTTTGTCCATCCATCTGTCTAAGCCTCAGGGCCTGATTATCATTTTCACTGAGACTACTTTATACTGCTCTAACCATGTCAATGAACCTTACAGTCATGGCCATAAATGTAATTTACACCTACTTGAGAGCTCCTATGCTTGCCAGAAAGATGTATCTTAGGAAGAAAGGGCTCTAGTAAACTTTGAAATCTAAATGTTGATCTCTTTTGTAGAAGCATTTCTTGTATATTCAAGTGTACAATCCAGAAGATAAAGACAACCTTCTCTATTTGTGATGATCCTGACAGGAATACCATATAGAATTCTCTACTCCTAATCCAAAAAGTTATTATGGTCCTTCATGTTGTTTTTTAAGGCAGTGTCAACAATGGAAGAGCTGGGGAGGAAAAACAAAAATCAATGTCTGGAATGCTTGGAAAACCCTTAATCCTCATCGACATTTGTGACTGTGATAATACAAGTAGAAATACATCCCAACAATTAAAATAATCTCCAAGACAAGATGCCATGACAAGTTCTAATCAGTAACTGGACATGAGCTGGAGCTATAAGTCTACATTTACCTTTGCTGTGAGGGTGGTGAGGTACTGACACAGGTTGCCCAGAGAAGTTGCTGATGTCCTGTTTTTGCAAGTATTCGAGTACAAGCTGGATGGAATTGCAAACAGCCTGGTCTAGGAGAAGGTGTCCCTGCCTATGGCAAGGACTGGAATAGGATGATCTTTTAGGTGTCTCCCAACCCAGGCCGTTCTGTGATTCTATGATCATGTGGCTTTGCAGAACACTTGGCTCCAAAGGGAAGCCTCCCCCAGAGCAGACGAGAGGTATCTCTGACCACCCATCACTCTGCAAAGGCTGTTGGATCAAGACATACTGCTGATCTAAAGCACATGATGGAGGCTGCTTTCACTTTTCCCCTGAAGTCATCCAGGTTCTTTATTAGGCACTGTGTGGGCAATTCAGTTTCATTCCTATTTGCTGACCAAATCTACTGTCAGAATCAATAACAGTGGCATTCATCTACAACATGATTGGTATTTTCAAGCCAAAAACCAAAAATTGTAAAAAATATTTTACAAAACAAAGATAAAGAAGATTCTTCTAGACTTGTGGTGTCTACATGTACAAAGAAATAAAGCCGCAAAGAAGTATTATTATAACCACCAGCTTGTAGAAGATGTGTTTGTCTCACCCAGTAACATATTTCTAGACATGGTCGATGAAAACAGGTGCAGAGTATTCTCTCCTAGTTACTTACTTTCAAAGTATTTCACTGATTTTCTCTTCATGTCCATAGACTTTTTAATTCGTCTTGATATTTATGGTCTCTTTTGGCTTAGTGATATCCCGTGCCAATAAGTACCACAATCCATTTATGAATAATGTTTTCATGTTGATTAGTTAATAATGAGCTGGCTTTCAGATTCAATGAATATCTACTTCATCTTCTAGGCAGTCTATTATCTCTGCCAGACAGAATGAGAGATTTTTTTGCTTTGTCTTCTTTCACATATCCTATGATTCTTTCAAATCACAGGACGGAAACAAACAGGCCACTGAAATGGTGATCTACCCTTTTTTTTTTTCATTTTCTGACATTGCTGGTTAGCCTGAATCTCAGTAGAAAGCTCTCTCCATTTTTCCAGTGTTTGTGACACCTAGGATCGATGACTCTGAAGCTGTTCAGGTACTTCATAGTATCTTTATCCTGGGAACTCCCATGTGAAGTAGACAGATTAAAAATTTTGAAAATCTTTTAAAGCTGAAAACTAAAGGATCTGCATCAAACCTATTCATGGTCAAGCAAATTATTCCAGACCCAGATCTGACATTTAAATAATTTTCTTGTGGGCTGAAGCTAGGATTCCTCTGTTGCCATCAAACTTTCCTACAGAAAGTGATTTATCATTTTCTTAGATACATAAGCAGAAACAAAAAGATATTGGGAAGGAACTTGAATTGTTGTTCCCAAACACCGAGCCCTCAGTTCAACCCATGAGTTTAGGCAAGCGTATCTATTGAGCATCCAAGTTAGGTGCAGGTCTCATTTCCTCACCTCCTCATTTTAGTCTCACAAAACAGAAGTAAACAGAAATCTGAGAGTCTACTTTTTGTATCCCCTGTAATATGCCGATAGTTTTATTTTCTGGTCTGTTGATATTAACTGGTCCAGCTTAAAGACCTCCCCAGAAATATTAGTCATGGATGAGAGTTCCTTGTCTGCCACCCACACAGGGATATCATTAGCTCTCCATAGAAATCTTCCCAATGGGGACAGCGCTGCAATGCAAACTGCAGCCTGGACTCTTGAAGTCAAGCCTGAATTCCCAGCTTTTTCATTATCAGTGTTACATATTGTGTGACCCTGGGCAAGGCACTTAATTTTTCTGTCTGGACCTGTAAAATGTGGTAATAATGTTTCCTTCCTCACACCTTTCCTCTTGCTCATCTGTTTGAAACCTCAGTCATGTCATGGGCTGCGTGTTGGAAACGACCTACTGTAAGTTAATTGCAAGATCACAGCTACGGATTGTAAAATCCTGGTGGGAAGGACTTGTGATCTTTTTTAACAGCATCTACCAGACTGGGGCCCTGATCTTGGCTGAGGCCTCTAGACCCCAACCTAGATTTAAGGCAGTAAAAAAAAAAAAATATTACACCTAGTATTCATGTCATAGGAGCAGATATTCTATCTCACTTTTTGTTTCTCCTAACCACGCCTCTGTCAGATCACAGTGCAGTTTTCAGTCAAGGTTTTTTGTTTGGTTGGTTGGTTGTTTTAAATTAATTTTGTGTGTATTCTACAAGACACAGCAGACTATGCTTTAATTATAATTTACATCACCTTTGCCTGTGTCTATATACATATTTATATAATTATTCACTAGTTATTTTAATTGTGGGTTATTATTATTATCTATTTGATAATTCCCTTCAGAACAAAAGGTGCAGCAAACAAGGAATTAAGATCAGAGTTGGCTTTGAACACCATATTTTTCTATTTTCCTTCTTTCTCCCTGATTTCTTTCAGTTACTTCCCTCCAAAGCCATCTTTTGTGCCAAGGAATCTCTCTCTCATCAGCAGGACTACCCAACACTTTGCAGCAAATTTCCTATCCAACAATTTGCAGCAAGTATGGCTGTGAAAAAGTGAAGTAAAACTTCATTCTTGCTGCAGTGTTCTGTCCCATTCTGATATACGAGAGAGAGAGATGGCAATAAGGAAAGAAGGGAGCGAAATAACCTCTTAAATCATAAGCTCTCCATGCATGTAAACCCGGTACTTAGTACACAGCCTCGTCACCTTGACATTTATTCAGCTTGCTGGAGACTCGTGTGCCCTCAGTCAAAGCTAATTAACACTTAATTGACTTCATGAGAATTTTGTTCAGCAGTTCTGATTTGCCACTCATCGTGAAACATGTAGCTGTAACTTTTGAGAGCTCAGCAATTGTGGGAGGTTTGGCAGGTGTCAGGGGAGTCGGAGAGCGAACGGGGAAAGGGGAGTGGAGGAGTTTCTGTCTCCCTCTTTTTTCTTCCTCTGTCTCTCATTGAAACCGATACAAGGGCACAACAGTAACAAAATAAGGCATTCAATAAATTGTCATTGGGGATACATTTTATTTAGCTAAAAGCACAATTTACAGTAGTTGAAGTTTGATTGATCTGTTGATAAACACTAATGTTTTGCAGTTGACAATTTTTCCATGTTAATTTCCTTAACTTTGGCAGTCCTGGCTGGCAGGACCCTATAAATAGTATCAGTGTCATCATCCTTTTTAAGTTATTAATGAGCCATCGTGTTTATAGAGGTTGGGATTTGGGGACAGGCTGTGCTTGACTGCAGTTTCTGACATTGATGCGTTAGCAGTTGGAACTGGGGCTAGATTAGAACAAGTAGGGGAAAAATGAAAAGAAAAGAGAGAAAAGAAGCAGGCGCTAGCCAAATGCATTTGGAGTGGACAAGAACTGTTAATAATTAAAAGATAATTAAAAGTATAAAGAAAATTACAGGATACAGTCCACAATCTGCTCTGATGCTGGTGCCACTTGAAATACACGTCTGACTAATTATCATTTCACCTGTGATGGAGATCCTTTTTTTTCAGCCCTCCTTCCCACTGTGCAGTGCCTTAGCCTATGTCCAGACTGTTATGATTGCCAAGGACTGACAAGACACTAGAGAAGGCATGACTAATTAACTAGGCCAAGGCATCCACTGGCTGGATTCGCAGCAACTTCAGTCAAAGCTGCCAAACATGCGAGTACATGTTTGGATAAGGATGTCCTTCTCCAATTGTGATGTTCTAATGAGATGTTAAATATTTGCTGAGTATTAAGTGGAAGGTGATTTATGCTAGGAAGTAGCATGGTATCATTATTTTGTATCCCTTGAAAAGTCAGTGCATCTTTCTCTGTTTTGTAGATGGGCACATCACAACCTCCTTCTTCCACTGAGTAAATGACAAGCTCATGACATTGTGATAGCCTCCAGGCTCTCTAAGAAATTCTGGGAGTGCCCTTAATGCTACAGTAGGATGACACATGCCAGGAGAGGAACCTCGTCTCTTTTCACAGGGCCATCAACAGTCTTGGGTGCAAATCCCTCAACCAGACAAATGTCAGCTCTGATTCTTCTGCTGGCAAAATACACAAAATATGGTCTGCCAGAACCATTTTACACTCTCTGGAGCTTCCCTTTTCTTTCATCTTCATTATACTTACAGAGAATTCTATTTTCTTTGTATTTTTTCTTAGTGTTTTTTCTTTATATAGAGATTTATATATATGTGTGTATTCACATGCATGTATGTATATTCTGCACATGTATGTGCTTACACAGAAACACACATGAATGTATATACACAAATCCAAAGTTATTAAAACAAGTCAAAATACATATGAAAATGCAGATGAGACAGTACTGACATTTTAAGGAGTTATCAAAACATTTCTACAGTGAAGCATTTCCTTTGTAGGCAGAGGTCTAGAAGAAACCACTAACATCATGAAATAGAGTGCTTTGAAATCAAAAATAGCCACGGACTATTTTTGTGGATAGGATAGGATTCATTGAATTCCTATTCTTATTTAAGGAAGTATTTACTTTAGGGGATGAGTTTGTTTATTTGCTTGTTTGAATGTGGATCAGGAGTGCCTTTCTCAAACAAATTCCTGTTCTTCCTCGCTGGCTATGCTTTGGTTCAAAATGTGGAATATACAAGCTAGATTGACCACAGATGAAACCACATTGTAAAATGTGCTTCTAGAGCACGTCCAGTGTAACCCAACCGCAACTGGACATTTAGCCCACGGGACTGTAGCAGAGCTGATTTGAGGCAGCAAATCCGTGGACTTTATAGACACCAGCTCTTCCACAGCACCAGAGCTCCACTCCTGTTGATCTTCCCTGCTTGCTAAGGCAGACATATGTCAGCAGATCACTGATTTGATGGTTCCTCTCTAGAACACAATCAGTGATCAATGTCCACAAGGCTGCTGCATCCCACTCATTGTGCATATTTACATGGAAAAAGGCAACAAGTTTCTGTAAAGAAGTCATGCTTTGGAGAAGGCGTGGAGTCTGAGAACTATTTACTGGTGAATTTAAGACACATTTCTGTTAAGCACCTAGCGAGAGGTGAGACACCTAATTATCTCAGTGCACATAACAAAAAACAACTCAGCCCGAATTTCCTTTCAAGGATCAA
Source organism: Falcunculus frontatus (assembly GCA_013398115.1). Lineage (NCBI taxonomy): Eukaryota > Metazoa > Chordata > Aves > Passeriformes > Falcunculus > Falcunculus frontatus. Next base: position 553,519 of record VZRV01009990.1, read on the forward strand.
GAGAGTAAAGTGTAGGCATTCAATCACACAATTTTGTAAGAACGGATGTTGTTTATTTGATTTAGCTATAAATTCTCTGAGAAAAGCACTCTATTTTTTTTGTATATATATGTTTGCATAGCATCCACTACAATAGCTTCTTCATTACAGAACCAGCTTAAAGATCGGTACTAATATGAATATTACTATTCCCAGGGTGAATAATGTTTTCTGAGCTAGCAAAAGGAAACCTACATCTTAAGAATAAGAGTACAAAAAAACAACTACCATGTTTTCCATGGTATAAAATGGTTAATTTGGCTGTGTGACATATGGGGGAAGACACAGTAAAAATCTCTATGAAGAATGAAAAAAAATTACAATCTAGAATTCAATATGGATTCAACTCAAATGTTCAAAGCTGTAAGAAACACATCAAAGAATAGTTGTGAAGTCTTACACATCACTTTTATCAGTTTCATTTATTTTGCACGCAACCAAGCACTAAAACATACACCCAGTACCTCAGGCAACTTACTTCACCTTACTGCAGTAAAAGATTCATAGGGAGTTCAATTATAGAATGATTGGCTAATTTCAATAGCTTGTTTTAGCTATTAAGCCCTCCACAAAGACTTTATGAATGTTCTAATGAATACCTTGCAAGACTTTCAGTGTAATGAAATTTGTATTAAAACACTAAAAGGAGTGTCCCGCAATGTAAGGTCACTTCCATTTGTTCTCATTACAGCTCTAGAAGGACAAAAGAAGAATATCTGGTTTCCTCTTTTTTTTTCCCTTTTTTTTTTGGCTGCAGGAGGGATGTTAACTTTGAGCACACAAGTCAAAATGTTAACTTGTAAGTAGCAACATCCCTGGTTTATGGTGACCTAGGAGGCTGTTGGATAATATTGCCAAATTGAGCTTAGCCTGAACAAATCCACCCTTTACCTTTTTTTCAGGTAGTAGTGCAAATGCTATTCCAAAACTTGAGACTGAGTTACAGTAGTTGGGGGATGTTGGAGGATCCTTAACAGCTCATACAAAACAAGGATAAATGAGGGATATCACGATTAGAATTAAATGATATATGAATACCTATCTGTTAACCAGTGCAAAGAGAGACATGAGAATTTCAAGACCATTTATACCGTTTGAGAAACAGCATATAAATACATACTGAGTCACTAAAAAAGCGAGGAGTCATTCATAGATAACAAGCCCAACAGGCCATCCTCAAAATGTGGACCTATAAGGAGAAGACACTGCTCAAAGATGTGGAACATCAGTTATAAAAAAAAAAATCTGCACTTTCAGAACATTGATTCATATATTTTAAGTAAGTGCCTTGCAGGGGGAAGTATCAGGGTTTTCCCATGTAGGCCTAAAGGTTTTCGTGCCTTCTGATGGGACATAACTGACTCAACTGCACTGACACGAGAGGCAGCTGTCATGTGTTAGAAGGTGCCAAAAAACATCAAAGATCCTTAAAGAGCCCCAGATTCATCTCTGGGGCCTTCTGCCACAGGACTGGGCATGATCCACAAAGATTCATCAGACAGTGTAAAACTGCCCCCCAAGGGGAGGTACTTGTGTGTTTCCACCTTAACCTGAACACGTATTAACCCACTGAACTTTGTGTTGTGGAGGCTTCCCCCACCCTTGATAGTCCAGACTGCGACCATCGTTTCTCATGGAAGTTGCAACAATCAAGTCTAGCCTCTGGATCCATGGGTGGTGTTATCTTTCCTCTCCACTATCTACTCTTATACTTTCTTTCTCTTTTTATCTTTTCCGTATATATTTTCTTAAGTGATAGGTATGTGATCAGACACAGTCAGCTTTTGAGTTAATTTCTGTACTTTTTCATATAGACTGAACTTGTGGCCTCACTTTTTCTGAGTTGTAGCATTGTGGAACTCTTAGGGGTTTGTCTACGCAGAGGTGAGACACTTGCAGAATTATCCTGAATTAATTACTAAAGTGGATTATTTCAATCTCATTAAACTGTCATGTGGATCTCTGACTGAGAATTAAAGTGGTCTTCCTTTGATTTTTTTATTCACTTCCAAAGTTACACTGAATTAAGGCCGCTTGAATTTCTAGTAAATATCCAAAGAGAGATCTTAGGTCATTCCAGAATAAATTCACTGGTAGATGCAGGCTAAATTACCAAATGGATCCAGGGGGATAAAAGCAAGTATGGATCAATTTCAAGTTTGTTATATTTAGATAAATGTTAATCAATTATTGGAATTATTTGTTAAATGCTGTCCTTATTTGAGCATGCAGAAAGGACAATAGGATCACATGCATGTGGCCACTTATACTAGTTCAACTGATGAAAATAGAGTAATACATTTTTGTGATGAATGGCATTGCCTCATGATCTAGTAACTCTTAAAGCCACACAAAGATGTTTTAGAATGAGAATAGTTTTCTAAAACTTTGCAACCAGAGACAGATTTATGAAATTCAATCCTTCCTTCCTTCCTTCCTTCCTTCCTTCCTTCCTTCCTTCCTTCCTTTCCTTCCTTCCTTCCTTTCCTTCCTTCCTTCCCTCCCTCCCTCCCTCCCTCCTTCTCATGGGACATTTACCTCTTTGCAGTGCTCTGTCTCTCCCCTCCCTACTCATTTGCATCATTCAGTCTTGCACAGGCTGCTGTACATGTGCCTCTTCCTCATGAATTAGCGTCAAAATCTTCATCCAACTCCATGTCCAGGAGACTGAAGCTGTGAAAGTGATTGGCACTGAAGGTGATTTAAATACTTACTTGATTTTGCTCTGAAATGGACAAGGAGATCTCAAATGGTTCCGTGCTATATCTTTATTCTGGAGCAACCATGAATGCCTGAAGGCAATAAGAGGAAATTGAAGGGTAATGGCTTCATGCACAGCTCGGAGCAGAGAGCAAGCACTTGCCAAACACCTGCATTTGGGTTCGTGTAAGCAAATGTAACTATTGCAGCACTGACATCTGCTTCCAAGCTGCCTTTGTATTTGAAGGAGAGGAAGGGGCATTTTTGTATGAGAATCATGCCGTCGTCAAATAGATTTCCAAAACAGTGTCCCCAAAATCCATTATTCTACCTGCTGATTATAAAAGAATGCAAGATTCTTAGGTACACAGAGCTAGTGAAGATGAAATGAATCTTACCCTTTTAGTTTGTCTCGCTGCTGTGCTGCATTATTGGGTTATTTTTTCACTTATGATATAGTACAGCCTTGTTTGCCATGAGTGAGAAATGATCAACAGATGACAGTCTCTTCTAAAGTTAATTTTAAAGATGAAAAAACCTTGCAGTTCAATTTCCTCATAATAAGAGGTGCCATTTGCCAGGCAGTTTCTTCTTATCCATTTACATATGTAACAATATACCCTGTCAATAATAGCTTTACTGAAAGGTATTTCCGGAAAGAATGAGTAAGCCACGAAGAGGTGGAGGAAGTGACTTTAGACGAGTTATCATTACCTGAATAAAAATAGTGTTTATTCTCACAGTTGATATTAGGATAAGGTGGTCATGACACTTATTCTGACATTCAATTCATTCTGGTTAGGTTTTGTTCAGCAAATAGTCAAAGCATAAATATCTGACTGAAGTCTGCTCCATTCACATCTGAACTATTGATTGCTTGGAGGAGGGTAGAGGAGTTGCAGCCCGAGATCAAATGTTACAGATCCTAGAAAGTAACAATATTTTAAAATGTATATTTTCCTCTTAAATTACATTTTTCTATCAAAACTCAGAAAAACATAATGCTTCCCTTCTAGAACTCATCACCATAACCAAGCCCTGTTCCTTTTCCATTATATTTTGCTAATTTGTGCAGTTGAGCACCAACCAATTTTTGCAGAGTTTTTGTCTTCATAGAATTTTGCAATTTCATTGTGAGAAAAAAATCTTTTGACAAAGTCAAAATACAACCAAAGACACTTTTAGAGAAAAAAAGAGAGGACAAAATAAAGAGAGGGTTTAGTTTCTACGGTTACTGCTTTCTGTTTGGAGTATCCATCATTATGGGGACTAGTCTGTCGTTACTAAGTGATCCAACTGAAGTAATGTCTACCTTTTCATTCAAATTCTTGAAAACTGACCAAAAATTCCCTCTTGATTTTACAGAAAAAAATTCCAGTATGTTCCAGATCTTCTGACTTGTCTTCTGACTTCGAAAGGCGTTGGCTTACATGTCCTAAGATATATCTCAACTATCTTTAATGTTTCTGAGGAGAGTAGAGGGGAAACAACAACTTAAAGATCCTATTACAGGCATTTATTTTAAACAACGATCCGGGTGGATGTGAAAGGATGGACAGTGTATTGTGTTTCAACTATCAGAGTTACTCAGAGACAATGGAAAGGATGGATCCTGATCATTCTGCGTCCCCTGGACTCTCTCTCTCAGGTCCATGTCCTATTTATGTTGGCAACCACAGAGCTGGATGCAGCATTGGAGGTGGAGTCTCACCAAAGTGGAGCAGAAAGGGAGAATCCCCTCCCCTGACCTGCTGCCCACAGATGCAGCCCAGGACACAGCTGGGGCTTTCTGGGCTGCCAGTGCACATGGCTGGGTCATGCGAAGCTTCTCATTAACCAACACCCCCAAGTCCTTCTCCCCAGAGCTGCTCCCAAACCATTCTCTGCCCAGCCTTTACTTGGGATTCGGATGGCCCTGACCCAGCTGCAGGACCTGACACTTGGCCTTGTTGAACTTCATGAGGTTCATACGGTTCCACCTGTCCAGCCTGCCCAGGTTCCTTTGGATGGCATTCCTTCCCTCCAGCATGTGACTGCACCACACAGCTCAGTGCTGTTGGCAAAAGTGCTGACAGTGCCCTCGGATCCTGCTGTCCATTTTGACAACAAAGACCTTAAACAGCGTCGGTTCCAATCCTCACCCCTGAAGTTTCTCCACTTAGACATCAAGCCACTGACCACAGCTCTTCGAGTCTGACTGTCCAGTCAATTCCTTATCCACTTGATGGTACATCCATCAGATCCATGCCTCTCCTTTTGAGAGACAAGGATACCATGCAGAACAGTGCCAAATGCTATACTGACCAGCTTTCCAGCTTATAAAGAAGCATGAGGCTGAAATACGTGCCATAAATCCCATCCCTGTGGTCTCAAGAAGGCCTGAAAATACCAGCATGGGTGTCCAGAATGGCATAATCATGCTGAAACCCTAAACACAGCACAACCAGTGAGATTGGGGGTTTTTGCCATGCAAAGACTACCTCAAACTGAACAACTTGTTCTTGAATAGTTCTTGTGTGTGGAGCTTGAAAGTATGACGGAGAAATAGAAGACAAACGAGGGAAATGGGGAGTTCAACGAGAGAATTTTGCTGCTGCATGATGCTTAAGTTAGGGCGAAAAAAAAGTGCAACAAGGATGTGACACTAAGACTTTATTTCTTCACGAAACACAATTGGAATCAAATTAGATATGCACATTTCACTGGGAATAGCTCACAAATAATTCTCCATGGCCATATGCACTTCATTCAGTCCAGAGTTAATTTTGCATTTTGTTATCCTCAGAGGATAGTTTAACTTTAGTTCTCTTCTAAGGATGTAATGAATAGCTAAGAGAGTGGTTGTGTATGTGTGTGTGCGGACGTGAAAGAGAAAATACTTGTTTCTTTTAAAAGAGGAGGGAAGAAGACAAGGAGATTGTTTTTCTTTCAGCTTATATTCAGAATACTGTGGGTTAAGGATCTCTTGATATAAGACAATTTACTGTAAATTCTGGATTAAACATATTTGTGTGTTGAAACAGCAATTCCATATGCTCGAAATGCAAATTTTCAACATATACAAATCAAAATTTTTCTTTAACAAGTAATTTCTTTCCACTAGCTAAAGTGTTTCCACAGTTCAGTGCTACTAAAAATATCACAGTAAAACCCGATTTTGCCACAAATAGGAAAATGACAGAAAGTTTTGTAAACCAAGGCTGTGTATTTGAAATGAAATGTGTTAGTTTAACTTATTATGAGAGGCTCTATCATTATGGAGAAAGATGAGACTATCATACAGGAATAACTGCATGGTCTCGAGGACAGAAGGAATTGAAACCAAATTAATTTAGCAGACTGAATTGCCATACTATTCTCTCCAAGAAGGATAGTAAGAATTTTGCTTTTAGAACAAAGACTTGCAGGGATGAAGATAACAATCTCGGGTGCAGCTCTTTTTCACCAATTATTATTATCAGTTTAATTTGGATAGTTGTAGGATCCTAGGGATACAGGGAAGAACAAACGTCGTTTGTACAACATACTCCTGTGTTTTGATAAGAAATACCAGGAATAATTATGGGAAAGAAATCAAATGGGAGAAAGCACAAAGAGGGACTTTTACAGAGACCAGAGAATGGAGAATCCATCGAACTACTGTAGATGAAAACAGCTGGATGCTTTTAGCCTGGTAAAATGAAAGATGACAGAATATGACTGCAGCAAATAAACATTTCGAGAGAGCAAACATTAGAAAGCAAGACAGAGAGAGAGACATGAGAGTTGAAGAGAAAGTACCTATATAATGGCTGGAAAACAAATAAGCAAAAGGTTTTTAAAAACATTTTCTAAGAACAGAAGATCGAGGCTCAGGAACTAAATTGGTAATGTGGTCACAGAAGCAAAACAAAGGTAAAATGGTTGAGTTTTCAGTGTTGCCTGTATGTCACTTTTGCCTGCAAAAAAACAATTCTGGACCCCGTGTCTCAGGAGGTACCTTACTGCCAATGTCCTGAAGCCTGTGGTAGCTTTTGAAACTTTGAGGTTTTGGTAATTCAATTTTAGAAGGGGATATGTGAGCAATATGCAATTCAACCGCGGAGAACTGAATGGAAATGACAAGGAACATGAGGTACGCCACCTACCTGAGTGGGTAAAATTGTCAATAAGCATGTGGTCCTGAAATAAACCAGCTGACTGAAACTTGCTGAAACAATGCCTTAGAAATGAGAGGATACTTCCAAAATCAGGAAACACCACATAAGTGTGGAAGCTGTACAGAAAGAAGTGCTTCATATTACACACATAGCATTGAGGACTGAAAATAACTTTGAATTTAATTTACAAAGAAAAATGAGTGAAATTATTTTCATCTTCACTGCTTTTTACTTTTTCGTACTGAGGGAAAGATGTTAGAACATAAGGAGAACAAGTCACTCTATTTGATTTCATTCTAATCACTACTACAGTTATGAAAAATCCAGGGCCACTTTTTAGATGTGAATGCAATTTTTATGGATTACTTTTAAAATGAATGAAAATAATCCCTAAACTGAATGAGAAAAGGATTTCCTGAAAGTCTATATAGAGTTTCACAAAAGAAAAAGAAGAAAAAACAAAACAAACCCACCCTGAATAAATAACTAGGTCTCAATTCAGTTTTGTCATCTTTTGTGAAAATACTGTTCTTTGGTTTCTGTGTAATATTTGATGCTGTACAGAAGTTTCATATTTAGCACCTTGTTGCTTCTCTGCTTTTATCCTGCTGGCAAAAAGGGATTTTTTTTACGTATGGTAACTACTCATGGGACATTGGGCTAAAAAATAAAAATAAAACTGTTTGAAATTCTGACGCATATACTGAGAAACACTTGATTGAGAAAAAGATGCAGATGAAATTTGGTTTCCAAATTTTCAGCTTTTTAAAATAACCATCAAGCAGTCCTGGTCCCTAAAGGTTTTTATTTTTCATGCATGAAAATTCAGTTTATGAGCAAAACATTTTGTAGGGTTCCAGTCACAGCTCATTGGGTGTTGTTCTTCATTTGTCTTCACCACTGGAAGCAGCTGTCTAAAAAAGCTCTGCACACTATTGACTTCAGAAACATGTGAGCTTCAACACCAATAGAGTGTCCCCGCTCGCCACCTCTGATCTTTTCCTCTGGAGAGGACCTTTTGATTCCAAGGCTGTTCAGCATATATGGAAAGCAACATTGAACCAATTGTGTGAATGCAACTGTTTCACAAAGGTGAATGGTTTTTTTTTTTCCTATGTGTTGTAACCCCTCTTACCAGTTCCTAACCTCTGAGGGGTTAATGTGCTGTGCTTGGGAGATGTTTCTGGTGTGGTATGGAAGATGAATTTTGTGTGCACGCGTGTGTTTAACATCTAATTTTATATATTTTCAGGAAGATCTAAGTGAAATAGAATCATGGAATGGTTTGGGTTGGGCTAGAATGGACTTTAAAGATGATCCAGTTCTAGCTGCCCTGGCATGGTCAGAGACACCTCTCCTCACACCTTCCACCTTCCCCATCCAGCCTGGTCTTGAACACTTTCAGGATGGTGAATGGACTCTGAGTCTCGGACAAGACGCTCAACCAGATTTTTTTTTTTGGCTGAAATCTGGTCTCAATCTGACTATGATGGCTACTGTAAAGAGTCAACCCAGCTGTCTGCTCAGTGCATCCTGTTTCACTTTGCGCATATACCTGAATATAAAGATCTAGGTGATCTTTAAGGTCTCTTCCAAGCCAAACCATTCCATGATTCTGTGATTCTAAGCAAATGAATAACTAATGGACATCATTGTTGTTTACAGGGCAACAGCTACTAAGTAAGGCTCCTTCCTAGATTTTATCTCCTAAAGACATGTGGTATATTGCACAATGTTCCTTTTTATCATGCAAAATCTTTACACAGAGACTTTGAAGACATATCCACCTTGGGAACCGAACGTGGAGAACCCCTGACACAACCCCTGGCTGTGTTGAACATGAATCTTCTCCCAGCTCTTTCTGGGTGACATGTCAAAGCCTGCTTACACACAGCTGCAAAAGGCACAGATATCAGGGAAGTCTTTTTCTATCTCTTGGTTAAGAGACATCACAGTAAGAACCAGGCAGATAAAGGAGGGGATTTTCCTGCTCTGCTCTGAGCTGGGGCCCCTCATCTTGAGTCCTTGGGGCAGATTTGAGTGCCACAATATAAAAAAGATATAAAGCCATTAGAGAATGTCCAAAGGAGGGGCACGAGGGTGGTGAAGAGCCTTTAGGGGAAGTTGTGTGAGGAGTGGCTGAGGGCACAGGGTCTGTTCAGCCTGGAGAAGAGGAGACTGAGGGGAGACATCTCTGCAGTTACAACTTCCTCGTGAGGGAAAGAAGTGGGGCAGACACTGATCTCTGCTCTCTGGTGCTAGTGATGGGACTCAGGAAAAAAGGCCTGAAGTTGTGTCAGGGGGGGTTTAGGTTGGATATTAAGAAAAGGTTCTTCTCCCAGAGGGTGGCTGGGCACTGGAACGGGCTCCTCAGGGCAGTGGTCACAGCACCAAGCCTGATGGAGTTAATGGAGTGTTGGACAACACTCCCAGGAACATGGTGGGGTTGTTGGAATGTTCTGTGCAGGGCCAGGAGTTGGACTCAATGCTCCTGATATATCCATTCCAACTCGGCATATTCTATGGTTCCATGAAAGGACTTACCACCATCTGTACTTCTGAGGACTGGTTCAGTCAAAGACCCAAAAAATAAATTTCAGGAGGAAAACAGATAGTGGTGTGGAGAATGCTTTCCTGGCCTGGGCTCAGTAGTTGATGCAAGCATACAGAGGGAGAAAGGGGTTTTGAGAGATAAGCATGGGAATAACTGAGAATTATTTCCTAATTGTGGTGTGTTCAGGTATAGAAAAATAAAGAAACAGTGATAAGAGCTGTTGACATTCCTCTAAATGACGTTAGCCAGTCTGGCTGCATAATAAAGAGTTTAGAGAAATTAGGACCTGAACAAAAAGCCTGGCCCATATGTTTGTCTTTATCTTGTTCCTCCAAAGGGCAAGTATCCCCTGTTCAGAGCACAGCATAAACAGTGACAGAAAATGGCACACAGCATGCAAGCTTGTTTATCAAATAGTACAGCTTCTTTCCAGTTTTGTTATCGGGGGAAAATATTGTTGTGTAATTGGGAAAAGAAATTAACAAACTTCCATCACACTTTACCTTTGTTTAGAAACACAGATCCTCCAAGAACAATGGCTTTTATTTCACACTAAGGGAAACATTCTTTTCTTGCTGTTTGAACCAGATCTGAATATTAATAGCATAATATTGGCCTGATAGTTTCTCAGCATCTTTGATTTGATGCTCTGCTAAAAGACCATAAAACTATAACAATAGAAGACAAATCTCCCTCATGTACCAGTGTCTGAAATCAAAGGGTTGTCTGCTGTGTGGCTGTGCTCTTTGCACTGCTGCTTCTGTTTTCAAGGCATTTCCAAGACTAAGAATCTTTTCTCTCCCTCCAGAAATTAATGCTGTTAGAGATGTGCTGGTACAGTTTTGTACAGAGACAGAAAGTGACTTAATGAATAATATAAGTGCTCCATGCAGAAAGACTGAATTCCAGCTGTGGCAAGTTCAGCAGGACTCCTGCTGGCTTTGCTGGCAGGAGACCCCACTTTAGCAGAGGGTCTGTTATGTCCTTACCAGGTACCTCAACCTCCTAAGGACTGGGAGGCTCTGCTTTAAGAGATGGCCTTGGCCATATTTCTTTTTCATGGGCTTCTTACTAATATTGATAACATTATTGATATTGGAAATTTCAATCAATAAAATATCTTACCCTTATCTTAGCTGTCCTTCAGTGATAAAGTAAAGTAAATGAATTATTCCAGTTTTCTGACGGATAGGGGTGGACAATTCTGGACAAACACATTCTTCTCTCTCTTTAAAACCACACGGGCTCATCAGTTTTCTCTCCCATGTTAACATTCTGGCAGGCAGTGAAGTCTCCAATTGCAACATGTAATGAGTCCAAAACAGACCGAAACCTAAGGATTCTAAATAAATAGCCTGATGATCAAAAGGACTGATCTCCTAGAAAAACATAACTCTGCCATCTTAATGTGTGTTAAGGAACTGCATGTTAGGCTCTAGTTTCAGAAAATGTTGGTTAAGAGGATTAACTAGCACAGGAAAGGTAAAATCTGCTTTAATTTCTGGCAACAACTGTGATGAATTCATTAGTAAAGAAAATGCAGTAACTGAGCTCTGTGGAAAATCTATTTTTCCAGAGCTCTTAGGACCAGGGGAAAAAAAAAGAAGATTCTGTCAAAACCATTTTTTTGTTTGGAAAAACTGATATGAAGCATTTTCTTTTTCAGTTTAGTTTACATATGGTAAATAATGTTGTTTTACAAAAGTATCTGCAAGCTTTTGGTCAGGCAAGCTCTTAAAGTAACAATGATAAAAACAAAAGCCAACATAATATTTGCCATTTTTGTAGCTTTTCTTATTGAAACTCTGATTCTGAGATTTGTGATATCAAGTGGCTTAGGTTTTCTGGAGGAATGTATTTAAAATAAATACTGTTTTCATGGTGCATATTTTCATATTTAGAACTCACTCCTATCTGGAACCAAAAAAAAAAAGTCTCTGTACAAATATTTGAAGATCTGAGTGGAGTCAATCAGTCATTTACTGCAGGAATGGATTTTTCGCTTTTAATATACTAGGAAAGTATACATTTTATTTCGTTTTTCCCCCTAAGCATCATTACACAAATTGTAAAAAATTAACATAGTCTCCTATTGGATGTTTTGCTGTATGGATGAGATGATGGGGGAGAACACTAACTCAGGTAATGAGATCTAAAGGTAAAAGGGACAAGTTTTGACGAGTTTCGGAAATCTTAGAAATCTTCACATTGGAATTTATTGGTCTGTGCCGTACCTCTCTAGAGCAGAATGTGCTTGTCTTCAGACATTTGGAGTATAACCTGCACAGGCAGTGCTGCCCCGTGTTTGATTCTGAGACTGTCTTTGCTCAGCATTAGTGTACAGATCTATCTTGGAAGAGAGGTGATATTTGTGAACTGAAAAGACAGAGTCAAATATTCCTGTTCTGATGTTAGATGGCCAATGAACTGTATAAGTCAAGCTGGTTGGAGGCTTCTGTTAAAATTTTCAGTCAAAATTAAAGTAAGTATTTCCAGGTATGTTAGGTGTTTTAGAGAAATATGTTTTTGTTGGAAAAAGGCTCATTTTTGGTTTTCCTTCCTGCACTTCTCATTTTCACCTTTAAATACGGACAAAGGGAAAGGAAAACAAGAAATAAAGATACATAGGAGAAAAGAATGCTATTTTGATTTTAGCAAATAGGGTAAAATCAATCAAAAGTATAAAAAAATAGTCATTAAAAAACCCATAAAAATATTCAATGTAAAATGTACAACAGTTGCAACACTGCAGTAAAGATGTGTTACTACATCAATTGCATCTTAAATGTGTATGATGATGTTATGTCCCATGTTTTCTCCTGGAAGGACAAAGTTAGTGTATATTACTTCTGGAATAATCACCAACTCTTGGGTTCTTAAACACTTTAAATTCCTATTTCAACTTTCTGCTTGATTTCTGTCATTAACTTAGCTGAGCACTATCTGTTCCAGCTAAAGAAGACAAAAGCTCCATTTGCTTAGAGATGCAGAAGGAAACTGTTATTCCAAAAGACATTTTATTGTAAACCATTTCAGCAACAAGTTTTTTCTGTTAAGCATCCTGTCTTGAACCTCTTTCATTTCCAGTCCTGAATTTTAAATTGCCCGACGTTACAGGACTGTCTTGAGGCTTGCCCAATAGTTCCTTGGGACTAAACCAGATGCGGTCCAGAGTTGTGTGGTCTAAGCTGAAGAAAGGTATGAAATATTATTAGCAGAATTTATGGTAAATATCCACTTAGTTCTTTCTAGAATAGTTCATAATACATAGGACTTCATACTTTACATAACATTTTAATTTGTCTTTCTCAGGCTATTCTGGTTTAGTACAATATTCATCAGCAAGATAGACTGCCTGCTCTGTGAAACACAGCCCTTTGTGATCTTAGGGGTTTGTGCAAAGTCTCTCACAGTAATATGAATATTTCAAATGCCTCAGTGTGCTTCAGGTCAGATCTCTATTCTTGAAATATTGCAGAATTCACTCATTAGGAAGGACTGCATCTCACACAAGGACGAGGCAGCCTGGGCATGACTGATGAAATTTTGTTAACAGATGCTCACTTATCTTTAAGAAAAAAACGAGCAATAAACACAGTCCTTCCTAGGATTTTACATTTGGGCTTTTGCCTTTGTATTTTAGGGGAGTCTCTCTAGAACCCAAAGCCTCAGACTATCTTCTTGGGGGAGAGAATACCCAGATACTCTTCAAAAGATTGCAAGTGCAGTAGGTGAATATATCACTTGGATGTTCACCATCCAGAAATCTGTAGTAATAATAATGCATATTTTAGGCTCTGAAGAGAATTGGTGTCACAGATTTTCCCACTGAAAAAATTGAATGTACATTAACTTCTCTTACTGTTATCATCTCAGGCTGTTTTTCATGTCCTTAAATTTAATTTTAATTATAAACACACATATATGTATATACATATTCTGCCCTTCCCTCCTTGCCCCTAAATAACGTTCTACTTTTTTTTTTCTTTCTTTTTTCTGTTTTTAAATGAAGACTTTTCCTTTTTTTAAAATTTTTTTTTTTTTCCTTTTTTTTTTTTTTTTTTCTGGATCCCAACTGCTCACCAATTTATGTTTAATAGACTAGCAAGTTTTCTTCTTTAGTGGCCTAAGTAGCTCTTTTCCAGGAGGAAAAGAATGAAGAATATTGCATTAATTAAGGAAGCAAATGTATAATAAGAGCACCAGATAGGTAGGAATAAATGAAATATATGTTCATAATTTATGAGAATTGTTAAAGAGATAATGATACAATATTGCATGTTCTATGTCATTATTTTCCATAAAGGCGCAGAAGAATAAAGCCAATTGATTTTAATTCTAATTCTTTTTATTGAATGGAGTCTGTTACTCATTCCATAAAGCAGCAAAGAACACTATAGTACAGAGCAAGGAATTAGACAATATTTCAAAGACACCTTTAAGTGAATAAACAGCCACAGGCAGGAGAATGGATGGTACCATCAAAGGCAGAGCAAAAGCTGTTCTTGAACCTTTTTCAGACTGAGAGCAACAAAATTATGGCCTAGGATTTATTTTTAATAAAAACCAGACTTTTTATAAGAATACTGAAAATAAATAAGTATATAAATAAGTGTGTATGAATTCATGAGCACGGGTTGCAAGTGAATACAAAAAACCATCAGAGACAGTGTAAAAGAAAATGGGGGGGAGGAGGAGGAAGTAGAAATTCTAAACATAGGTACAATAGCCTCTACATTCTCAGAAAACCTTGCTAAGTATATCAAACAAACGAATTACAGACTGATGTGAGTTGTGATATTTCAATGGAAATCTGCTTTGTATCAGAATTTGGCTGCTTTTGGTTCTGGAGACTGAGCTTAAATCTCTCTCTACCGCACAGGGGAAGAGATCTTTCTACTCTGCCACTTCGTGCAGAAAGGAGCTCATAACCTTTGGGGCAGTGCACTGAGGCAGCTGTGTACAATAATCTGGAAGTACAGATAGGGAGGAATGGTCCATTTCTTGGTTGTTCTGGTTTGGGCAGGTAAGGCCAGAATGTTAATAAGCCCAGCCACAGACTTCTGCCTGTATTAGTGCAGTGATCTGGAAATCCCTGATGTCTCTATCACCTACTGAGCCTTTGCATCACTGCAGAGGACTTCAACTCACCTTAGATAATTTAGTGTTTCCTGGAACAACGAGTCAAAATGAATCACATATTAAAAATATGTTCTCACCTTCACATGAGATTATATTCTCAGGTGTTTTAGGAAAACAAAGCAAAAAAACTAAAATAAAAGCTAAGACAACATTACCAACCCCGTGATTCCCAAAGTATTATTCGTCTTTCTGCATAAACGAAATGTTTCCAATGGTTTCCCGCACTTGAAAATGTGCATGGGGAAGTTGTGAGTAACAGACAAGAGGAACAAGGGTTGGATCTATTCATAGAACAACAAAAGACAGTAAATAACAGAGGAAAACAATGCCACAGGAAACAAGAAATTAATATCTTGCCACTGATGGCAGAAGACTGGACATAGTGACAGAATACAGTCCTTGCCATCATGTTGCTATGATTAATAGCTCCATTTCTACAGTTTTTTTCTGCAGTACAAAAAAAAATAGTGAGTGATTACATTTTCCTTTCTAATGTTTTCCTGCTTTTGTCAAACTTTTTTTAACATATATTTGTTGGTTAATTAATCAAAATAAATCATGACAACTTATTAAACACTTTCCTGCAGTATTTTCTCAATTCTGAAAATGTCAGATTCTTATTGCATTTACATATTGAAATATGAAAGAAAAAATAACCTGGTCAAACTTTATCATTTTTACCTTTAAATTTTGATTATTGTTAAAATGGGCTAAAGCAGAATTAGTGCCAGTTCTGGGAATCTGCCAAACAGTGAGATTTATGAGGCTGTGCTACCTTTTCTTTAGGGAAATAGCACACTTTTCTGACCAAGGAAAGATGAATTACAGAAAACAATATAGTGAGAATTCATCATGGAGATGAACATTACATAAAATCATAGGACTGGTCCTTCTTTTCCTCCAAAAGAAAGTTAGGGGATAAAATGAAGGAGTATCTTCTGGAGGAAAAAAAAAAAAAAAAAAAAAGAGGGGAAAAAAAAGGTTTTATTTCTTCTCCAGTTTTGATTTTCTGGTTTTTGGACACAAAAATAGATAAACAGACAGGCAGATAGAACGAGTAAAAGGACAAGAGAGAAAATACAGACTACTTAGATGGAATGACTTGATAGACTTCCTTACTTCTCTCAGTCTCTAGCTGGGCTATCCAGAAGTTACTGGCACAAGTTTGGACTCATCAGTGGCCATGACAAAACTCCCAAAAATTTCCATCAGATTTATATTAATGCACTAACTTTCCAGATTTTTTGTTTTTAAATGTTCCATCTGACCTGTTTCTGTTATCCTCTTTATTTTTTCCCTCTTGCTCCATGTTTTTCACAATATCTCTTCACACTGTCTCCCAATTACTATTTTTCTGAAGCTTTTTGTCCTAAGTTCAGCTACTCCTCAAGAAAACACTTTTGCAGAACCTGATCCCAACCCAAAGAAGCACTGCAGTATGTTCTGGACATCACTAGACCTTTCCTCTAGTTAAAATGTGACATTATCAGATATATGTCTAAATGATTCATTAGCAAGTAACTAGAAAGGCCTTAGATTTTTGTATTAACATTTCTATATTTTCTTCTTTCTTATCAAATACTTTCCTTCCCAGATTTCAAATAAAATCGAGTTATATTTTCCTTATATATTACTCTCTGTTCTCCTTTCTATCTCTTCTCTTTTTCATTATTTAACTTCTGTAGCTGTGTTGTACACAAGATCTTCTAAAAAACTAAATTATATTGTTCTGGAGTAAATTGGTGGACTCACTGGAGTCATTCTGTCAATGCCAAACACTATATACAATCCTGATAACTTAGAAAGTATCTTAATCCCAAGTAAGTCTGTGTATTTCCCCCAAGGAAGGAATATTTTCTCTTCAGAAGAGTACCATGTGCATGTATTTATTAAGTGACTTTGCTATAAAGTTTGAAAGTGATGTATTGTGCTTAATGCTGAGCTGTGTTCATTCACACATGGCTGCCATATCATTGCTTGTGCCCATAAATCCCTGGTTTATGTTATTTACAGCTCACTCTTCCTTTCTAATTGATAATCCTCAGTATTATTCAGGAAGCACAAACACATACCACTTCTGTAATTTAAGTGTGAGATTTTCTCAACAGCCGTGCATTGCTCAGTGTTAGGTAAATTAGTTTTGTGAGACAGTTTTGCACCATCATTCCATTTTTTAAGCAGAGATCTTAGCTTACACTTCGCCTATTCAAGTAAAAGTTCCAAAACCACTTTACTCCAGTTTATTTAGTAACAGGTATTTTGGAAACAGAAGACTGATAAGGGTTTTTTATTTATTTTTCCCCTCGGGGAATCCAGACAATTAGTTTGGTTATGCATTTATTTCTGTTCAATTTTTTTTTCTCCATTTATTTTTATTTGCAGGCAAAAATCTGAAAAAGTCTTTCTTGACACAAAGACCCATGCTCTTATTTACATTTACAAATAATATTAATAACACTCATCATTTTATCCCCTTGAAGATTGCATTTACATAATCTAAACTACTCCTTTCTCACTAACTACTCCACTATAAAGCTCAAGACCTGCAGGATAAAGCATCTAGCCTCTGTGACTTGCATAAAATAGGCACCTATTTGAAGTCATAGCACTCGGTTCAGTGTTCACTGGGGTCAACTGAAAGCTTCTCACAGGTTGAACGGGCCTGGATTGGTTCCATCTTGAATCACGACAATGCTTTGATTCTATTATATTTCTGTCAAATCTCAAATCTCTGGTGTACTCTTCACTATTACTATGGTCGTGTTAATCCATGAATGCTCTCCTTTGTGTTGAGGGCAGTGTCAGGGTGACAGTGGGCACAGAATGATGCACAATCTGTACAAGCAGTGGTGGTAACAGGAATAAATACTAAATATGCACGAGATTTATGCAAGTTTTCCATTCCATTGTTATTATGTATAGTGGCCACGGTAGCCCTGAACACAGGAACTGCAGTGAAACATCTGAGGAGAGGCAAGATGAAAGCAAACTCTACTCACCAGGACTCAGGCCATACTTTCTGAGTGAATGTTTCTCTCTCTTGACCAGAAGAAATTGCTCTCTAATTTAGGCATGTAACATGTGTGGGGGTATGCCTCTGCCACAGAGCCAGGCTGTAAGAATGGCTCCTCTCTCGCATTGTGCTGATACCTGTGGGACACTCCTAAAGAGGGTTTGCCCCTTTGTCATTTCCCCTTCATTCTTCAAAGATATACAGAAGTTTTCCTATTTCTTTTTGACCGTATCTTGTTCTGTTCAGATCATTTCTGCTCATTTCTGCACTCTTGTTTCTGATATATTACCTCCAGCTTCTGCTTTCCTGCTGTCACTCCTGTTGCACATATTTAAGCCCCAAAGGCAATACTCGGATAAAATTATCATTGTCAGGGCACTAACTTCCATTCCCATCTCCGCTCATTATTTACATTCTTTGTGTTGCAAATTGCACATCAGCAAAGGAAGTCTAGTTTAATTTACCTATCTTAGAGTTATTCTCTGAGGTGTAATATGTTAATAAAGAGAAGCAAGTAATTAACAACTAATAAATTACATGACTAATAAATTCTGGTGTGCTTTTTTTCTCATGTGGAATACCTACATAAATTCTAGTACTTCTTGTGCTGGTTTCAGCTGGGATAGAGTTAATTTTCTTCCCAGTAGCTGGTACAATGCTGGGGTTTGGATTTAGTATGAGAAAAATGTTGATAACACGGTGATGTTTCTAGTTGTTTCCAAGTCTATAATAAGTCAATGGCTTTTCTACTTCTCACCCCACTCCACCAGTGAGGGGACTGGGAGTGTGCAAGAAGTTGGGATGGGACAAAGCAGGGACAGCTGACCCCAACTTACCTCAGGAGTATTTCACATCCTACTGTGTCATGATCACCATATAAAGCTGGGGGAAAAAGAAATAAGGAGACAATTGGAGTGATGGTGTTTGTCTTCCTGAGTGACCATAGCATGTCATAGAGTCCTGCTTTCCTGGGAATGGCTGAACACCTGCCTGCCCATGGGATGGGTGAACGAATTCCTGGTTTTGTTTTGTTTGTGCGTGTGGTGTTTGCTTTGCCTGTTGAACTGCTTTTATCTCAACCCACGAGTTTTCTCAGTTTTACTCTTCTGATTTTCTCCAGCACCCACAGGGTGAAGTGTGCAAGGAGGGCTGTGTGGGGCTGAACTGCCAGCTGGGGTTCAGCCCCACTCTACCCACAATATTGATTCAGCACCCTTTTTAAAGTCTTTTTAGGTGGTAGTCACTTAAGAAGACAGGCAGTAGGTTTAGATTTGACTAGAAAAAAGTTCTTTACTATGGAGGTGATGAGGCACTGGAGCAAGTGAGTCACTTCCCCATCTCTGGAATTGTTCAAGGCCAGGCGGGGTGGGGCTCTGAGCAACCTGGTTTAGTGGAAGGTGTCCCTGCCCATGGCAGAGGAGTTGGAACAAGATGATCTTTAAAGTCCCTTCCAACCGAAATCATTCTGTGATTCCATGATTCTATGATTCATCTAATTGATTTTCAGACACCAGGAAGTTAAATAGTACAATTCACTTTCTCAAATTGTAGATCTTTGTAGGAGGGCATACCTCAGACTTTGACAACCAGTTTAGATGAGGTGTCAACTTTGATATGGGCAAGATTGTGTAAAACATATCTACCCAGTGTGGACCAAATGTGTTCTGCCTTGTTACTTATTACTTGACATCCAGCTACCGTATTTCTGCCTTTGTTCTGAAAATCCTTGCTCTGCCTCGTCTCTTTTTTTTAACTGCATGAAAATGAATAGTGCTTTCTTGCTTTTCTTCTACATTTTTTTACTTGTAGTGGAGGATTCTGGGTGAGATGTTGCACATTTATGCCGAAGTGCACATTTATTTATGTATACCGGGCTCACGTGCATTAGCTGTTAGGCAACATCACCACTAGCTCTCATGACCCACAAGCCCAAAGATCACTGGAGACATTTCTATTAATCTCTTATGGGCCTATTAAAAATAACTATTTTTATTCACTACCTAGTTCAGGCAATCCTGGGATTTATTTAGATTTTCTCCTGCATTTCTTAACCAATTTAGATTACTTTTAATTAGGATTTTCTCTCTTCAATACCCCAGCAACATAGCTGGAGAAATAGAATATGGAAATATCTATAAATTCATAACAGTTAAGGGTCTCTGCTAAATATTCATGGACCATTGTATGAGAAAGCCTTCTATATTCACATTTAGTAAGTATTTCAGTTTATAAAATCAATTTATGTAATAGTTGATTGAGTCTTTTTTTTTTTTTTTTCTGTAGGTGACTTGAAGTTCAAACTAGGCAAGAGAACTCATTCCAGCAGGTGAAGGAGAAAAAGAAAATTACAGGTCAACATTATAAAATCAGAATACTTAGTGTCAGACAATTGCACCTAGAGTATAAAAATAGTGGTGCTTTACAAACTTACCTTTGCATGCCGACTTGTAACAAATTTTGGGTGGAGACGTTGTTTTATTAGAAGGAGCTCTTAAATTAGTTGTTATTTCACCGCTATTGGCCTGCTGCTAGTTCGTTCTGTAACAGAGAATCTGAGAATGATGAGGCAAAACACTTTTTCTTGTGCATGGAAAATTCCCCTTGACATTTTCAGAAGCAGTTTGGAAAAAAACCCAAACAAACACTACAAAAAACCCACAAACCCAAAGTGTTGTTTAGAATGGAAACTAGGGCATATTGCTCTGAGAATGCAGGACACATCACTGGATTCTTTATAAATACCTTTGGAATTAATTACAATTACCACTGTGTGCATAATGTACCGTACACTAGGAATTCACAGCAAACTTATCTACTTGTGAAGGTGACGCTGTAAAAAGGTCATGGGAGTTGAAAAATGGCTACTTGTGTTTGGAAGAGTCAAACAAGCTAAGGTGTGTAAAACTGGAGTTTATATCCATTCCTCATCTAATACTGAACTTTAAAAACTAGTTGTAGTTGGTTTTTTTTTTATTTATTTTTTTTTAATTCTGTTCCCATTTTATTGCCTGTAATTTGTTTTTTTTAAGTGTAGCCAGGCAAAATAGCTCCAGACATAACACAGTCTGGTCTTAATTGTGTTTACATCTTAGATTAGGGCTTGATCTCATGCTTGATGTAGTTCTTCATTTGCCTTCTCTGGACATTGGATCTGGCCACTGGGACTCCATTCACTCATGTTCCTGTATGTGTTCCCTAACCATATACTCATGACAAGCTTCATTAACTCTTTTGAGCCTATTTACATATTGATAGTTAAATACATATAGCAAATTTAGGATGTCAGAGACAAATTGCTGCAAATTCATGAAGACATTGTTTCCAGAAGATGACTGTGCTCTGGCTTCACATGTTCAAATTGCTTTTTACCAGCACATCAACCTAGGTACCTCATCTCTCCTTTCACTGCAGTGCAGGAACATACACTGCATTTCGAAGAAACTAATTGTACTCTTCACAGCAAACAGACAGGACAGGTTTAATTGAACCCAATTTGCCAGCTATTTGCATTTCCCTTTCGATGCCATCACTTTTTTTTTCTCCAGAGTGGTTCAAGATCTCTCCTTGCCAGGATCCATGTTATTTTCTGTTATACGGAAGGCTCCATGGAAGAGCTAAGTATGCTGAGCATGGATATTGGCAATCTGCTGATGTAATTTCTCTATGTCCTCCAGAGAAAGTGGTGTTCAACTTCTCATCCCCGCCAAACACTTAATGGACTTGCTTTCTTACAGAAAGCGTTAAACCCAAATCTTCTTTGCTGTTGAACTGGCCTCCACACTCCAGTCTTTACAGCCTTGTAAAAGTTATTTCCTTCCGGACTTTGAGACATCCATTTGATAAAACTACGTCTTCCATTACCTGAACTCTACCAAACTGCAAAATGCTAAGATGCTGCCTACAGCATTCAGAAAATAATACATAAGGAGCTAAGCAAGAAGGGTGAAACACCTCTCTTAATGTCTAGGGATTGTTTCAGGAAGTGAAAATGAGAGTTGCAAAAAAAAAAAAAAAAACTCACATGAAAAATGAACTACAGAGAAAACCGGTGGGTTTGTGTGTAGCTGGTAATAGTGTATCTAAGGATGCCTACAGGCTTTTTCAGTACATCCCACACTGAAGCTCAGTGGATGTTCATGATCCACCAAAATCTCTTATCAGGGAAGTATAAAAGGAAAGAAAAACCAAACAGCTGACTTACAGAAGAATGTGTTAGTCACCTGGAATTTAATCTAGTGATAACGTTAATTAGGTTGATGAAGATTGATCTTCTTCTATGATGAAGAAGATCAATATAGATGAAAAAGAAAATGAAGTGAAGGTGAAAAAGATGTAACTTCCAGTGAAATTGGAAAACTTAGAAATTCTGACCCAATAGTAGCATCACCATTAGTCAGTGGTACAAGAAAAGTTTCAGGTATCACTTCTTCTGAGCGGGACTCTTTATCTCACTTTCCCTACACAGATACTAGTTTTTGAACAAATCTGGAATCCAGAAATGTAAACCAAAACCTGTTGAATGTGGAGACACAGCACCTCTAAGTGCAACACCACTCTTTCACATGCTCTTCCAGACTCAACATGTTTCCCTGTGTTTCTGAATTTGGGTGTGCTTGATTGTCTAGTTGAAACTTCACACTTCTTATCCTCTCTTTCTTTACAGTAATATTTTCAACTGATTTATCATGCTAAGAGGAAACAGATTGGGAGCACTGCTCTTATTTCTTCCTTTCAATTCAGAAATATTCATTTATGGGGAAGTATCCCACTTGGATTCAGACAACAGTCTAGATAGGCTCAGTACTTGGTCACAATTAATAACTTCTCCGTTATAGTATTTGTGTCTATAAATGGGTGGAGGAATATTTGCTTATCTCTCGCAGATGTTCAGAAGATGGGGCTCAACTCATTAGCCCCCAGTTTTGCAAAAAGCATTTTTGTATCCAGTTTTGCCTGTAAATCTGACTGTGCAAATCCATAATGGCATATCCAAACATGTGCCTTCTTGTAATATTTTGTATTTCTGAATGATCTGTCTTGCCACACTGAAAGACTATATGAAGAAAAGACTCTTGTCTTAGGTAATTAGTCCAAGAGACTGTAGAGAAACTGTTTGCCGAAATAAGGCTAATATGCTTTATCCCTTGGGGTGAAATTCTCCCAGATACGTATTGCCTATGAGACACATAAGTCCCTCTTAAATCCTATTTTGAGCGCTTGAGTGGGATTTAGGAGGTGAAAAACCCTTGTTCAGAATTCTTACACGTAAAGTAATTTTTTTCTTAATTTATATTTAGGGCTTCAAAACCTGCAAAGTCCTGTAAGATATATAAGTCCTTAGTATTTGAAAATGTGCATTCGCAATTTGTACACCCAAATGTATATTGAAATTTCAGAGTAATATGGGTAAATTCACATACTTTCAGGTATCTACTTTTGAAAACAGCTCATAATTCTTTATGTATTTTCTCCGTTTCTCCCCACTCTACGCTTTTCTTTTCCTCAATTTTTGCTTCAATGTGCACATTTAAACATGCAGACTTCTTCCTGATCTTTGAAAAGAAACTGGTTTCCTGGTAGGATTATTTTCATTCTCTTTCCCTGTTTTTCTATTTCCCTATTTTTTTTCTTTCTTTCTGACTGTCTTTTTGTTTTGTTTTGTTTTGTCTTTTTCTATCCTTGGCACTGTGATTTGAATAACAACTGGTGTAGAAAGAAGAAGTTCTGCAATGCTTTTCATAAATGAAATTATCAAGTTTCTACAATTTAAAGGTTCTATTTGTAATTCTAAAATCCTTTTCCATTCCTCTTGCTTAGCTTGGGGCATGAATATAAGGGGGAGCTGTTTGCTTGGCTTCTTGTTAATGGATAAGAGATAACTAAATGCTGAATTTACAAAATACTTGCCTGTTGTGAGTTTTATGCATAAGTGCTGTATTAATATTATCTCCAGATCTTAACTGAATAATATCTGTAAAGTCAGTTCACCATGCATTGGAAAAAAATTTACATTGTTTAACTCTACAGGACTTTTAAATGTTGTCCACAAGTATCCAGCATTAAAGCCTTCTCTTGGAATTTGAATTGCAAATGCTGAATTTTCCATCCAATGTTCTAGTCTGTCACACAGTCAGAAACAGACTTGGAATAGAAAAACAAAACGAACTTTAAAATATAATTAGAGTGAAACATTTTGCAATGGTATTGGCTGAAGCAAAAGCTAGCAATTTTAAGGTGCAAATGGTCTAGGTCAGGGAATGTTGTTAAATGATTAGAGCCCAGGGCTTGTGTGTATTCTGATGCTAACACTATAGCACTTTGTGGAATTAGAAAAATCACCTTGTCTGTCTGTAGCTAATTCTGTATTTCCAGAGGAATCTGTCTAAATGACATTTTCAGACATGACCAATAATATCAATAGTTACAGCAGCAATTAAATTACCTAAATAAGGCTAGTAATGCCTTTTAGATAGCGTAGTTGGCTGCAAAATACACAAAAGTGTTGAAATGCAGTCCTTGTCCCCCAGATGAGCCAGTTAAAAAAACTAAAGTATGTCTCATGTGCCTAACATTAATGAATAACTCATTCATGTACGTCCATCATTAAGCAATGACTCAGATGCCTAAAAACAGGTGAAAGATGTTCCTGTGTGGATGTCTTCAAGCTCTGCTTCCATTTTGCCTTGAACAGTTTGCTTAGACATTTATTTTAAAAGGTTACTTTTGGTGCCTAAAATTTTATTGTAAGTTGAGCACCAAAGTTTGGAATTCCCGAAAGAGATTTTGGCTCTGCCAAGGTGATTGCACAGCAATTTGAAAAGGTGGATATTATTAATGCATCTGAAGGGGTGGGAAGAGTGAGTTCTTCTGTACCAGGCATCTTTTGGACTAGAAAAGCCATGGTTTGGTAAAGCCGTCTCTCTTTTCACAGGGCCAAGGGAAAACTGACATATCCATTGTGTAAAAGGCTTCTTCAGTCTTTCATCATTTTGCCTCAAAATTGTGCAGATGGGGAGAAGAAATGGGGAGAGATCCATTATTTTCTTCAGTAGTGAAGCCAGAAACCTTAATGCTGTTATGATTCAGTAAGTTCTCTTTGGTTGCCTTGAATCTTCACAAATATTTGGGTCCCACCCTTTCAGTTTCTGCAGTGGATTGCAGCACCTTGAATTAGACCCTTTCCTTTGCAAACCTCTTACCAAAGTGTGTTGTCATCTCGGATATTTGCCACTGGAGCTCCTTCCCCTCTGTGTGACCTGCATGACTACTTCCATGAGTCACACAAAAGGCTGAGGATAAATTGTTCTCATACATTACAGCCCAGTAATGCCACTGCTATCTCACCAATACTCTGTTCTTATAAAACTAGGTGTATCATCTTTAATTACACTGACATGCACACATTCTATCTTCAAGGCAGTATAGAAGAACACCTTAACAATTCAGTTCTCTTTTTCTCCTGTTTTTTTTCTCCTTTTTCTTTACATTCCCTTTAGGTTTGACTGACTTATTTGGTTCCAGTGTTTAACTTGTTTCATTATGTGCTTTGTTTCAGTAGATTAGTGTTACAATTATCTTCTCCTTTCCTCACCTCTTCTCTTCTCTTCTCTTCCCAGTTCTATTGTGTTTTTATAATATGGCAATCAAATAATACATTTGAACACAATTCAGTCTGACATAAATAATATAACTTATGTCTACTGTCTATCTCACCAAAGCAAGTCATTCCAGTAGTAACATGGAACATTTAAGTGAGGTTATATAATTTTTTTTTTTCATTTAGTTTTCTTGGTTATATTTTTTTAGTGTGTTTTACACTAAAGACGTAATTTGTTTTGGAGTTCATCTTAATCTATAGGAATACCTAAATATTAGTTGCCAAGACTGAAGTAGTGATCAAGAGTCCCTTTACTTTCAGTGACAGGAGAAACCAATGTCTACAGGAAGATTTTTGTCAGTTTAAAACAGGGATCCAGCAGTTTGGGTTGAATCTCATTAAGGTAGTTTTAAAAATTTTCTATTGACTGTCAAAGGGGAATGCACTTCAAATTGCAATAATATTATAAAAGTTGTGAGAGATGTGCCACTCCTGAATGGGAAACTGAAGGGATTTATTCTGCAGTATTGGACTGTTATGTGAGAACACCTTTTCTTCAACATCTGCCACAATTCTTCCCTCTAAAGGCAACCTGGAAACATATGCCCCCATCTGTACTTACTCAGTGCATCTGTAAGCAAGTTTCTTTAATAAACCTTGTATGCAATATGATTGGATACATAAATATGTAAAAATCTGTAAGCTGAAATGCACCTTCCCTCAAAAAACAAAAAAAAAAAACAAAAACCAAAAATTAAAAAAGAATGCTAGAGGTGTTTTACTGGAAGCTGCGGAGTGCCTGAATCTCCCTGATAATAGGACTGAGAACTGGAAGAGAACATTTTCTGTCTAACTGGGTCAGGGGCCATATCCTCCTCTCAGAGGTGTTTCTGGATTTTTAGAAAACGCTAAATAATTATAAAAGGAACAATGGCTTGAGACAGGTTTTTCTCATGTCAATAATCCAGGTCTTTATACATGCACTCTGATTTAATGTTGACATAATATGAAAGCCAGTAGACATCAGACAGACAATTTAATGGGTTAATATCGTGTTTCATATTTATAATCCAAAAGGCTTGTATAAATGCATCACTAACATGAAAAATCCAATGGAATTTCCATGGCATCAACCCATGAGATTACATTGACATTTCCATTCCAACAAATAATAAAATCCATAATCTTTATGCAGCCAGTGCCACACTCCATATGTTACCTCTTATTTTATTAGCTCTTTATCTTTTTTTTTTTAATTTAGTACACAGCAAACAAAGTCTCATTCACATTGTGAATCAAAGAAACAGCAGCAGTGATAATAAAAAGACTTCAGTTTTGATCAAGAATCACAATTCAGTTATTGTAGTCCTCTGTTTTTTAATGGTCTTGCATTTCTGCACCCTACACTATGTCTACTTTTGAAACAGTAGTATTGACTGAACACTGTGTCATTCTGAGCTTTCTTTTCCTTCTGTCTAGACAGGAGCCGGGAAAATACAATGACATTGTTATTGTTAGGACTTTAGTTGAGTTTGGTCTGGAGCATTTTTATTGTTTCATTGTTGATTTCAAAACCTAAGTTTAAATTTTTAAATGAAAAATCCATTTCACGAGTACTGCACTTCAACTTTGGTGTTTAAGATCAAATGAAAGATCCTAGATTGCCATCACTAAAATTTATTTATGTTCAGCAATATCTACCAGAAATGTAAACAACTAAGATAGGAAACCAAGTAAGGTAGGAAAAGTGATTAACCACGGACTCATGCAGAGGAAGGTGAGAGAAGAGGGAACAATGTAGCGAAGAAGTGTAATTCCATTTCACTGTTTCCAGCAGGGTGATGAGTTTTAGCACTTGACCTTATGATCCAACTGTTATAGTCAGATTTATCCTTCCTAATATCCCATTCGCTTCCTGGGAGCACTAAATTTAGGCTCCTGTTCAGCTGTGTTCTTTCTCCTGTCAATGGAAGGAAGAAATAAGCGCCTCTAAAAGACAATTCAGCTTATTTTAGATCTGACACAGCATCTGCAGGTGCCTTTTTTCTCTCCACTGAATGTAATGGGAATCTAGGATGACTCTATGCCTCAATTAGTTAACTTGGTTAAGTGACAACTTCAGAATACCTTCATCAAACCTTTAATGGGTAACCAATTCACCTAAATTGCAGCAGACATAGCTGTGCTACGAGATTTTGAAAACTAAGCACTGAAGCTACAAAGAACCTCAGGCAGAGTTGGCAAGGTCGTGATCCAGGGCTTCTGAGACCTCCATGAGAAGGTTTCTGAGACTATCGCCATGATAAAGTGCCTGCAGGAGCATTAAACTGATTAGAACATCAACAGATACTCGTAAGACATTTCAATAAGCAATAAATACCTCTAATGAGGCAAAAAAAGATTTTCTAGATATGAAATGCCACATTTTCCTGTATCATTCTTCACCAAATTAGTTTACAAGCAATTACAATTACAATACAAAGGGGCAGTGGATGAAAACCCACAGTATTTTTGAAGCTATGCTGCACTTCTTGAAAACCAAACTTTGCACAGTAGTTATGCTGGTGGTGTGCTGAGATCACTGCCTGGAAAATGGTGCACGGTATTTTCTTGCTGATCCTTTGTGTTACTTTGTCTGTTGGCTGGTGTCATATCATTGGGGACGGTGGACAGGTGACACTTCTCAAACCTGAACCTTCACCTGGAAGTCCCTATTTTCCTGCATCAGTGGCAGGGCTCCCAATACAACTAAGCAAGTCATTTAGCAATTGCAGTTAGGGAATTTAAAACTAGAAGAAGGTAATCTAGATATAAGTTTTAAAAGACAAAAATGTCTTTTGCTTACTCTAATATAGCACAAATACAATGAATTCAACTCCATGACTACATGACGACAATAAAAATAATATAGAATAATAGTAGCTGTAAGTCCTCTGGAAATGTCCTTTTCATCTATCGGTAGTAATATTGCTCAATTACAAATAAGGAAAGAACTGGCACAATTTCAGTATAGATAATGTACATTTTATCAGTAAAAGAGGCAAATTCCTCTGAGTTTTTCAAAAGATGATTTTTTAATTGCCAAATCTACAGTCTTACCCGGGGACCTGAATAAAGATTTCCTCATTATACCTGACAGTTTTGCCCTTGCACCAGGTGGAGGAAGAACACAGGAACATAGGAACTGCCACACCAGATCAGACCTGCAGTCCATCTAGTCCAGTCTTCTGTTGCTAATATTGGCCAGCACCAGATGTTTCAGAGAAAGGTACAATAACCCTTCCATAGACATACTCAGACTTTCCCCTGTGAAAATTTTGTCCCAACCCTCTACACTTAATGTTTTTAAACATGAAATATGCATTTTGAAGCATGAAGGATATACTCCACGTAGGTAGAGCATATCTGTCCCCAGATTACTCATATTGTACTACTCATGGTATACGAATGTTATTGTCCTCCCTGTACAAGCTTTAACTCACCCTAGAAAACTTTAGAAACTTAATAGTAGCACCTAAGTTAGAAGTCAAATCCCTCTAAGCTATACCTAAAGTTAACGATGCAAGAAGAGTCTTTTAAGTACTCAAGTAAGTAATTAAAGTTTAAAAGGGTCTGAAATATTGTAAGAGTTGTCTGTCTTTCACTTCATGAATATGGAGTAATATTCACTTTTTAGCTGCATTCATCAGGTAAGTAGCTGAAGACAGGTGAAAGGAATGCACCTACAAGGCACTTGAATAAATTATTTATTGGAGTCACCGTCTACAACAAAGAATATGTTTTGAACCTGCCCTGGATTTGACTGGGATAGAGTTAACTTTCTTTCTAGTAGCTGGTACAGTGCTGTTGCTTTGGGTTAAGTATGGGAATAATGTTTATAACATTCCGATGTTTGAGTTGTTGCGAAGTCGTGCCTACTCTAAGTCAAGTTCCTTTCTGTTTCCCATGCCCTGCCAGTGAGCAGATGCACAAGAATTTCCATGGGATCGTGGCCAGGAGAATTGATATGAACTGGCCAAAAGAATATTCCATAGCACAGAACATCATGCTCGGTACATAAACTGGGGGGAGCTGGCTGAGAGGGCCTGGGGACAGGCTGGACATCAGTCAGTAGATGGTAAGCAGCCGTATTGTGCATCTCTTGTTTGGTTTTTTATTTTTTAAATTTTGTTTCTTTTTATTGTCCACCTTTTCATTTCAATGATAAGATTATTGTTGGTTTTATTATTATTATCATCATCATCACCACCATCATTATCACCATCATCATACTACACCGTGTCTTATACCTTCTCCTGATTCTGTGGAGTGTGGGGTGAGCAAGCAGCTGCATGGCACTTTGTTGCCAGTTGCCAGGACAGAAACAGATCCTTTAGCTCAACAAGGATGATTTGCATCTCCCTATAGAAAATGAACTTCCATAATTCTAGATGTTGACTAGGTCTTGCATCTCCTCTGTATAAGTAGTGTACTATAAATCAGTAAATGCATTAAATTAGGATTAAGATTAGACAAGTGTTTAGAGGCTTTAGAGAGAGAAGTACTTAGGGCTAAATATTGAACAAATAAAACATAAAAAGCTTCTTGTTTGTAGGAGCAAACAATTGTCTATATTGCACACTTACTGCAGATTTTTCAGGGTAAAGCTAATTTAACCAGTTGAGTTTTCAGCTAAATCACACTGAGGAATTTGAACGGATATTCAAAGTAGTACAGTCTTCCCCAAAAAGGTAATCACAGCAAAGGAAAGCAACAAGTCCATGAACAGCTCAGGAGCAGAGTTATTTGCGTTCATGTTGGTCATCTTCACTCCCAGACCTTTGACCAATTGATGTGTATGCTGCACACATTTCCTTTAATATCACTAAATGTCCGTGTTGAATACCAAGAGTGTCTAAGAACACATGCTCGATTTTTGAATGACTCAAGATAAATCGGGTGAATGTCCCTTGGCTTTCCTGATGGAGTAACATTTGAGGCACCATCAACATGAGGAAAGGACTGTAAAACAAGTGAAAACAAGTCAGCTGTATAGACAACAAAATGAAAAGCACTATGAAACTTAGGTCTACAATACATGGTGATCAGAACTGATTATTCTTCTGTAATCTGGGAGGCCATCAATTAGAAATGACAGAAAGGGGAAGGCAATATGTTAAATGATCATGAGATATTGATGACTGTGACTCATTGTGAAAGAGATTAATGTAATCTTAGGGTCCTACATGCTGGGCAAAAGATTTTAAGTACTCTGTGCTTGAATAGTTTTACTTGGATGTTGGCATCCCGTGCTGGTCACCCTTTTTAAAGAGTTCAGAAACATCAGAAGCAATAGGTTGCCAAACATAAGAAAGACAGTCTTACACCAAAAGAACTTGACTTAACTGCATGAAGGCTGAGAGGGGAATGTGATTTCAGTCTATACATCCAATGAAAAATGATGGCAAATAGGAGAATGGAATTCAAAGAAAACAAACTAATAGCTAGCATAAAAATGGATTTAATAAAATTCAATTTCAGTTTAAGATTAAAACACAGATGCAAGTTTTCTGAGTTTTCAAGTTGTAGAATAACCTCTTGGTAGATACAGAGTGGGTAAAATGTAGTTTTAAGATGTGAAATGGCTTGTTTATAAGCAGGGCTGCATGTCATGACTTTATTAAGGACAGTTAAAGACAGTTAATTTCAGACATTATTTTCAGTCCTCTGGTTTCACAGCTGACCTACCTCTATTTATTGAATTTATGAATTTCCACAACACTTCTATGAAGGCTGTCTGTACATTGTTCTCATTTTGTAAGTGAGCAAATAAGAACTGAAACAATTTACCCAAATTTGTATTATTATTTTTATTTGCAGAGATAATACAAAGCAGTGCACTGATGAATTCCTGAAAGCTGCAGATTAGCACAGTACTACCTGGCTGTTTTAATACTTAAATTTTCTGAGAGAAAGGTATGGAGGAAGACCACGAGGAGGAAGAGAAGGAGGAGAGGAAGATTGTTATTAGCTGTTACAGAAGCAGTGAAAAGATAAGAATGGCCAATTGTTGCATCTCTAAAAAAACCTGACAAATATAAGGGCCCAGAATTTATTTATTTTATTTTCAAACAGCATGATTTTTAATTTGATCTGATGGAATGCTGTGTATCAAAAATACTACATTTTCTTTTTCTTGT
The DNA here is from genome assembly GCA_013398115.1 of Falcunculus frontatus. NCBI lineage: Eukaryota > Metazoa > Chordata > Aves > Passeriformes > Falcunculus > Falcunculus frontatus. Next base: position 584,882 of record VZRV01009990.1, read on the forward strand.
TTTTCCACTCCTAAACATGAAAGTAGAGGCAGCATGTTCCACTTTCCCACACTTAGAGCACCAAAACCTCAGGTGAGATGAAGGTGCAGGTATCTTGTCCATGACAAGGTGCTCAGGAATCTGCTTAACAGAATGAAGATAAATATATGGTATTACGAACAAATCTGAATTGATAGTCTACTTTCACGTATTCAGTTATATCTTGGTTTAAAAATGTGAGGTGAGACTCCTCAACCACTTCAGCATAATGAGACAAGTAGTTTTTTTCAGACTTTTAATTTTCTGGAGTGCTTAACGTTGGAGGGTAGGACTGACCTTCCAGTGGCAGCTCTTTCAGGGTAGCAGCTGCATTGTCTCACAGGGATCTTACGGTTGTGAACTAGAGCAACCACAGCTACCCAGCTGCCTAAAATATCCTCATGGATGTCTCTTTGTCCTCTTTGGCATACGGCAGTTTTAGATGAGCAAAGAAAAGGAGACAGGAGGTGGTGCCAAACCAGACAGAAGTTTTTTATTAAGCAAGAACAGGGACACATCAAGAGAGATGAGGCAGCTGCGAGTATGCCAGCAGCTGCATCTGCTCTCTGAGTGGATGATAACATGAAAATGACAGGGCCCTCCAAAGGAGCAAAATTTTGGGAATGTCTGATCATTAATGCCTTGGTTATTTTCCTTCTAAAATGGGTTAGGGACTTCAAAGCAAAAAACAGGCTTCTTTTACCCCTGAAGAATCTTTACTTTTCACCCTGATTTTTATGCTGTGGATATGTGTGCATGGCAAATTTATATTCACTCTCTGATATGATAAAGTAATAATTTACAATTTTTTTCATTGTCTACAGGGAACTCTTTGTGTCGTCTGAGGACTCTCAATGCTTCTATATTGCAACAATAAACATTCTAGTGAGCTATTTCACTGTGTTGCCCACAGACAGATGGATACATTGGATGCATATCTTTATTTTCTTTGGTGTTTTAGTGGCTGTCCGTCTCTTTTTCTTTTTAAATTCCAAAGTATTATTAACATTCAACAACTCCATTAGAAAGTCACAGGCAGTAAGAGCCCATCTGTGCCATGTTAACATTTAAGGAGGAAATAAAAGAGTAAAGTGGACAGGTGGAGTAGACAGCAGGAAACAGCACCAGGCACACAGCAGGTAGGGAGTTCAGCAGAGGAAAATGCCAGACATTTAACAGGTAAATGGAAGGGCAGCTGAATTTCTATGCCAGTCCATAGAGAGTGCAGTGAGGGAATAGTGGCTGACAGAAATAGGAAGATGTCACATCTTCAAGAAAGAGCACTTGCTTTCATTGAGAATATTAACCCAATTAACCCAACTTCTGAATAATTATGATAGCTGTACAACTTGGCTTTTATTTTCTATAACCTCTTAGAGGCTTTCATGCTTATGCTCTGATATCCATGAAGCTTGGAGGGAGATGCACCTGAAGGAGATATTAAGGAAAACTGACCAGGAAGAATGATGACCCTCAATCAAAGTGAGACAGTGGTGGGCTGGCTTGGCAAGGAAAATGTGCAAGGTGATTTGGACAGGATACCACATAATGGACAAAACAAGACTGCATATGGTGTACCTCACTTGGATGCACACAAATAGGGAAGCGACAGCAGGACAACATTATGGGGAGAGCTCCTCACATCTTTGCAGGGAAATCATCATGTCTGGGTGTCTCTCTGAAATGTCTGTACATTAAAGCACATAGCATGGGGTTAAAGGAGGAGAAATTAGAGGGCTACATGCATTTCAGAGCTACAGTCTCATTAGGAGGGAGAGGTCCCATACCTGGAGTGCTGCAGTGGGTGGACAGAGGCTAGTTAGGAAGGACAATTTGAAATGACAAGGAAGGGGACTTGCCCTTGATGCCCAGGGGCAGTGGGAATGATTGGAGTATTTCCTAGGAACAGATAGATGACATCTGAGAGTGTGTGACCAACACAGATGATGTTGTGGGTGCCTGTAACGCCTGGTCGGGAAGAATTAGGTGTGGCCTTCTTCAGACAAGAATCTTCATGTTGGCAAGATGTACTCATGAGGAATTTCAACCATCCCAACACCTGCTGGAGGGACAGCAGGGGGACACAAGCGTTCTGTGAGGTTTCTGGAGTGCGTTGATGACACCTTTCAAACACAGAGGATTGAGGGGCTGGTGATGGGAGGTGATCTGATTAACTCATGCATATAAACAGGGGAAAAATTAGGTTGGGAACAAACTTAATAGTAGTGACCATAAGATGATTGTTTCCAGCAGGCTGAGAAGAGGTAGCAAGGCAAATGGTGAGATAACAGTCCTGAACTTCAAAATGGCATACTTCAGTCTTTTTAGGGTTAGAAAATTCCGTTTAGATATGGCCCTTGAGAGAAAAAATGGCCCAAGAAGGATGTCTGTTTTTAAAAGATAACCGTCACCAATATTAAGTTTACTCCATCCCAGCCAGCATGAAAGACCCATGTGCATGTACAAAGATAAACCTTGAAAGTAAAATGGAAAGTGTTGAAGTTGGAAGTTCGCAAAGGTCAAGTCACACACGAGAAACACTAAGATAGTGTCTGAGTGTGCAAGGATAGGGTTAGAAAAGCCAAAGCACATCCGAAGTTAAATCTAGTAAAGGACATAATCAGCCACAAAGGCTACTATGGGTGCATCATTCTCAAGGGGAAGGTGAGGCAAAATATGGGCTCACTGCTAAATGGTGCAGGGAAAGTGGAAAAGAAGGACATGGTAAAGATTGAGATATTTAATTTCCTCTTCACTTTATTTCTTACGGTTAAAAATTTTCCTTCGTGAATCACGGATTCTTGAAACCAGAGAAAAAGTCTGGAGCAAGGAAGACTCACCCTCTGCTGAAGAGGATGAACTCAGGCGATGTATAAACTCGACACACACAAATCTGCTGGATATTCTTGACTTCAGTGAGGCAACTTAAAAGAGGAGTATAGTGGAAGCACAATTTGGGGATCAGGCAAACAAGTAAAAACTCAGCACTTTAGTGGATATGCCATGGGGTCTCTAGGTAGCCTTGGACAAGCCTCTTGAAGTGAGTTGAATTAGCTACCCAAATACTATTGAGAGTTAAAGATCGAAGTTAATAAATATGCCAAGTGAACTGCAACAAACTGCCTGTTACAAGTGGCTGTGTAATCAACAGAGTAATGATAACGTGTTGTTTTCTGTCAGAAAAGCAACTGAAACCCCTAATGTTGCATGGGCAAAGGAGCGGGGGAGCAGTGTAATCCAGGGGGTCTGAGACACCTTCTTAATAGGTGTATATATCCTAACTTCAGAGAGATCTTTGTGTGTCTCTTAATTCCTGTAACAACTTTTAAAATTAGGTGGATGAAATCCAGAACTGAGTTTCCTCTGCTTTACTTGAGGGTGCTCAGCAGCCTTGTATTAATAATATATATGGTTTTATTAAGCTCATTTTAATACAGGGTTCCTATGTTTCAGATTCTTCCCCACACTTGTACAGTACCAGACTATGGCCCAAGTCCTGGCCTGTATTTCTGCACCACTCTTAACATCTAGGAAGTGGCAGGCGTGATGGCTCTAAAGCTTGGCACTGCTGCAGATGTGTTCCTGTTGATAGATACACGCCAAGTTTGCTGTCACTTGGCTTCACCCCTGGAAACTGGCAGAAAGAGAAGAATAAGACTCTGCTAATTTATCCTTTTCAGTGGGGGCAACATTATTTGTCACCTTGCCACTTGGCTGTTCTTGTGCTCTGGCATGCAGTCCCTGACTGTGTTTGAGTGAAGTGTGATGGTTGTGGGGTCTGGAGTTTCGCGAGCAGCTGCCGATCACTGCCTGGCTACTGAGGCAGGGTGCTAAGGAAGAGGACAAGGGCTGGAAGGCTGTCATCTGACAAATTATTCCAAGGGAAAAAGCATAGGCACATACAAGTTTCAACTCGAGAGACCCTGCAGATAAGCTTAGAATGGGAATCAGAAATGTAGGAATAACACAAACAGAGTATTTGTTGCCTGTGTTCATCCTCTCCAGTAATCTGTTGGCTGTTATATTAAAAAATAATTGTTTGTGCACTCACATTTTTAAACTTTTAGTGTCTCCACAAGAGAAGCTCAATAGCACATCTGCCTGAGGAGGTATCAGAGCACTTCCCAAAACTGGACTCTCTCCCTTTGCAACACACCGGATTTTAACAGTGGAACTTGACAAAATCAATATATTTTTCCCTATTTTACTTAATGTTTTTATCATGTTTTTATATGGACCTAGAAATTCAAAATCTAGTATGGCAAGTCTTATCATATTTAATGTGATTTTCATTGCCTCAAAGCCAACATCAGGATTTGTCTAATTGTATGAAAAATTTAGTTTTGAAACAGAAGATGATCACCCATGATTGTACAGGAAAATAAAAGGGAAAGAAAATATGGAGAGGAGAGGAGAGGAGAGGAGTGGAGAGGGAGAGGGAGAGGGAGAGGGAGAGGGAGAG
>VZRV01009990.1:589797-726296 GCA_013398115.1 Falcunculus frontatus
GAGGAGAGCTCAGTCTCAGGGCAGATTTTACTTTGAATCTGTTTTTTTTTTTGTCTCAACGTGTTAAACAAGTTTCATCCCACTTTACTGTAGGCTCTTAATGGCAGAGCCAGCATTAGGAAACTACTTACCTTAGGCTTTCCCTGTACTGAATGGGAGAACATAAACCCCGGAGGTCTCAGATGGCCCTTTTCTCCCCAGGGAATGAGTAAACGGAACAAGGTCATCAGCTGTGAGCTGGAAAAGTCCATTTGGTACCTAAATTATTTTGCATGGATCTGTTCCTAGAAGACCCCACATTTCATGCAATATCACTACCCCATAGCAGCTAATTTAGAGAACAATACTGTCAGGAACCTTCTCCATACCTAGACTCCAAGCTAACATTGTAATATTGGGGTTTATTACTAAACATCAGCCTTAAGCTCTTAACTTCAATCACAAATGACTGAACTCAACACAGGCGTTTGGGCGCTTTGAAGTGGAATGTATTTATAAACTTTTTTTAAGCAGCAGTTCCTTTCTGTGAGACCATGAGGCATAGATGTAGGTACTTGACTTTTTCTGTAGAGCTTGCAACAGAACTTCCATATGTCAAAGGAAATCAATGGTACTCATGGACCTCATTGTGTTGTTCTGTCACTTGCTCTGTTATTGAACTTTTCTGCAGTGCTCTGAGCATTTAAAGAACATGAAAATGTAAATCTGAATAAGAACAAGTGTGGGGAGCTCTGAGGGTTCCATAAAACTTGAAGAAACTTATGAACTATGAAAGAAAAATATTCACCAGATTCATCTGAGAATATAGTTAACTTGTAAGGGGACACAGAAAACATTCCTCCACGCACTGCTTAACCTTGTGTCACACTTCTTCTCCTGACAGCAACGAATAGAAACTACACAGAAGAAAAAAGCCACTGATGAAGTCAGAACTTAGCTAAAACATCTGAAAGGCAAAGGAAACAGAGATGCCCTTTAGAAACAGAAAATATAATGTGATTATTAATAGCATCTTTATGATTAATTTTATATTTCTTAATCCACACTGACTCATGGAAACTGCAGGAGGAGTTGTGGCCTTGCTGTGGTTGGTGATACAGATACTCAGCAGGACACTGCCCCTGCCCAGAAAGTCAACATTTTAACTAAATATACTATCCTTCCTATTTTCTAGATGGGTTACAAAGGCATGGAGAGATGAGATGACTTTTCCAAGGCTGGTACTAGAGCTCAGAACTTCTGCAGCATATTATGATCCTTAGTAGGCTCTGAAGTGAAATAGGATTTTATTTTCTTTCAAGATATAAGACATAAAATACTTCAAAATCCTGTTGCAAGACTTTTAAAATGATCTGCTACTGTTACAGCACTTAATTGCAATTAGGGGTTCCTTTCAGCTCCACAGCTGAAAGGATTCTGCCTGCCTTTGAAGACAAACCTTCTGCTGAAGTATGTCTACACTGGGATTTTTTTTTATATCAGTGGCAGTTCGCAAAGACAGACACACAAATAAACTGATTAACTGACAGACAAACAGACAGACTCAGGTTATTCAGAGTCAGACCTTATTTCCCGGTTCTCGCCTGGAGGTGATTTTTTTTTCTCTCTCTGTCATTGCCACAAGGGTTTTCTGTTATGATGCAGAGAAAAGTCAAAGTATGTGTCTGTGAAAACATAGATAGCAAATTAGAAGATAATGAATAACTAAAAGAACATCCCCAAGCTATTCCTCACAATATTTTTTCCTTAAATTCAGATAAAGACTGAATAGCAAAATCAGAGCTTGACAACTCATGAGCTTTCTTTTATGTTTATTGCTTGCCTTACATACTTTTTCTCATATATTAACCTTATTTTCAATGTCTGGAGAGATTACTAGTGGCTAGGTCTCCAAGCAACACTCTGGAAGACTTTAGATTTCATATAAATTGTATGTCATATTTTGTCATTCCCATTTTGATGTCCCAGACTTCATAGGTCATCTCAGTAGATGCCTCTGTTCAAGCAGCCTAATCTTGCCTTTAATATATTTCAAATTTAACACTTTGTTATCACGTAATTGCAGAAGTGGAAACAACAATTTAATTGTATCAGTAAGGCTAGAAAAGAGGCTTTTTTTGTGATCCTAAGAGTGTATTTTCTTTGGTGTGTGCCACGGGAATAATTTGCGAAATGTTATTGATTTTTTTCACCCACCAAAACGGAACAGAGAGAGCTTTTTATGTCAAAGGACACAGATTAGTGGAGAATGATGTGACACCATTTTTGCCACACTGATCTCAGTATATTTGGGTTTCAGCAGTTTGTGCTTCAAATTTGACAGACACTATTATCAGATACCAATTTTTCTTTGGGACTCAACAAATGAGATTGAGAGAGGACTTCATTTACTTGTTGCCTATTTTGACTTATGCTGCTTTTAAACAAGAAATTTCTCAAAAGAGACAAACCTTCCCTACACTTAGCAGTAGCCAAACATCTTGAATACCGAAGTCACACAGTAAGCCATGGAGTACTCCCTGAGCAAAGGCTTAGTCTAAGTTCCCTGGAAATAAATAAGGAAGGTGGGAATTTACTCTTCTTTCCCCTAGAAGTTGCATCAGGGTACTCTTAACAGAGTTATATTTAAAGAAAAAAAATAATGGTTAATGTGACTAGAATAGATTTTCACATCAGTTTATTTTTACATAGACTGGAGACTCCTTTCTTTCTGAAAACCTAGCTCTAGATAAGGATTTCTGAAAATCTGGTCTTTAAGACTTGATTAAAGAAATCAGTGTCAGTAATGGAAATATAACCCGCTTTCCCCAATCCTTTCTCAATGCTGGAGCCTCAACAACCCCTTAGGCCTTCAGGTCCAGGAACACATACACTCACTTGCACCGTTTCTTTATGGAAGACCTTGAGAGGGGTTGAATATCTACTGCCACTCTTGATCTCAGGGCATCTCATATCCTAGCCACAGGCAGATAATGAACTGTATTTATTTATTTATTTGGATCCTGAAGTGTTGTTATCAATGACATATGCATTATTGAATTTGAATAGTATATTAACTTGCAATAAACTGATATGATTCTCCAAGTCCCATAGTACAGAGCGCACAGATCACTGGCTTTTCCTTACGCAGACCTTCACCGAATTGAATTATTAAGTTCCGCTGACGTTCAATATAGACGTTTGCTTTACATCGTGCTACATTTTTTCTCATTACATTTTCCTATGATTTATTTATGACAATCCTATGCATATAAAATCTATGCTCTGAAGATCACATTGCAGTGACCGAACTGGCATTCCTGGAAAAGTTCACAGCGATGATTCACAAGTGATTCACTCTCTACAATACTCTTTTCTCCTCTGAAGTGAGTGCTTGGCATCTCATGTTTGCTTAGAGAGGCACTGTCTACTTAAATCTTCACCTCATGATTTTTTAGGACTGGCTTCTACAAGAAGTGCGTAAATGGCTATACAGGCATTTTAAAAGCCTGAATGCTGAAACACATCTCCTCATTATTTACTTCCACGAACTTACAATCACGTAATGCATCAAGACAGATGTGAAGTATTTGCGTGTCTGTGTTCAAACTGCCTCTTTTAGGTTATACGCAGCATTTGTCCAAGCAACTCAAAATATGCTGGATGTTGGCTTGCCCCTGCTCTAATTTAGCAAGAGAAATGACAGCCCAGCACAGACAGGGTATTATTTACCGGCATGCTGAACACTTGCAAATATTTTATCAGTGAGTCAGGACTCAGTGTGTAAGTGTAGACAAAACAGACAACTGTCTGCAGAGCACACTGCCGGGGGTATGGTACAGTTGGGAAATGTCTCCTCTTGCTGTACCTAAAAGTTCATAAAGCTCAGCAGCATTTGTGGAGAAAAATGACTGTGTACAAGGCCACAGATGGAAAAAAGGGGCAAAGTGTTTCACAAAATATGGGAGTAACAAACCATTTACATGGGCAAATAGGGATAGAAACACAGAATCACAGCATATGGTGAGTTGGAAGGGAGACGCAAGGGTCATCCAGTCCAACCCTTACCCTTGCACAGAACCATCCCCAAGAGTCACACCATGCCCCTGAGAGCATTGTCCAAATGCTCCTTGAGCTCTCTCAGGTTTGGGGCTGTGATCACTGCCCTGGGCAACCTGTTCCAGTGGCCAAACACTCTTTGGCTGAAGAACCTTTTTCCGATATCTAACCTAACCCTTCCCTGACACACTTCAGGCTGAAGGGACATGGTTTTTAACCAAAAGAGGAGATATGGAGATCAGGTATTAGGAAGAAATTCCTTACTGTGAAGGTGGTGAGGCACTGGCACAGTTTCCCGGAGCAGGTGTGGCTGCCCCATTCCTGGAAGTATTCAAGGCCAGGCTGGGCAGGGCTTGAAGAAATCTGGTCTCATAGAAGGTGTCCATGGCAGTGGAGAGTTGGAACATGATGATCTTTAAGATCTCTTCCAACCCAAGCTGTTCCACGATTCTATGATTTTTCCAGGGTCCTCAGACCTGATTTTTAACCCCAGCTGCTCATCCTGCTCCTGTCTCCTCTGCTTGTCTGAGATCCAGTCCCTGATCCTTCTGGAGGAGAAGTTTGGCTTTTCTGTTGAAATGCTTTTAACTGTCTGGATGTCATAGTGAGAGGAGGTCTTTTTGTGACAGGCTCTTGAAAGATATTCTGTCTCTGAAGATGCTGCTGTATTTTTGATAGATTTTATCCTTCTTCTCAGCTCATAAAACAGATAAAGTAGATACAACTTGTCCATGTCATACGAGGTTTTCAGGGAGGCAGAGGAGGAAGAACAACTACCGGTTCTTCAAGTGGTCACCACAGCTCCTGTGCAGTTCACTTACAGTACCTACAGGTACCTCTCCTTAGATAATAGCAAATTTGTCACAATGGCTGGAAGATAATCTGAATCATAATCAAAATAATAAATATTTGGGTGTGGATGCTGAAGTTTCCTTAGGAAAACTCAGCAAGTTTCCTTCTATAAGTCAGTTTCAGTCCCATCCTACAGTACTGTGCTGGGATCCCAAGGACACACCTAACACCTCTAGATTCTTAACCATGCATAGACTTCCTCTCCTTTTGTGTCTTTCTGGCACACACATGATTCTCTCAGCTGCTGACCTTGTTGTGGTTTTGGTGTGCATTTTGTTGTAACATAGGGTGGTAACATAACAGGGTAATTTCATTTGGAAGGGACGTAAAGAGGTCATGCAGTCCAACCTCCTGCTCAAACCAGGATTAGCTATGAGGTCAACTTGGGTTATTCAGAGCTTTCTCAGGGAGACTAATATTTTAATTGGAAATAATAATTCTATCAAGCTTTTAAAATACTAGAATGCTGGCTACCAAGGCTGTTCTTTTGCCCAGAAGCTGCTTGAGCTATTGCTGGCAGGGTTGCAGAACTTGCTAATCTTATTGGATGCTTTTCTCCTTTATCCATATACACACACCCTCCTCTGGGAGGAGACAGTACCAATGATAACCCCTCTGTGTGTTGTGGTATATGTCCTATTATCTCAAATATTTTCACTTAGAAAATGTAAGAAAGTTGTAAGTGAAAATGTTCTACTGGGGCTTTGGTGGTTGTTGGGTTTTTTTGTTTGTTTTTGGTTTTGGGTTTTTTTTTTTTTTCTGGGTTTTCTTTGTTTTGGTTGGTTTTGGTTTTGTTTTGGGGTGGTTTTTTGTGTGTGTAATTTTTTTTTCCCTAAGGTCTTTAGAATTTTAGGATCTGGATGGAATTTTGATACCAGAATCCATGTGTGAGGCAGAACTATTTTTGGTCCTTTCCTTTTATAGATGAGACCTGAAGATTCAGAGACAAGGTGCATCCAAGAAATAGATAATTCAATGCTTTTTTTGTTAACTTTTCAAGAGTGTTTGCTTTTCAGTGGCACCTCCAGATCCTGCAGCACAATGTTATGATGAGCTGAAGTCCATAAATAGATTTCAGGGGGTTCGGAATAAGGAAGAAGCCAGTAAGAAGAGTAAATTGAGAGACAAAGTTAAAGTTTCACTCTTTTGTTGAAACAGATAGTGAGGATGAAGAGTACAAAATCTGATTTTTTGATTTTCCTTTCATGTCAGATCCTAACTACATGTAAGATTCGATGCACATCTTTCAGCTTCTATTCTGATGAGCAATGGATTGATTGATTGATTGATTGATTGCTTTTCACAGAAAAATAACCAAAACCAATAAAATATGCCTCCAAAATCTCAGTATTATTCACAGTTTTGTTTCATTTGTTGTATTTATTTTTATTTATTTATTTGTAAGTAAAGAAATTAGATAAAAAGTTTCAATATTTAGTTTCATCTAATACTACAAAGATGTCTTATATACAGTCTTTTGCTGCCTCTAACATTACAAAAGACAAAGCTAATAGATAAATTAAACTGTCCTGTAATGCATAAATAGACTCCAGCTGATTCTTAACGTAACTCAGTTGACTTTGGTACGAGTTGCACTGGAGGTGAACTTGGCTGGACGTTTATGCAAACGTAGTCTTGAAAAATTAAGTTTATAATGCAAACACTCTTGGGAGGTTGATTTGATACATATCCTCTCATAATATTTGATTAGGTTTTATTTCAAATGTGAATTTACTATGGTGTCATCTTTGCAATCTAGAACTGTTTCAAGGTTCAATAATTTTGTTTGATTGTGTAGTGATGCAGTCTCCAGAAGATAAATAAATGCAAATAAGGGAAGCAATGAAGAGCCACGTATGTGATGTAAGAGATCAAACAAAGTGCCTGAGGGGGGTGAGCAAAAAAGAAAGAAAGAAAAAAAAGCCATCATATAAAGGAAAATAGGATAGAGCCAAAAGATATATAAAGCCATTTTTCTGTCTCATTCACACCAACAGATGATTTTCCCTTGCATTATAACTTCAAAGGCGTTAATGCATCCAATTTTTTCTTTTTTTTTTATTCAAAGCTCAATTACTTCCATCATTTCTTTTGGGACATCTGTCCTTACTTCATTAGAGCACACAGATGAGACATATTTTCTTGACATCTGGCCAGTTCTTTTTTTTTTTAAATTTTTTGTTCCTGTGTCTCACAGTTGTTCAAGGTTAACCTGACGGTACTATGAGATTCATCTCACCAGATTCCAAAGGTTCCACTTCAGGATAGGTTTTGCCCTTGATGTCTGTGGAAATGATAAGGTTTATTTAGAGCATGATTCTTTTCTTCCTGAAATAAGCACCAGGCAGGTCAGATGGATTGCTCTCTGAAGGCACCTTCTGCCACCATTCTTTTAACAAGATGAGATTCGGCTTTTCAGTGCCACTGGAGATGCCCTAAGATCCTACCTGGTTTCCAGCTTCCATTCCAGAGAAACGTGTGTCTTCCACTAGACCTGAGTCATACAGGCCAAATCTGTGTTGATTTCTTGGGTCACTAAGCACACCTACAACAGCACTGCAAAGTTTTTGCAACCAATCACAAGTTATGGTTAAAAGTCCATTTACATTTTGCCCAGAAGACATGATGATTAATTTCTCCTTGTGTTGTTATTTTTGTGTTGTTTTTGAAGGTCACTGGTCACAGAAAGAAAATTAATCTGTGGTTGAGGCTCAGATCTTAAAAAGGCTGAGTCATTTTGTGCAGGCAACAGGAGTGGTGACATTCAGGTCCCAAAAAAAGAAGCATCTACAGTTCTGTCAGATCTCCTGGGTTATCTTGCCTGGCACTTCAGAAGGAGCTTCATTGTGTGTGTGCCAGAATGATACAGATGTCTCAAGCACATTGAAGCTGCTAAAAATGACCCAGGCACCCACTGCTAAGAACTTTGCTCACTCTCTACGTCTCTCTACTGAGCCAAAACTACCTCTTCTGTGGGTCTTGGTTAGGTGCCTGAAGGTAGGTGGGCTGGAATCAAACCAAGCTCTGAACAAAAGCTGAGGGCTTACATGAGGGAGGGGAGCATGAGAACCTGGCTATGTGACAGAATTTTAAGGCACCATGACATACATGTACAAAAGCTTTTTCAAATCCATGACCACCTAAGAATGGTTTACACCTAGCCTGGTCTGCATTCACTGGAACTGAAATCCATGGAAAAATGTGTGGCACTAAAGAGCTAGGTACTTTTAATTTACTTTCTCATACATAGCAAATAACCCAGGCTGATGCCTTTCCTCAAAAACGTTTAATGGAAGACATTTAACATGATTGTTTTAATCAGCCACAGGTTGCTCAGGTTTGAAGGCTTTTACACTCCTTTCTCTGCATTCATGTCAGAGCTTGCCATCAGTCACCTCTCTACCTTGCCAACACAAGGGCAATTCAGGCATCACAGATGATTCTGAATTGCCATATATTTTACAAATTTTGTAACTAGTAACCAGCACAATTCCAAAAACATCACGAAGAAAAAATTATTTAATAATCCTGGAAATTCATGAGCCTTGTCCCCGGTGAAGATTTAAGTTAATCTCAACCCCTTTCTGGTCCTTGAAGCAGAATAATCTTGATCTAGCCCTCCTGAAATCTACAGAAATCTTGCAGACTCCCCATTTTCAACTTTTCAGTAATAGGTAATTTTTCACTGTCCCAGCAGTTCATCCTAAAAATGTACTCAAGTAGAAGGCATAAGCAGAGCCAGACAAGGAGAAGGAAAGATGGTTAAGGCATTTAAGGACTGAAAAAGTCAATCCAATACAGCTGCACCTGCTCCGGTAAGAAGCCATAAAACCCCAGTGGTTTATTCCTGTGACAAAATGGTAATGAGGGAAGGAAATGTCACCAGATTAAGCTGCTACCAAAGATGTTGCAAGTAGGGAAAAGAGACTGAAAAGGATATTAACCCACACCCTCATTACACTGTTAAGTGGTCCTTCTCAAATGACACTAGTTTCTGTTTATAGATTGTTATGTTCATTTCCAAGTTCTAATCAACAGCACTAGAAATTACATTTACAGCGTTGTGTCTTCAAGTAGGATCCCTTATTGCTCTTCCCCCGGAGAAGGTGCTCTGTTGGTGTGTGTGAGTGTGCCTGTGCACACATAGATGCATGTGTGTGTGTGTGTGTGTGTGTTTGGCTGGGGTACACCCAGAAAGTGTTTCCTCAATATTTCTGAACACTTTCAACATTTTCGCACATATGGGACACACAAACACTACATAAAGTTTCATAAAACAAGGCTATGAAAAGGGATAGCATATAGAATGAAGTATGATATGGTAGATAGTCCTTACTCAATGAGGAGTGAATTTAGGTCTAACTACCAGATGGCAGAGCTGAACACAGAAAATCCATATGTGTGATGGCAGCTAGGGACAGCCGTTGACATACTTGCTTTTCCAGCCAAATGCCTCAGCAGATGCAGAGTTTTACACTTTAACATTACAATATGGCACTAAAACCCGGGAGAAGAGTTATACGCAGGAATCAAAGACAATTTAAAGGGACACCTATAAATTCTGCCCTCTTCCCGCATATGTGGGGGGCTGAAGGAGTGTAAGAAAGGGATTTTTTTCCTCCTTTTGCCAAAGTGATAAGTCACTAACTATTTTTTCCTTATAATAAGAGAAGTATAATAAGGAAAGAGAGAGAGACTAGCGATCAAAATTACAAATCTGTGGTTTTGTTTCCTTGTGCTGATATACTGTTTAAAAAAATGCCCACATCCCCTCTCATTTAAACGACATAGCAAATTAGGAGTCTTACAATCAGCAAATATGCATGGGATGAAAATAAATATATTTCTGAAGCTGATAACCTAATTTCTGTGTGGTTTTGCTTTTTCATTATTGCTATTCTTTTTTACTTTTTTTTATGTTGTATCAAGAAAAGAGAATTACCCTGTGTAGTTAGTTCAGAAGTCAAAGAGTCCTACTAACTTGTGTACAACATTATATTCCTTTGAAATCCAAGAGGGCCTTGTAATGCACTTCCAAGGACAGACACAGGTTTCGTAGAATCACTGAATGGTTTGAGCTGGAAGAAAACTTGAATATTATCTAGTTCCAGCACCCCTGCCAGGGGCTGGAACACCTCTCACTAGATCAGGTTTCTCCAAGCCCCATCCAGCTTGTCCCTGAACACTTCCAGGGATGGGGCAGCCACAGTCTCCTTCGGCAGCCTGTGCCAAGGCCTCACCACCCTCACAGTAAAGAACTTAATCCTAATAACTAAGCTAAATTTCCCCTCATTTTTACGCATTACAACTTGCCCTGTCACTGAAGTTCATGATGAAGAGCCCCTCTCCAACACTCACAAGAGCAGAGTAGAGGGGGGAGAATCCATCCCCTCGAGCACAATCCTTTTGATGCAGCCCAGGACATATTTGGCTTTCTGGGCTGTGAGCGCTCACTGCCAGCTCAAGTTGTTTTTCATCAGCCATCACCTACCACGTTGATCCCTGCAGGGCTGCTCTCAATCACTTCTCCATCCAACCTGTACTTGTGCCTGGGTTTGCATCACTCTTGAGCTTCAAGTTGGCGATCCTTGGTCCCCTGTGCCCTCCAGGGCTCTATCCCATGGGACTCTACCGAGTAGGTTCTTGAAAATGCCAAAATCTGATCTCTGAATTCCAGGGCCGTGAGTTTGCTGCATGCCCTCCTCACAGCCCTGAGGATCTCCAACTCCACCTTCTCATGCCACCAAGGCTGCCTTGGAGCATCACATTCCCCATCAGCCCCTCGTTGTGGGTGAGCACAAGGTCCAGTGTGACACCTCTCCTTGCTGGCTCCTCAATCACTTGTGTAAGGTCTTGAGCATGTCCTTGAACACTTCCAGAAACAGGGCAGCCACAGCTTCTCTGAGCAACCTGTTTTTGTATGTCTTTGGAAAGCTGTCTAGGCTGAAATCCCAGCAATGTTTGCAAAACTTCCATTTCTTTTAATAAGACCGGAATTTCACCCTTAATCTTTTTGTTCCCCTGTCCCTTCCTTCCAGACTTTGTTTTCTTGTCTACTTAGGTTATAAGCTCTTAAGGGCAGAGACTACCTTCTGCTATCTGTAGCTACTGAAGTTAATTTACCAGGGCTGAAATCCTGGCTGGAACTTTAGGCAATATTTTTATATACTAGGTGATACTGGAAAATGGGAATTTGCCTTGGCTTTTTTGAGAAATAATTTTCAGGATTGATTTTGATTCACTGTACATTTTATTTGTACTTCTGGCTTATGTTGGCACTGGTTTTGGTGGGCAGAAATACTTTAATGGGAAACTTGCAAATTGGAAGAGACTTGGATTTTGTGAGGATTTGAGTACTTGCTGGGAAGCTGAGAAAAGAGAACAACTTGCAGACTGAAATGTTTACAGAAAATGAGAGGAAATGATTAACCGTTCCCCTCACTACTCTTAGACTGAATACAAAGGATAAATCACACTTTGTGTAAAAAAAAGGCATCTATTTCTCTACATTGATCACAGAGAGGAGTTAAAATAGCTAGTTTGGCTAGATGTCTAAACTCCAGATGATGAAACTTAACCTAAGGGTCTTTTGGATCAGGTCATAAGATATTGCATTCTAACACCATAACGTACCTTCAATTTTTAAACACAGTTTTCCATTGATTTTGAAGAGAAGCTCCTAAAGAAATCAATGTCATGCTATTGCCCTTGTGCATACACATGCTCTTAACCAACAAAGTAAGGCTCATAAATCTGGAGACTGATAGAGAAGGTTCACCATACTAACAAAGCTTCTTATCAGGACCTTCCCTAAAACATGCCCATCCTTCACTGTAGAGAGATGTGCTGGCTGGTTAAAAGACTTTATCTACTCTCAGTCTTATTAGTTTAGGAAATTAGTTCCCTTATTAGCTTTTGGATTAAATAAATAAAGGGGATACAATTTCATTTTCAATATTGTTGTAAGTCTTTCCACCAAAATGAAAAGGAAGCAGTTTCTGATTTAAATATATCTAATATCCTGTAACATCTTCTTCTGTGCCATTTACCTATGGAAATGTTTAAAAATGCAATTCAGACTGCTACCTTAGCATGCTGCTAACTCCTGAAAGCACTCACGTGTGAGTTTAACTTTAAATCCGATTGTTTTTGTAGTCACCTGGATTAAGAGTGTTGTAAAATTTAAATTTTATAATGTTATTTTCCTTATGCTCAATTTATCAGATGCAATATAATCACAGCATTAAAATCTAGATAAATAAATAAATAAAGAGAAAAAAAAAACACAACTCAGAAGACATGCTATATAATGCACTTCTGTTGAAAAAAATTTATTCATTTTCTGATCTATGGTCAATTTGCATAATTATTTCTGTAGGAAATTTAGCTGGGCTTGTTTTGTACCAAATTTCTGGAAGGAATTTCGAGTAAAAGTAGAGATAAATTTAAATGGGCTTTGATAGAGTACCTGCAGAATTAAAAGAGGGTAAGCAGAATAATGAAATTCTGCCAGGATGCTTAAGAAAGAAAACAGCGGAGCTATCTTTCGTGGCTCTTGTAGGGTCACTTCAATAATAAGAAAGGATGAAAAAGAGTTTCTTAGAAATTGCTTAAATCTAAGTGAGACAACATAGTAGAATCATTGTATCATCAGAACAAAATTATTTTGACTTTAAGGCATTCACAGGAGATATAGAATTTGTCCTGTTAAGCTCAAAAGAGCTAAGCAGGCTGAAAGTTGCAGAAGAAACTGAGTCTATTAATATATTTCCCAATACAGTAAAGCCTGTGTATAAAACAATTCATTTGTAATACTCTATGGCATAACGTAGCTTTTTGTTGTATTTAGGGAGAGGTAGAGTGATGTAGAATAGTTGGCCAAGAAAATTGGTTTCTGTGTCAAGGCTCCTCTGTGCAATTTGACTGTTGGGATATACTACAGAAATCAAGTTATACTTCTCTTTCTTATTTGTCTAATGAAAAAGTTAAATAAACTGGGCACAAAAGTGACTGGATACACCTGTTTTTTTCATGTTCATTGAAGTAAACAGAACAATATCTGATCCTGACTAAACTCCTTAAAAGACAGAATTTTTAAACTAATTGGTGTTTTGCCGTAAAAGCACCCATTTATTTGTTCTACCAAGCGTATTGTTTGTATTTATGGGCTGAAATGAAAAGTGATAGAGAGGACTGCAAGAAGATAATTTTCCTTCACTCTGTTTGCAAAGACCTACATTGCTCCTGGAAAGTGTTTGCACCTGTCCTCTGGTTCCTATATCAGTAAATTATTAATCCAGAGTAACAACAGCAAAGCTATGAGTTTAATGGAAATTCGTTTTCTGCCAGAGAATGAGTTTTGAAGAGTTTGCAAGAATGTAGTCCAAACAATAACACACATCCCTTTACCATCACCACTCATGATCACTGCAGCAAGTTTCACAAAGAGTTCCTCCTAGATTATTTCAAATACACTTCACTAAGATACCTGAGGGCATCATAAGACCAGAAGTTTGTCCTGAAGCATACAAAACTCCAGAAAAAAAATCAAACCCAACCAAACCACTCAGAAATCAAATCAACTTTCTTTATCCTTGAATTATCTAAACAGTTTCCATGATGACTTTAAAGGTCATTCTTATTTTCCCTCTAGCCTTGCTGTGTTTTTCACTGATAAATATTGCCTTATAAGTACTGTGTAATAGGAAGGAAAACAGGAAGAAAAGGGAAGAAAATAGATAGGATAGAAAGTAAAAGAGAGCAAAAGAGAGACGGAAGAAATAATATATATTTAGTATTCCTGTGGTGCTGTGCAGGGCCAGGAGCTGGACTTCGAAGAAGTGGATCCCTTCTAAGTCAGGATATTGTACAATTCTGTGATTGCCACTTATTTCAATTGCTCGTTCTCTGGGGACTGATTTTGCAGACTCTTTTATATGTGAACAATGATTTGCAAGACTCACATGGACCATGAATTTTGTGTCTCAGGACCTAAAATTCAGAGGGGATAGAACAAGAAAAAGAAACAAACCGAGAAGGACTTTGGTAGCATCATCAAAGGCTGGAGATACACTCCTCAAACAGCCAAGTGCAAGGACAAATCGCCTGATTAATCTTATAAAAATCATCTGATCGATCTTACATGATCATTTGTATTCTGCCCAGCCCTGCATTGCATGTGTTCCTGGCCCCATCCTGACAGCTGCATGTCTCTTGGTTGATTATAAATCCTCAGCAGCGATGAAAGGGATTTTTGATAAGCTAATAACTGACCTATCTCTGGACCTTCAATCATGTCCTCTGACAATGGATTATAAGGAGAGTAAGATACTCTGAAATACTGTGATTTTCCAAAATTATTTCATTAAACTATCTGGGATTTCTGGCCTAAGGTCTTTGTAACAGGATGATAAGTGACTCCTGGCCATAAAAAATTGTCTTTATGTAACTTCTTCTGGATGTCTACTTTCTACTGAGATTTAAGGGCAAATTTGGGTCTATAAGCATTATGGAAATTGGCTAAGAGTGACGTGATCATCAGGATTAAATTCCAGTTTAAAGAAATCACTGCTTTCTCCATTTGCCAACTCTATGGAAAGACCCAGAAGATGCCAATGCCCAATTTTGGTCCCAATGGTATTCCAAATTAGCAGGAAGGAAAATGGGAGAAGTTCAGGTCTCCTTGCCCAGACCATTCTCCTTGCCTAGGTTGCCCCTGCTTCAGTCTCATCTCTGTTTGCTTAGCATGTCTCAAGAACAAAGAAAAAAAATTAGAAAATAAAATGTCAGACTACAAGAAGAAAATTCAATTACTTGAGCTCTCAATCATGCCTACAAGTAAAATAGAGCAGATCAATAGATTTCGCTGTAATGTGGCCCACTAAGTGTTTCTCCTTCATGCTGTATCTCTGTGAAGATTTCTATTTCCCAGAGATATATGGAAGAATTCACTGTGTAATGTGGGGAACTGACAAGAAGCAAGAACAAGGTCAATAGAACTGATCTGAGGAATTTTTTTTTGTGTGACCACTTGATTTTTTTTACTACTTTTTTTTTTTTTTTTACCTTCTGATGAGAGTATGGGTATAAAAACTACACACAGAAACTCTAGTATTAAGCCTGTACTATATTTTCATAGTTCCCTTGACATTCCTTGCTGTCAAGGACAAAAAGGCCATCTAGTCTGAAACCTTGTACCACGTGGGCAATAAAGTTTCTCCTACAGACCTTTGCGCCAATCCAAACAAATTAAGCAGAAGAAAAATTACCAAGGAGTGAGGTGCTAGTGTCAAACTTGGGAAAGTTGTTCTGGTCCTTGTGTCTCCCCAGACCTCCTGGTGAAAGTCATTCAAACTTATTCATCGCCTAAGGTCCTTGTTTGCATTATGCAGGCATTCCAAGTTGCATTTCTTGAGAAATGTACACTAAAGTTGTATACAAAAGGTGCTGCTGATTGTGAGGTAAATTGATTTTTTATGGAGTACATTACTCAGAAGAGGTAACCTAATCCCAGACTCATTAGCCCGTCCCTGCAATCAGTTTAATTAGACTCGAAAAAAAAGGTGACTTCTCAGTTTGGGCAGACCGCACACTTTCAGAATGCAAGTGAATCTGTTCAGATGCTAAACCAGCTTGTCTGTAGCTGGTTAACTTGTGCGAGTGCACAACTGAACTTCTGATTAAATATTAGTGCATCAGAGAAGTCATAAGAAGAGGACTACATAGGTGGCTCACAGCAGCCCAGAACTATTGTGTACTTTAGGAAAATATATATTTTTGATGCTAAATCTTTAAATAATGAATAAATCAGCTTAGCATCCTTTTAAGCTATTTCAATTTTTAATAATTCATCTTAATTAATATGAAGAAATATTACTCTAATACTTAACATTATCTGATTAATATTAAATGATATCAATTAAATTTAATTAAGGTTAATTACTAGTTAATGTACTGGTAAAACCTCCTGCAGTAGCTTTGGGTTTCATGGTTACCTTTTTTTCATTTTTTCCCAAAATTTCTTTGGGAACCTGGCAGAACTTCTATCAGTTGTATTGTTCTGGAGGATCACCTATTTCTTCTCATCTGCAAATATTTTATAATCAGTTTTCTACGAGAAACATGCAATTCATTGACCATCCATATTCTTAGGTATTTGTGCATTTTTAATTTTTTTCTGTAAATTTCATTTTAAAATAAATAAACAAACAAACAAACAAACAAATAAATAAATAATGTTTCACTATCAGAAATTAAACTCCCTTAAACTTTAGACATACATTAAGCAATTTATCTGATACATAACCCAGTTATTGAGAACTGGCTAATACTTTGTGAATAGAGCACTCCACCAACCTTAAGATTTCACTGAAAAATTGTCCATGTGCAGCAACTAATTGCATGGAATCTGCTGTTTTCATCTCTAGCAACCTTCTTCCTTTAGTGTTCTGAAATAACACAAGCTATGATGCCTTATTTCTACCTTTTCTTTTATTTTTTCCCATTATGTTTGTATTTGTTATGTTTGTGTTTGTTATTATTTTCTGGTGTCCATGGTCTATAAATAATAGGAAAGATGATGTTTTTTTCGTTAGATGCAACATGTGAAGAGATTAAAAACAAAACCAAACAAAATCCTGACAAACCCACAGAAAAACCAACAAACAAAACCAGAACAGTAAATGCATCCATCCTCTTTCCATTCAAAGTTTATTTACAGTTTCTGTTTGGGGGGGGGGGGAAGGGGGGGGAAGATAAAAGATCCACTACTCTGAACAACCCAGTCAAAGCTGCTTTTATACTGAAATGCCCTAAGGCTGTCAAAAAGGACCTTGACTGGCATCTGGAATGAGCCATTATCCTGGCAATGGTTTGGCATATCCCAGGATGGTATGTATTAGCATATCCCTGGATATTTGAAGTTATCATATGCCTTAGTAGCACAACTTGCAGATTTTGGATTGTGTTCATGAGAACAGATTTTTCCAACAAGTAACTTGCCAAAGGCTTGATATAAAAAGTACTTATGCCTAATGTCTGTCATTCCGTCTATGCCAGTTCATTCTTCCTGGGCTGGACTGGATCCACCCTGGCACCTGAAATGGAGTAAACAAAGTCACTAGCTACTGAAGACTTTGATGTGACCTGTGTTATTTTTACAGGCAGTTGCCATAAGGATGGTGACTTTATGTACCATGTCACGGCTGACCAGTGGTCTGAGATTGTCTTACATTTTTATGGACCTGTTAATCTCGAAAAGGCTTCAGAATGCTGTATAATTTGAATTTATCAGGAAATTGTCATCTCTGTGAAAGAACACAGCTGCTGGCAAGGCTTCATTCAATCAATGGATACCTGCATCCTGAATATTTAAAGCGTGTATTCATACGCTCTAAAGCACTTACAGTCACACACATGGCTGGGGAGTAAGTACCTTTTTGACATTTCAAATCATACCAGAGTAATAAATTTTCAAACCAAATAAATTGTGCATAGGCAGAGAGAAATTTTATCTTTGTGGGAAAAGAATGGATTGATGGAGAGACAGACAAAGAGATCTACTTATTTTAGAGATTTTCAAATTATTTTTGTGGTCTATAGGAAATTTTTAATTATTTATGTCCTTCAGAATGGGACACCTTGGGGTGTCTGTCTCTGCTCACCCCAATTATAAAAGATCTTTGTATAGATCTTATCATTTCAGTCTTCTTCCAGAACTTTTTCATAACCTGAATATAGAAAATAGATGGAATAAAAACAACAAAAAACCCCTTGCCTTTTTGTATTATGCTGATTTGCAGAGAGTTCAGGGTATTTTTCATGAAATAAAGTGTATCTCTACCTTAAGAGAGCATCACAATTATCTCCCAAATAAGATGCATTCTATTTTCTTCTGGTCCTTTATTACAGAATCAGTAAAAATAAATGAGGGGTACATCTTACTGCTACTAATTCAGGCTAGTATAATTTAGGGAACACAAGCAAAACTCTATCACTTCCAGAACTCCAGAATGATCATGTATATTTTGAAAGGGAAATATAATTAAAGTGGAGCAAAATCACTTGTTTTGTCAGCGTGACTTTAGCAGAGCCAGGATTTTACCAATAGTAAGTAATAAAAGCACAGATTAGATCATTGTTCAAACAGAAATCCCATGTACGCTTGCTGATTCCTTAGAGATTGGTTATTCATAATCTCTTGACTCTGTTTCAATAAGGTTGGGGGTTTAGCTCAATATTTTTCCAGCTGCAGAAAGAAACTTTTATAAGCAGTATCTGATTGCCTGTAAGAGACTACGTATTTCTCACCTACATGGTTTCCTTCTCCTTTCTAAAGAACCTTTCCTCTCAGTGCTTTCCAGAAAAAACAACAAAACAGTGATGTAAATGTAAGACTGATTTTGCTTCCCCATAAAGCAACCTGTCTTTTTACAGATAATTTATGAAATAAAATGTGGATTATGCAGCCTTTTGGGTTTTTTTTTTTTACCTATATTTCTTGGCTATTTCATCAGAAAGTTCTATTATTATTACCTTGAGAGTATTTACCAATAAATATTTAGACTGTTTTTATTGGTTACAGACATTATACTTGTAACTGGCCCATGTTCTCTTAAGATACATCATGTTTTAATTAGTGAATGATCTTGCAAAGAATGATCTTGTTCACTTTAGCATCTTATTGCACTTGAGTATTTCTCTTAAGTTAGTGTGAAACTGAGTTAAAAACCTCCTCTGAATAAAATGCTGGTGGCGTTGAAGTCAATAATAATATTTGTACTGACTTCAGTGAAAGCGTGATCTTGTCCCGTTACTCGTGTGATTGTAGTTGATAGGAATTCTCTGGGACTAGTTTCTCAATGAGCATACCATGGGGTTACACCACCAAAATAAATAGACACCTTCTGTGGTTTTAAGGAAGATGCTCTACAGGAAATGCATAGAAATGCTGAAGTCTGGAGGAGGAAAAACTTCCGACAACTTCAGCTGAGGTAGGTTGTTGCAGTACAAGGGTGAGGTTGTAGGGGCTTATCTTCCCAGAGCCTTGAAACTTCACCTGCTCTGCAAAGCTGCATTTTTACAGCTCGGTACAGAACACTGGGCATGATGCTGCTCCTGCCTGGCAGGATCTCACACCATACAGGCCCACAAGAACTCCAGCAGATCCAGGCCACAGAGGTAGAAACTTTGCTGCAAATAATAGTCACAGTTATTTCACAGATCACAGATGACACTTTCCATTTAGGTCCTCTTCAGTTACTACTATTTTTCAGACTTCCGTAATTTAGGTGTAGTCTATTCATGCTAGATGGCTGTCTCAGGATTACAGTAATTTTTTTAATTAGGGGAGTACTTTTTTAAAACTTGCTGACTTACTTGTTTAGCCTACCATAGTCCTATTATTTCTTCGTGTATTTTCATCAAGGAATGTTTTCCGTATAACAAATGAGGTCATTGTTTGGAACAACTGAGATGCTATTCCCAATTCCCTCTCCCATTTGATACCAAATAATTTCAATTAAAATGTTATGTGAAAGTAGTTCCCTGATGAAAGACACTCCAAAAATTGGGTTTATTTCATATGAAACCATCTGAAAATTTTATAAGGAGCCTAGATGACTAATTTTCATTAAACATGTAATTTAACTTTTAGGAGGCTCTAGCTTGAAAAAGATCATGTGTCTGTTATCATACCCTTACTAAAACTTTTAAAGAGTTGCCTGAAATATTATCGAACTAATGAAGCTTTTGACCCTACTTCTCAATGGAAGATACAAGAAAGATACATCATATTGCATATTTACTTACATCACACTCATCTGCTTGAAAACACCCGACTCATCTTGGCAGGAGTGATGAAACTCCTCATTAAGCTGTTAAAAAAAAAGGGAGAGAGAGGGAGAGAACTCTAATTAAGCAGCTTGATAAAAATTCTGACCCATAATAGATTAAATAAGCTTTCTGTTCAGCAATAATTCCTGGTACTAAGTGAGTCCACTGGGAGCAGGTATATCTGATACTTCAGGTTGATAAATAAATGTATTTACTGTTTGGAAAAGCTTCAGGAGGAAGCCTGTTTCTTTTATTTTCACTTTATTATTACAGACTTCAGAATACACTTCAATTTTTGACATCTGGGAAGAAACCACTGAAATCTGTGGTTCTCCAAATTCTTTGATAAGGTGACTGATATATGCTTTTGAAGGGGAAAATTTCTTTTTTTAAACATAATTTTTGGTAATGCATTTTAACTTTTCCTTCTCAAAGGAAAAATATCCCTTACTGCTTAAACAGGATTGCCGACATAAAATATCTGAGGATTTCAGTGTTGGAGTGCAAGTCTTGGCCACTTGGACCACATATTTGAGAGTAATACCATTAGCTGTTACAGCTTGAACCATTTACTGTCGACCAGAAAAAACAGTTCCAAGCTTCCCAGAAAGTCATCCTAAAAAGTCTTTGAAGGACTGGTGCTTTGAGATAAGCTTCATCAAGAATATGCTTCTGCAAATCTGTATTTAAGGTATTTAAGGCTTTTTTTCAAAAGCAAGACAGAGGAAGCTGGTCTTCCAAAATCTCTAGGTTTCTGATATTATATTTTTTTATCTGTTTGTTTTTTATTTGTTCAGGAGTTTTTTTGTTTGGTTTCTTCTTTCTGGCAGCACTTGCTCAAGAAAAACTTTTACTGGTGATATTTTTTACCATCCAATTAGAGCAGCTGAGGGAGCTGGGAGTAATTGGCCTGGATCATTCTTGGAGTCACCATGCCTGGAAATGTTCAAAGGCATGTGGATGTGGCAGTTAGGGACATGGTTTAGTGGTGATTTTGGTGGTGTTGGCTTAAAGGTTGGACTCAGTGGTCTTGGAGGTCTTTCCGAGCCTTAATGATTCTGTAACTCTCAGTCCCTCCTCACAGAGCAGGGTTTCTTCTTTTGTTCTTCCCAGCTGAGATATAACGACCTTCAGGCTGGTGGGATGAAAAATGTACATGGTTATATACCTGCTCTGAATTCTTTCTGTGATTAAATTGTTTGCTTCCCTGCCTCTCATTGATGCTCTACTGCTGTGGATATTATTTGCCCAGCATGAAGTCTTACAGAAAACACGCACAAGAGCAAAAATTTTATTTGGGTTCCAGTGAAAGCAAGAATTCCCAAACTTTCACCAGAAAGAAAATAAACATTTTAAAAATAAATAAAGATATTTTTACATATATATATATATATATATATATATATTCCCATTTGCAATTACTCTGTAATCCTCTCCACTGCTCACTTTTGTCCACCTGCATCATAACAACACCCTGAAGTTGAACCTTAATCATGAACCAAGCAGCATGAATTCAACCACTAGCAAAGGGAGCTACCAGGGGTTACTTTACGTCAGAACACTGTGGAATACATCCAGCTATACATTTCCCCTCCAAAACTGTAAATTAACTCATTGATAAACAAAAAAAAAGGTGTTGATGTGTGGTGTCATGGGGCTTTGGCAGAGAACTGAGAGGCCTTTTATATTCTAGCCCAGTGCTCCTACTTTCAATTAAAAATGAAAAGCTTGCTCAAACTGGGAAGATGATATTTCAACCAGGTTGCTTCACTTGAAGTCAGTTTCTGAGAAGAGTCTCAGTTGCCTTAAAGCCTCAGGGCACCTTTCTTTGAGGATCATTGGTTGATTTACACAAAACAGTTCATTGCTATAAATCAAAAATCCAAAGAGTATGTTGATTTACTCTGGGCTGTTGTTTACAGGAATCTCTCTTTTTTTTTTTTTCAGGACAGAAATAATCTCTGAAAAGCAAATCCTTGAAAACTCTGGCTTATGTCTGTGAATAAGGAATAAAGAAGCTTAGCATGTTTACACTTTTTAAACAGGTTAGAAGGAAAAATCCACCTTTTTTCATATTTC
Source organism: Falcunculus frontatus (assembly GCA_013398115.1). NCBI lineage: Eukaryota > Metazoa > Chordata > Aves > Passeriformes > Falcunculus > Falcunculus frontatus. The sequence goes on from VZRV01009990.1 coordinate 611,599, forward strand.
CTTTAACATTCCAACAACAATTGAGAGATTAAGTTTACTATGTGAGCTTTATGTAAGCTCTTTAAAAAATATGCAGAAAAAATATTTTCCTGTAATTTGGGAAATGTTTATTTACACTGTATAAATATTCCCCTGATATATAGAAAAGCAGAGAGCAAGAGCAATTTGCCAGTGTATAAGATCTGAAAGTGAAATCAACCATTAACAACAATGAACTCAACCATGAAAAAAGTGATGGGGTGGTAGATATTTAGGGTAGGACTCATCTCACTTAATTTTATCTGTCTAAGAGTTAGGCATCAAATTTACACTGCGATTCCAGACTTTCTTCACAGTCAATGGAGAAAAACAGTTGCTGGAAGAGGGTGATTGATCTCCCTACTCCCATCTTAGATATATTTTTGTTGATGCATTAGTTGTTCATGAATTTTGTTGTTCATCTGGAAGTGATATCCTTTCTCTGTTAAGTACAGAAGGTGTCTTGATGCTCAACTTAAAATGCGTGCCTCACATTTAGATAGATAAAATTTAAGGGAGTGAATATCATACTGAGTGTTTGTTTTTTATCTGATACAGTGTTTAACCTAGATGCTCTTTCCTTTGTTTAAAAGCATATCTAACTTACCATTTCAAACACCAAATTAGCTGAAATCCCAGATGTGACTTTTTGAGTTTCCCCAACACTCCAGTATGTGTTTTGTTTAATAAAATCATCTCATTTAATCTATCTTCTTCAAGAGTCGAAGAAGCCTTGGTTCTATTTCATAATGTAAGGTTTGACTTTCTGTTATATTCCAGATTCCTTCTTTGTTAGCAATTTGATCATGACATACACAGCTCTACCAGGTATCAAAAGGAATCTCAGAATGAAAGAATATTTTCTATCTCCACTTCTGATTTTTCATTCCATCAAATGTCTGCTGCAAATAGAAGATACTGAGAGTGAAATAAAGATAATAAGAGTCTCTTGATGTTGAATAAGATAATAGGAATGCAGTCAACATCTCATTAAGTCCAGAGGAACCTGGGTAGACTGGATAGATGACCTGAGACCAACTGTGTGAGGTACAAGGCCAAGTGCTGGATCCTGCTTTTGGGTCACAACAACCCCCTATAGCTCCAGGCTGGGGCAGGGCAAAAGCCTCTGGGGGTGCTCGTTGAGAACAGCTGAACATGAGCCATTAGTGTGCCCAGGTGGCCAAGAAGGCCAGTGGCACCTGACTTGTGTCAGCAATGGTGTGGCCAGCAGGACCAGGGCAGTGACCACACCCTTATCTTGCACACTGCTGAGGACCCAGCTCTAATCCTGGGATCAGTTTCAGGCCCCTTATGACAAGAGGGACATTGAGGGGCTGGAGCATGTCCAGAGGAGGGCAATGGAGCTGGGGAAGGGTCTGGAAAATGAGTCATATGAGTAACAGCTGAGGGAGTTGGGGATGTTCACTCTGGAGCACAGGAGGCTCAGGAGTGACCACACGCCTATCTAAAGCCATCTGAAAGGAGGTTGCAGCTATGTGGGAGTCAGTTTCTTCCCCAGTGTAAGAAAAAAAAAAATTAAAAAAGAGGAAATGGCCTCAACCTGCACCAAAGTTTAGATTGGATATTAGGGAAAATCTGTCTGCCGAGAGGGTTATTAAGCATTGGGGCAGACTGCACAGGGAAGTGTTGATGCCAATCAACTTAATGATCTTAAAGCTTTTTTCCAACCTAAAAAATTCTATGATTCAACGATTCTAGGTATTCAAACACCTTGTCAGAATCTGGCACACTTTTTCATGCCCTGATTTCATGCACCATTTTCACAAACGTGTTATGCCAGCCATTGTTAGATGCTAAACACCAGCTACATGGTCTAGAATATTTTTAAAAAAGATTTTAAACACAAAAAATGGACAATAAGTGGCAATCATTATTCCGTGTTTTTTATGCCTTAAATATTAAGTGTAAAAAAAAAACAGCTGAGGAAATGAAGTATTGCAATTCATGGTAAAAAACAACAACTACATATTGGAGTATCATTTTATTCACTTGTGTTTTATGATGTGTATCTTGGAACATACTGCTTCTGATAATTTTGGTCTTTTTTCATTTTCCTCTGGAGCATTTGGAGCTAACAAAGGCTGATGAAGGAAGCGGATGGATGAGCCATGATATCCTTTAGTATAACTCCAAATTTCTAGAACATTTTCAGAATACTTGTCATATTACAAATGGGGATCTACATTCAAAAAACTGAGTAACAAGCTTTAAAAAATAAAAATTCTTGCATTTCACAAGAAGCTATTTAGCATTTAGAAATCCTCAGGCTAATTGCTTGTCCTTGTAAATATACTGTAAGACCAGATCTAGATGCCAATAAAAGGGAATGTTACCTTGCTGATTTCCAACTTCATAATCATAGTAAAAAAATCATGGTATAAATTTGTAGAATTGGTGGTGTCAGGAAGAGGCAGAGAGCTGCAAACACACAACATTTGTTGTTGATTGATTAATAACTCCATACCAGTCCTGCTGTATTTTTCTCTTTGTGGCAGAAACCTCATTCTTTGGTTCCTCAACACTGGGGTTTGGATATGGCCAAAAAATAATATTGTTTATGATCAGACAGCCAAGCCAAATTGTTCTGGGCAACTCTACATGAAAAGCTTCTATTCCTTAATAAATATTTGAAATCTTTCTATTTTTCCATCTGCAGCTCTTTTGAGGATTTCTAAGACATGTATTTATCTACAAGCTTACTCTTGTTTTTGGTTCCCTAAAAATTGGCATGTCCTCACACTAACTAGGAAAACAGTGCAAACACAAGAAAGATAACTCAGCAGTGACCTCTTCCTTAGCACAATTCCTTCCTACCCCAAGGCTATCAATTGATTTAACACTGTGAACAGAAGAAATAGACATAAACCAAGTGCCTAGGAAGCTTGTAAGTCCAGAATAAAGTTTGATCAGTAAGGGAAACCTTATATATTTAACTGTGCATTTGGAAAAGCACACACACATAAAAAGAAACTGATAGTGAGTACATTCTGCAGACCTTCCTTCATCTAGTGGAGAATTTTACATCATCTTGGGACATACCATGAATGGAAAGTCAAATGCCTGAACTGTCAGAACAGATACCACATGCCTATGACAGCCAAACTGAGAAGATCAACGGATATAGACAGTAAGGAAAGAGCTTTTTTGGATCCTATATTTGTCAGAACAAGAGGAGATGGCCACAAGATGCCCAAAGGAGGTTTAGATTGGATATTGGGAAAAAATCCTTCTCACTGGGAGGGTGGTCAGATATTGGAAATAAGAAGTGATGGAATAACCATCCCTGAAGGTGTTCAAAATCAAGGATGATTGGCATCTGGGGACATGGTTTAGTGGTGAACACAGTGGTGCTGGGTTAATGGTTAAACTCAGTGGTCTTAGAGGTCTTTCCCGACCCGAACTATTCTATGATTCTGTGTTTTCCAGAAAAGAGGAGGCTGTGGTACTGCTCTTTCTGACTTCAGCAGACCTCCTTGCACATTTTTCTTGAAAGTCAGAACTTTAGGGTGCAGAGATGAACACCACAACGACCTCTGAAGATGTAGCCTGGGAAAATGAGCCACACTTCTGCAACTTTCTAGCCATGTGTATTTTTTCACAATAGTTTGGCTACCCATGATGTAAAGCAGATAAAAGGCAAGCTGCCCTTGTCAGTCAAGTGAATTTTTTTTCATTTCACCTAAAGTTTGCAGAATGGTGCCTCAGAAAGCAATCTGGTGGTCTTCGTGGCTTGTCCAGTTGTCATCCACAGCCAGCATTTAAATACGTGGAACAGATGATCCCAACCTCCCTAACAGAATCGCTTAAACACACAACTCCAGCCATCTCCACTGAGACAATGTGGATGAGATTCCCATGAGAAATCTGCCCTGACATTGTCCTGCATCAGCAGCATTGAATGCTCTTAGGTAAAGCTTTTTTTTGATAGCAGTCCGCAGGAATCACCACAGAAATCTGTTACGGTTTTAAGACTTATCAAGATGCTCTTCCAGCTCGTGGTTCTTGTTAAAATCTGTATCTTCTCTTAACTACAGATGCCTCGACTTTTTCATATGGGAACTAAGGAAAGATCTTTGTGCAGATACATGTTTTGCTTGGGATTTTTTTGGTGCATTTTCTTTTTTTAGTTAGTTCAGAGCAATATTCCCTTATTCCTTTACCTGGGTGTTGATATATAGGCAGCTAACATATAACTTGCTTCATACTGACGTGGAGAAGGGCTTGAAGGAGTGGAAAACGTAGAAATTGATTGCTTTTATGTGTACATGTTCTGGCTATTCCCCCATATGCTATTTCTGCACAGAAGAATACGGCATAGCCCTACTTTCCTGAGGATTCTCACATCTCAGTGTGTCCAGAAGGAGAGTCTAGGCTACAAGGAGCAATCCTGGGAGGTGCAGAGTATCCTTCACTGCTATGAGAAACCCTCATCTCCTTGTGACTTGCTTCCAGCAAACAACTTACAGAACTGAGTCTGGAACTCTCAGATGAACAACAAGAGCCAGGAAATTAAAACAGATTACCAGATGACAGCCCAGGATTGCCACCCACCACTGGGTCTTCTTCTTATATGAGGGGAGAAACAGGTTACAGTTGAAAGGAGATAAAGAAAATTGTGAGAAATAGAGCTATCTGAAATTTGAAATAATGAAGGTCTCATCACATTTCTGCACCCTCAAGGAAAAAGCTGTTCAGATTTAAGAGTTTTTTTCAATCTAGGACAGAGATAAGCTGTTAACCTCTCAGACAAACCTTTCCCCTAACCCTCTAGAGCCCCCAAACAAACATAGATGGACCTTTCAGTTCCCTCAAATCAGATACACCTTCGCTTTTTGCATTATTTCTTAAGATGAATAGGGTTCCCTCACAGTGCTGCGGTGGTGGTGAGGCAGCACATTTGTCAAGAAGCAGATCTTGAGCTCCAAGCCTACCTGGATAGACGAGAACAATTGTAGCTGTTGCTTAACGCATCTATTACGGTAGTGCCTAAATGGCTTGGACAGCCTGGGACTCTCCCAAGGTCAATGTTGCACAGACTAAAGCACAAATAATAGTCCAACAGATATACAATCTGTAACACTAAGCTAAATCAGGAGGATAAGAAATTATGACTTATGAGGCAGCATTGAACTGTGTGGTATCCGACTGAGTGACTCTTATCATGAAACCTTGGCCCTGCTAAATACATCGGGGGAGTAAAAGCTGCACCCATGAAGTCTGGATAATATCTTTCCACTTAATGAGTCTGGCAACCAAACAAACTATATAAGGTCATCTAACATCACCAGCATTAACGATGAAATCTGCCATAACAGCTGCAATTCCTCAGTCATCACATAAATGCACTGCAAACTTTGTGTTGTGAGTCTACTGAGCTTAGCACAGTAGGGTGCTGCTACACGCAGGGACAGCTGACAACAGTATTATTGGCAATTAGTTATTCTGTAGTGGCTGAAATAATTTCCTTATCTCATGTAAGATCATGACCATGTTACTCTTGGAAGGGTGGAAGCAGGAGATAACACAGACATTGTTTTAGGACATGCAATTTTAAATTATAGATGAAATACCCTGCTTGATTCAGCTGACATTCAGCCAAAATCCACGAGCTCACATTCTTCCATAATAACTATATTTACCACTACTAGAACAGAATTCAAATCATTCAGTATGTAGCCCTAATAATAAACCTATATGACTAGGGGCTGCTTCTTCAACATTATTTCCACCTAATTTATAATCAAGATGTTCAATTAATAATTTCAGCATTTTACGCGGTGTTAAGTCAGCTGAAAAGCATGTGATTTTTTCCATTTTTCATTTTTCAGAATGCTGAGGAATGCATAATAACCTAACAGAACAAGAATGCCAGGAAAGCAACAATTATTAACAGACTAATGGGAAAAATAAAAGGTTCAAAAAGAAAAGCTGGAAAGTTGATTGAGTTTCATAGAAAATGTAAATGCACTAAACAGTTCCAGAATAAAAGCAGCAAAGTCTACAATGCATTTCCATGGATATTACAGCCTCCTTGTGAATGACAGGTGAAATTAGAATTTTCTTGGTGGATAGTGCACATGCACTTCTCTCACATTTGCCTGCTTTGCCCCTTTGTCACTGCACCCAAATAGTTCCAGAGGATCCCCAGATGTGAGGGACAACCTGATCAGGGCAAACCACTTCAGCTTTGCTGGGAGTGGTGTATCCTTCAGGGTGCTGTGTATTTACTTACCAAATAGATGTTGTGCTGATTCAGATATGGCTCAGTTAGATAGGGTCGTCTTCTAGTTTGTCTCCTTGGTGACTTCATGAATGGGCTATGAAGGCACAGGAGTTGAGAGGGAAGAGAAATGTTGAAATCTATGGCTTGTATCCCACACAGTTTTCATTTACATAACAGCACTGAACTCTCCCGACATTTGAAGGGACAAGCCCATGGAATATACTGGTGGCTTTGCTCGGAACAACCAAGTTCAAGTCCCTAAATCCATAATCCCTGGCACTCAATTCTATCCTTGTCAGAAACACCAAAGACTGAACAGATACCAAACTAAATGCAAAACACGGATGTATGCTGTTTTTTTCCTAAGTAGAAAGAGGACACATTATCATCAAGAATGCTACTCAGTGTTTAATACTACTGTTGTAGGTGCCATGGAAAATTAGAAGACTCTTCTGAAGACTTCCATCGCAGCTAAATAAATTAGGGTTGATAATTCCTTGCCCTTTAGCCCCTGAGATCCCACCGTGTGAGACTGGCGTGCAGCACCACATCACAGGCTGTCCCCACACAGACTTTGGGTCCTTTCCCTTTCTGACAAAGTGTGCTGCTGTCCCTCCTTACTCAGGCTGCTGCTGTCCCACAGAAAAGCCACAACCAGCAAGTCAGGAGCCAGGATTAGAGGGGCATATTGGTGTCATCCTGAAAAGACAGCAAATGCAAATTCAGCAGCCTAATTGGGATAGAGGGAGTGAAAGTCAGCTCATTAAACGGGGTATGTTAAAAGCAGAGAACAGCAGCAAGAAGATCCAGATTTAATTTCCATGTCCTAACACTTCCTGACAGGGAGTTCAGGGCAGTGAACAAGAGGACCTACCTGAGACCTGTCCAGTTTTACTGACTGGTGGATGGTTTCTCTCAGTTACCAGGTCGATCAGTCTTGAAAGACTGAAGTCGACATCAAATGTTGATTAAATAAAGAACACAGGCTTCACAGTGCTGTATAAGACATTGCACCATGGGTGAGAAGACCATTACAGAACTTCAGCTATCTCACCAGGTTTCTTCACCATGCTCTCCCCCAACGCACAGACCCCTGCCTTCTATTTCTGATAAATGAGCAGTCTGACAAGGCTTCTGCCTTGGACCGGACAGCCTAACCGAGACATATCCTTGTGGTTTTTGGGGGTTTTTTTGACTGCTATCAAAGATGATTTGCTCTAGTCAATAGCTTCTGGCCACTCCAAAAACTCAACCAGACTAGTAATTTTGCTGAGAAGCAAAGACTTCCAATCAGATTTTACTCATGCAAAAGGATTTAGGATTTCTGAATATTGTTCTGGCATTTGGGTCACAGCGAATCTCACTATGTTTCTGGGACTTCATACTTCATTAATTATGTCTGGCTTCAGCAAGTGACTTACTCTCAGAACGAGGACAACACATTTTCTTGAAAATAGACAAATTTTTTTTGGCTGTATTATTTCTTTTCTTCTCTCATACGTTTCCAACCATACAATTTAAAAAGCTTGTTTATTTAGTCACTTTCTTGTTTTGCTGTTATTCACAGTGTCTCCGAAACACCTCCTTAGAGGATTTATTAAGGTTAGGGTGAGGAGCAGTTTCAGGCATCATGGAAAATATTCTGCTCTTGACAGTGTTTCTAAATATTTTGAGCATTGATAAGCCTTGGCACAAAGAAATTAGATAAATAGAAGGAAAAAAATAAGAAAACATTTTAAAAGAATGGAGTATAAAACCACAGACAAGAAGTATTCATGCCAATGAACTATTTTATATCCCTGGAAATCCCAAGGAGGCACATTTTCTGATTTAACAGTTGGTGACAGTGTTAAAAAGTGATGCTTTTGCTAGATGAGGCAAACCCTGAGCAACACCCAGATAAGTACCCCCTTACATCTCATTCTGAGAACTAATTTCATTCTCAAGACTGAAAAGCTTCCATCCATTTTAATGAGAAATGAGTAAGAACCACAGCGTTAAGGTAAGGAAGGAAATTTTGCAATTCACAGCTTTACTGGGTCTTTTTAGAAAAATATGTTGGTCTCACAGTCAACTCACAACTTCACGGCCATCTTAGAGTTTATCTTAAAATTCAAGCACTTTCTTCTTTTAGCAATAACACATACCCATGTAAACAGTTTTATTGCACACTCTTCACACTTCTCCTCCTTCCCACCCACCTAAAAAGGAGAGGGAATTGCTACAAAAATTGCCAAACACAGCTTTATCCCTCCCACAAGAAGGGGGCATCATCCTGCCCAGAAGCTGGATATTTCCTCAGTGAAATTCACTCAGCAGGGAGGAGAATCATCTGCAGTAAAAGGAGAATTTTAATGGGCCCATTTTATAGATGGATTTGACAAGAAAATATTCCCAGTTCCTTGCTTCCCGTGGATCGATTTAGAAGTTTCGTTGAGCTTTTCATCCTTCAAGCTTCCTAAAGCTGCCCTTGATTTCTTTTTAATAAGATGCATTGAAAATATCCTACCACCTTAGAACATTACATTGAGGCTGCTGAGGTCTGGGGGAGGGAAATGCAGAGGGTTAATTTTCAGCTGCCATCGTGAGTGGCATTAAACATCAAAAGTGCTTTAAATTAACTTCTTCCTCAGAAGAAATATTTAACAATTGCTGATGTGATGTGTGCCTTGACATTTTGAAGGATTATTCAAAATCTTTTTGTGTTTAGGATAATGACTTTCAAAGCACTTACCATCCTGTGCCAGTCAAATGCAGCACTTTTGATTCATCACCATGGAGGTATTAATAATTAAGTGTGTTAAGATAATGGTAAGGTTGTGTGGCAAGCTGCAAAAACTTGAGCTGAGGTCCCACTACATCCCAAACTCATGTTTATGTTCCCTGTTATTATTCCATGGCAAATAAGATCACATTTATATCCCTTTTTTCATTTTTATGGGCTTTTTTTTTTTTGTCAGTGCACTTGCTTCATGCAATGTTCTAAGCCTAGGGATGGTCCTTAGTTAAAACTCTCTCAGTTCACAGATTTGTTTCCTGTAAGCATCCAGAGAACAAGATGTGTGATATTCCAGATGTAGAACTGTAGGGAAAACTAGCTGTACATACCCAACTTCTGTTTCATTAATTGCGTGCTTAGTGCCTGCTCTGTCAATAGCATCCTTCTGAGAGCAACATTCACTAACTTGAGTCATCTCATGGACATAAACTGAACCTGTCCATTCAGAAATCTGCTTTATTGTTATTTTTGATCCAGTTTGACACTGTACACCAAGCTCGGGGCCCAAAAATGCCATGCACAGGACCTCTGTTTGGCAATAATCTTTGCTTCTCCAGCAGATTCCGTTTGAAAAGAGATGGACTGAAAGAGGGAGAAAATTATCATTGTTTGCCACTTAACATCATCAAATAATTAAATTTTTAATTAATTGAGAAATTAACTGAGAGCTCTTCAGTCAACATTTGAAAATGGCTGGGGAGGTAGTGGGATTCCGGCCTTCCTCTGCCTGGGGTCACGGATAGCTTTATTTTTCAGGATTTCACGGGATACGGGAGGCAGCCCATGGCTGGACCTGACACGTTGGGTAGGTCCCTGAGTCAGAAAAAGTCCCTTGTTCCAAAAACAGCTCAGAATCACTAACTTCCTGACAGAGCTGCAAATACCCATCATCCAGAAGCTTTAGGAAAAAAGGATTCATTCAGGTTAGGTGACAGTGAGGAGTATTATTAAGACTTGACTTTCTTTCAGGTTTTATTTTCTACTTTGAGGGTAGAAAGGAGATGGTGGTGTCAAGTGAATCATTCTGAATTCCCCATAGGGCCAAATTAGGCTCAGAGTATTTAATTTGAAGGATGGGTTAACCTCCAGTGAAGTGAAGCTGAAAAGACTACCACCAGGGTATTGCTGACAGAGATAAAATCGAGACGTGTTAGAAATCTCCAATATTTCTGCCACAAATGGAACGATTGATATCAGTTTATATACAAACAAAGCAGAAAGGAAGAGGTACTTTAAATCCCTGTTTTAAAAGTTCTGAAAAACTTACAAAGAGTAAAAAAGAAATGTTGTTCCTTTTTGGGATGTAACAAATGTTCTATAAATTAGCTTATATCTACCTGTGCTTTCGTTCATAAAATACAAATGACAGATTGAGACGGGCCTTTTGCCAAGCCCAAGGAGTCTTAGGCATGGCTTTTGGACACTCACTCTTTCACTTGCATAAACATCTTTAAAAGAAGATGTAAGTAAATAAAAAAAAAAAGAAAAAAAAAATCAAGGAAGACTTTAACAAGTGTCTAGCAAAGAATATTTGGAACAAAATTATTTTGCAAGTACTTTTAAGTATTGAATGATTCATTGATATGCATCAATTATTGAGATAATCTTATGACTTGTACCTTTTCTTTATTTCTGAGCTTCTAGACAGAGATGACAGGATCAAACAGTGGTAGCCGGAGTAGCTGAATTGATACACTAATGTTGTGAAATCTGTCTGTTTTCTTGGCTCTCTAAATGTTTTATTTCGACAACGGGATACCCATCCACACTCGGTACCGGAGTCAATGGATTGAGGATGATAAACCTGTGGGAAGTACTCATTCATGAAGATACTCCACTTTGGTCTGCGGTTCCAGTCTGTGCGAATGCAAAAACTTCCTCAATTTTATAATAAATCCTTGTGCTCAGATCCAGAACCGAGCATCATATTGTTATGACATATGTTGTTTTACCAGTTGCATTCAAGAAATTTAGACTGAGCAAATGTGCTCTTCACCTCCAGGGCACCAGCTTCAAACCCATGGCTAGTCAATAAGAACTGTAATGCTGTAACCTTATTATCATGGGACTCCATAAGATGTCCTGAAATGCCTTAGTTCCATTGTCTTCACTGCTTCCAAGACTGCTGCTAACAAAAACATCCTTTGACAAAATCAGCGAAGAATTCAAGGACTGTGTGTACTTGGTCTTGTCATGTGAAGGAAAAAAGTATCTGCTGCTGCTGGGAGAGCAGATATGTCTCTCTCTCCCTGTCTCTCTCTTCCAGGCTAAAACCTTACACATTTTAGCAAAGCTTTAAAAGCAGGGTTTATTGGATGTACTTTCATTCTCCTTGTCTGTCTGTACCTTCTGTTTTTCCCCCTTCTTTGGACTTATTAGAACCTCTCCAAAAGCTATATTAATTTAGAAAGAGAGGAGCAGCTGCTGGACTTGAAACATATGTTCAATTCCAAATGCTGCTAGTAGCTGGAAAAACTCAGCTAGCTGCTCCCAGGGCTCATTAGTCCCTCAAGGAAGTCTCCAAAACTAAAACAGGTGAATGAAGAAATAAAAAATGACTTGTGTTTTTTCCATTGCATCCCCTGTTTTGCACTCATTTTTGTTCTTCAACATCCCCTCTATATACAAGAGATCTTTTACACTGATTCCCATTTGTTTTTTTTTACAAACGTATTCTCAAACATAGGTAATTTAGGGGCCAAAAATAAAGAGTAGATGTTATACACTGATCTACTGTTACAAAAAAAAAAAAAAAATTGTTAATGAGAAATCCCAATTTTCAATTAATTTTTTCCAAATTCTTTGGCCTACACCCTTAGATAGGACAAACAACTTCCTGCCCACTTTCTGAGTTCATGAAAATTTGTCACTGTCACTGGCTGTATGGATGACATTATTTCCCTCTGCTGTGAAAGTTGACTCTGTAGCAATTGAAAATATAACAAGTAAGTTACTTGGAAAACAATGGCAAAATAAAATATTTCAATGGAAAATTATATTATTTATAAAAGTGCACAATTTATTAAAATATTTTGCTGAGTCTTTTCTAATGGTGTAATAGCATCCACCTCATTTTACAGAGAAATTTTTATCTTTTTTAAGATATTTGCTGTAAGTTACTCATTTCCCTCCCGCCCCCCCCCTTTTTTTCCCTCAAGTTTGCCCTTTCTGTCTGGAAATAGTAGTAGCTATTTTCCCTTTGTTTTTGCTGCTCCCTAGAAAGTCATCACAGCATATGATCACATTTCCCTAGAGATTTTTTGATTGTGGTGCATATGGGCTAAATTTTCAATGGATGAATTTTAGGTGCACATTGAAGTGCACTGAAGTAAAATTAGTAATAAAAGCAATTGCATCAAATTTACCTATCCTTTGAGGAAAAGATTTTGCATTTGCAGTTGAACATTTGCCCTAACTTTTGCCTTTTTGCTCATTGCTCCACAACTTTTACTGGTTGGACAAAGTTTGCACTGTGCTTAGAGTGTTCTTTGTAGTCAGCTGAGCAGAAATAAAAATCAAATAAAACAAGCAGGATAGATGAGTATATCTATGCTTTACTGAAAGTAGATTTATGCTTTACTGACTCTGAATGTCAAAGTCAATTAATGCTTTATTTTTCTTCCCATTTTTCTCCAAAAACATTTCTCAGTTACTCAGATGTTTGGTGCTAACTACTCTGCAGCTAATTCACTATTTCACCAGACCTATAGAACCTTATTGATTTTTTATGGATCCTAGAATAATAATGATCAAGTTATATGAGTTTTTTTGAGGGCTGCATAATAAAAAAATAAAAGGCCTGAAAATCTAGGAAACAGTATTTGGATTCCTGTCTCCCACTGATTTTACAAAGATCTGGACTTGAGAGATTAGAAGATAAAGTGCAAATTTCTAAACCAAATCAACATTTCAGTTTTGCTTTAAGCAAAGTTTTGAAACATGATTTGACAGGTAATACTTAAAACCTTATATTTGCCTATATCCATTTAAAATGTAATACATTCCCCTGATTTTATTTAGCTAAAATTGAAGTACCTAAGCCAGGCAAAGATAATAATCTAAAATATAAATATCTCCCCACTGAATTTAGAGTCTATACAAATAACTTCGTAAAGTAGATAGGAACTTCTGGATGGCTAAAATTAGCTGAAAGGAGCTGCAGTGTAGTTATCTCCAAGCTCATAACTTTTAACCAATTAAAAAAATGTTTGAATATTTACCTATCTGTTTTGCACTTACTCTGGAGGTGCACCATGGTCATGGCTGGTTTGAATACCCTAGGGTCCTTCTCTGTCTTTGTCTGATATTCAACAACTAATGTGCCTGTCACTAAAAAGTTTTTCAGTCCTTGAGGATAATGGTTGGATAAGTATAACATGTATTGATGAAGCTGAGTTCACCTCCCAAGCACTGCAAATATATTTATTTTTATCTATAAATAAGGAGAGGCAGCTCCTTCTTGCGTTACATTGGTCAGAGCACTCGTCTGAAATAGAGATCTGTGTGCACATCTCTTCCTTCTGCCATGCACAGGATGGGACCGGTGAGAGGCAACAAAGAATGAATCCTGCTCGGTAGCCCAGTGATGTGGATGACCCTCAAGGAGGAGAAGGATGTGCACTAGAGAAAGTGTAGTGCGAGCATAAAACCCTGCAAGAGCTGGGAATAGGAGGGAAAGCAGCCTCACGCCAGGAAACGGCCTTGGTCAATCTCATCAGGAGAGGACAAGTTTGCACTGCTCAGCTAATGCTGAGGCATTTTCCTCATGCAAAGGTGGAAACAGCCTTTTGGCCTCTGTGCATTGATAGTCTATGTTTAATGAGCATAAAAAGCAGTCTTGGAAGCTAACAGTCCAATGTGATTTAAAGAGGCAATACTCCTAGAACAAATGCATGAAGTGTCTATATGGCTAAATCCATTGCAATCAGGCACAGGGAAAAAGTTCCTGTCCTATGTATGAATCAGGCTGTCACTTCTACATACTGCACAACTCAGAACAAAGAGATTTTGCAAAATTTTTTAAATCCTGCTAATTTCTGGATTTCAAGCTTTTTGTCCCTCTTATAGCTTCTTTTAAAACAATAATAAGAATAGAAAAAAAAAAACCAAAACAAACCTCTGTTAGTACTGGGGTGATTTCAGGCTACTTTGAGGCCATGTAAAAGCTCAGCTATTAAGCTGGCATTTAAATTTCTTCCTTTTTCTCTCTTTCAGGCTCACAGACTCGTTCAGTATGAGAACAGGTCACATATGAAAGAGGAAAACCAAATTTCCTTCGCGTGTTTTCAATTTATCTTTCATGTAATCCTCCAAATGAAAACCTGCGTAATGGGAACGCAGCACTGAAAGTGACGTGAGCCTGTCTTTTGCATCGAGGTTGTTGTTTTTCTTTATACAGCCATTGTCTGTAGATTAGTGTAAATTGCCCTTTCTCTCATCAGGTTTTGCAACTCTTGTGGGAAGAATGGCCTTTTAGCTTGTGCTTTAGTAGCACGCATCATGCAAAGAACCTGGGTAATGATTCGGGTTCATCTGCAACGAATAATTAATATTGTCCTATAATTTTACTGTTGATAACTGGAGGGGTAGCTTTGGGATGAAACACTCAGTGACAGATCATAATTTGTGTTTGGAGACTGAAAGTTGTCTGAAAAACAAGGAGCGATTAAGCAACTAAAATAGGCTGGTTTTTTCTCTTCCAAAAATGTGTTATATTTTCAGAATTAAAGGGACTGTTTGGGATTAACTCACAAGCCTAAAGCAAAGATGTGTGGAGGTAAATTTAACACAGAGGTGATATGTTCAGTCTCTGGGGAGAGAGATAGAAATGATGGTTGTCATTTTCACCTTATCTCCTTTGACAGAGAAAAGGTTCAGCAATTATGGCCCAATGGGAAAAAAAAAAAAAAGAAAAAAAGAAGAAACTGTAATTTAAAAACCAGACAAAAAGAAGAGGAAAGAAAGCACCTCAGTGCATTTTCTTCTAATGATATAAATTTCAATTAACTGAATTGATAAATTAAGCTATAAAGCAATGCAAACATGCAGAAGAAAAATTCAAATAATTTTTTTCTTCATGCTTCCAATTCTTTATAGTACATTACATCAGTTAATGGCAATTTGTATAATTTGTGTAATGACATAAATTGCCATAAACTCTCACAGTGAAATGTTGTAAAAATGATAAATCAGGGATAAAGTATGGAGCACCAGGTTCATAGCTGCTGTAAATTCCGTTAATGATATTGCAGGTTCTCCAGTTTATACCTGCTCACACCCCACTCCTACCCCACATCCTGTATGTGGTCAGGGAGGCATCTGGGGAAGAAGATGTGAATAGTAAGTAGCATCACAAGGAATCAAAGAAGAATGTGAGTAAGTTGCTTGAGGTCCAAAATGGAAAAGACATGACAAGAGAAATGTGGTCTGGTGATGGGGCAGCCTAGGGCAGGACTGGGTCCCTTCTTTGCAGTGTCTGTTGCTGGTGTGACTCTGGTCCTCTCTGACAGAGCCAGTTCTTCTTGCTCTGGCTGGCGTTTGAGACGTCCAGCAGAGACCTGGTTTAGTGCAGTTTCACTGACACCACCATGTGTTTCGGGTGTGCTGCTGATCAGAACGAAGCATGACACCAAACCACCTCTTTTTGAACATTTACACCAATCCCCAAAGGAGCATCATTCTTTCAAATCAGCACCATATCCAGCCTAAGGGATCCATCTTCTGCACCTTCAAAATCTGTCTCCATTTTTAGACACGACAGGAGCTGGGCTCTGATTCATAGCCAACATCACAGCTCATTCTTAATGTGTCCCCAGGCCTGCTGAGGTGTACCTTGCCCAGGCAATTCCTCAGCCAAGGTGAATTTGGGCATCCTGGTCATGCCATAGTCCTTTGCAGCATCTGATTCTAAAATACACCTCGCCACACGATACCAACACCGAGACACTGTCACAGGGTGTGATGGGCAGGGTGTGCACAGTCATTCTCACCATATTTTAGCACAAAATAATACTATATTTGGATCCATGGCAGGAAGGAATGGGACTCTTGACTTTCTCCACACTCTAAAGATAGTCCTTAGTGGTTAAGAGTCCTATCAATTGTGTAGTCATCTGTGGGCCTGCACTCAAATTACAGTCTGATCATACTGACTAATCTGAAATTGAATGACCATTTTCTTTCAGTTATGGCACATATGTTATGGCTTTTTATTGCTATCCTTTCCTTGCTATGGAGAAAGTGGAAAGAGAAGGATATTAAAATAACTCAGTGTGGTCAATAGGCCCTCACAAAACACTGGCTGAACTGTGCTCAAAGCACTGAGTGGGTGTAAACATCAACCAGGTAAGTGAGCTTGTAGTATTTTCCAAAAAGGTCAAAATATAATGAAAGTGACAAAAATGAGTTTAAAAAGAAAAAAAAAGGGTCAGGATGAAGGCTAAGGTAACTCCTCAAGGCTGAGAGCCCTCGCCTTACTGAGTGAATGTTTGCATTCTCTTTTGTTATCCAGTGTTTTGCCTGTTAAATGTTGTCCTTCCTGAAATCTCAAGAATTCTTAACTCAGTCGGGTAGTACCAATTCCATTTGACATCACGACTCCATATTCAAACGCTGGCAGAGATATAATTGGATTAATTGGTTTATATGGTTTAAAAATTAATTCTCCTTTAAATATATTATTTGTCTCCATTTCATAAGTTCCCATGAAAAGTATCAAGACACAATTTTTTCTGGAGTCTGGGATAATTTTCCAATGAAGTCATGTGAACTCACATTGTGAGTTACCACGCTGGGGTGGCCAAAGCAGTGAGTGTTTCAGGGTACTCCCCCACACTGACTGAAAGGAGGGGACTGTCATGGCTCCAGGAATTTACATCTCAATAACTCCTGTGGCTCAGGATTTCAAAGAACTTTAGCTGTATAAATTAATTCAGGCTCATAAACCCCCTTGATTCAAAGCCTCTTGGCTTTCTTTACATGGGATCCAGTGTCTATCAAATGAAGATTGTTATCCTCATCCTTGTTCTTGAGCAGGAGAAATGAAGGTAAAGTCAAAACTGGCAAAGCTGACAGGGAATTTTACCAAGCAGTAACTTGTCTTTTTCCATCAAGGCCTCATTCCAAAGGTAGGTGGGATTATGGAAATTGAAACCCTTTTGTGGAAAGATTGTTTTTAAGGTAATGTCTTCCAAGAATGTGTTCTCAGGCCAGGGAAAAAGAGCTTCAAAGCAGGGATTTATGCCTTGAGCTCTTATACGATTGGAGAATGCCCTAAATGTGCAAATACTGATAATGCAGCAAAAGCACTATTCTGATTTGTCACAAATAACTTTGGAAAGAATGGATTCTTCTTTGTCTAAAGTAGGACCATGGTAAAACCTTAGTTCTGATAGAGTACACAATTTGTAGACCTAGATATAGTCACAAGCCACAGAGGAAGTTAATTAATAGTCAAAATGAAACAGATATAATAATATAGAATCATAGAATATCCTGAGTTGTAAGGGGGCAGGAAGGATCATTGAAGTCTGACTCCTGACACTTCAAGAACAGCTCCAAAGATCACATGATGCACCTGACAATATTGAAAAACAAACCAGAGGGAGGCAGGGAAGGTCATTAGTTCTGAAAACAAATTATTTCATATTTTACATATCTTATTTGTTTAACTGAAAAGATGTGTTTAGATTAATAACAACAAGTAAATGAAATAAAACAGACCCATCATCCCGTTTTTACAGAGCCCACAAGAAGAGTGTTTTTGAGCCCTTCCTTTTCTTTCTCTTTTTTGAAAAATAGAGATATAAAAGTAAGTTATAAGAACCAATCCCCCAGATCAGGCATTAATTTCCACACTGGAAAAATACCAAAGGAGGCAGGTACTAACTATGAGAATGGAAAGTTGAGGTAAAATGCAGAGATGTGTTTATAACCATTAAAACAAATGCTTGAAGGCAAATATAGAGAGAGTAAAGGCAGCTGTGCTTTGGGATACTAAGACAGAACTTATTTGTTCTAGTAGTTCAGAGATGATCCAGTTTCTGCTATTATAAAAGATAATTAGGAAAAACTGTCAAGTCTGCAGATTAATCCTGCATACATCTGCCTGGAGTTTGCTTTGAAACCTTTTGGATCTAGAAAGACAATCTTGTGTAATTAGCTGAGGCCACTATAATCCATAAAAACATCTGATCACATTGATTTTCAGTCAATCAGGCTCTATCTGTCAACAGCAATTCTAGAGATCATACGAGAGGTCTTACAAGTACACAACTTAGCCCTCTAAGGTCATTTAAACTTTTCTCTGGCTTTTAAACTCAAAATAGTTTTCAGTCACCAGCTGCCAAGTGTTCCAAACAAAATGAAAAAGTAATTAAAAAAAAAGCCAGCAAAAAACCCGAGCAAATATATTTCTCTTTTTATATAAAAATGTAAATACATAGACATATAGATGTGATTTTTTTATATCTATGCATATTGCCACAGACATGCTTGAGAAGTGACCTGTATGCGTGCCCTCTTTTTGTTTTGTTAGAGGGGATTTTATTACTTTTATAGAGCAGGGGAAACCAAGAGTCCATTCAAACTCCTATTCTGCCTTTAATTGTGATGCATACCACAAAATCACAGGGTAACAAAACCTGATAGTGCCACTAACACAGTGTGTAAATCCTCACGGTGAAGGAAATGCTTTTTGGGTCTAGATTAAATACAGCAAGCCTTGATAGAGACCAGTTAGGTACTGAAAGTATTTCACAGCAAAAACTTTGTCTTCTGGGTTCTGTGATCTTCTCAGGGGCCGCAACCCACTCTTTTTTATACCAGGTGATGCACCCGGTAATTTGCTGTCTTAACCACAAATGTTGTTCTGGGGTGGCTCTCTGTGGCTTCTACCCTTACAGTGTCGCTCTCTTTGATTCCTGTCGTCTGGGCTACTGCTCTTGGGAGGCAAGGGAGCTCAGATTTTCAGATTCTGGTGTAAAGAAGCAGAAAGCAAGTTTCTCCAGCTCTGCAGAAGTTATTAAATTCTATTTCTTTTTCAGGATTTTGGAGAAATGTGAACAGTGGAAGAATGAGGTCATCAAGTCGTCAGAGGGGTTGCTGCTAAGATTGCCCTTTATGTCACCTAAATTTAGCCATTTAAAAGTTGGTTTCTAGTCCAAACTAATAATCTACATTGTCCTTGTAGAGAACACAAAGATGAACTTCTTCAGAGACACATCAACCCAGCTGATTTTGATGAGTGCTTTTGTAGGGTGGATTATTCTCTCACTATCTCCATTCAACACTTAAATTCAGGGTTTAGCCCCGTCTCAATACTTAAATTTGGCTAAATTTAATCCCAGGTTTAGTGACACAAATCTGAAGAGTTACCTAGAAGAGAAATGGGAAAGACTGAGGATGCTGAAAGTAGGGAAATTTCCTTAGTACAATGCTGAGACATATCTCCGAGTATTTTATTTTCACCAAAACACGTGACCTCTATAGATCACATGCTTTTATATCAACACGCATGTGACATCAAATCACCTGTTACCATCCAACCTTCAGGCAGCCTGTTCAGTTGGATGTGGAAAGAGCCTGACAATTTTCTGGTGAGACCAAAGATCACGGCATTTACAGTTAGATTTCAGTTTTGTAGAAATTGCAGTATGTGTAATTTTTGTTCATAAAATTCTCAATTACTTCAACTGGCCAGAACCCTCTTTGTAATGACTAAAAATATACACAGATCGGATGACAAAATAAAGGATTCCAGGCATCCTGTACCTCATTTATGAGACAATCCAAAGTCCTGTAAAATATTTACCATTTTCCAGTAAAAGTGAGGCAGAGAGATTTAGTTCCTCAGCAAGTCCAAAATAAACACTTTTCCTCTGTGAAGTGGTATAGAAAAAAGGGTAATGTTCTTGAGAATCCCTAAATAAATGTCATAAAGGAGCAACACTGTGTAATTTCTGAGTTCTGCTTATGCAATGAAGTTTCGTAACCTTGAATATTCTGTTCACACTGAAGATCTTAAATTAAAATGATCAGCATCTTTAGCAACCTTAAGACTCAGCACTAAGCTGAGCTGATAGAAGGTTTTTCTGAGGGATAAAGTTGATGGGAGTTGTTTGGAAGAAGCACTTTTTGTCTGAACTGCAGCTTTCCTTAGGCTTGGAACTGGTGAAGTTAGTAAAAACAAATTGATAAGAGAGCTAAAAGTCCTGTATGGCTTAAAGCACTAGTTTTAAGTCAAAATTGAGATGACATGAGTAAGAGGCTACGAATCATGATTCTGGTAGTCCAGTCTTTTTACTAACAACTTGTTTTGTAGATTTGAGGAAGATCTTTGACTTCTCTGTGACATAGCTTGTGGCTCATATATAACATTTAATTGGTCTCCTTCACGACTGGAAGGGAAATATTTTTGTTCCAGAGGGAAAGACAAATCTAATGATACAGAATTTTTTGGTCTTGCTGAAAACACAGAACTGCTGTATCTGGGGGGGTTAGTTTCTTTTTCATTCCTGTGGATAAGGGCACTTGACTGAAATCTCCAGTCGCTCAAATATTGTTTAGTGTTCCTTATCCTAAAGCATACACTCCATCCTCTAGACCAAAAATCATGGGAAAAATCTTCCCCTTTCTTTCTCCACTTTACTGAAGGCACAAATGCTGCCAACTTTAGAAGCGGATTTATTTCTCCCAGAAACTTTTTGATGTCTGATTACTAATTTCTCTGTAAATTCTTCTGTACAGAGTCTTTCTTCTTCCCTCTCTTTATCTCATCGTCTCCTTTTCATATAGTCCCTCATGTAAATACCTCTAAAAAATCTGAAATTGTGTGGAGAGAGAGTGAGAGAGGAGACTTCTCTGCTATCGTTTCCATCAAAATAATTTTTGATGCTTGCTGAATAAGTGACTTTCGACTCAATCATGAGTCTACACTGGGATACTTCACACCCAAAGAACTACTTTTCTGTGCAAGACAAACCCCAAAACATCTGTGCTGCCAAAGTTCCTCCAACTCATCTTAAGACAGGGAAGGTTCCAGTACAGCAAAGATTGTTTCTTCCACATTATAACATTTTTACATTAAAATAGGAGCTTTATGAGGAAGAGCTCTTTTTTCAAAATGGCTTGATTTCCCAAACCCAGAGAAGAATAAATATGGAGTATGTGCATATGTGAGCATAAACAACCAAGATACACTCACACAACCAGACAGCTTCTAAATTATATGTTTGCTTAGGGACATGCATGACAGAGCTGTGTGGCTTACCCAGGGCTTGAAGAGACTATGAAATCTGAGTAACATGGTGTGTGACAGCAGAACAGAGCCCTGAGTGTTTAACTTCAATATGAAAGTAATTATATTAAAGAAGGCACTAAATGCATGTTTGAACCAAGTTTGTGCAGGATTTGGGGTAAGTTTGCCTTTGTAAAAGGCTGCTTGATTCATTAAAATCAGAATTCTGTCTTGCCCTTGATTTGTTCCTTTCACAGTTTAAGACTTTCATCATCTTTTTCCTTTATTTGAAAGACATGGTCTACTCAGGGCCACAGTTAACCACAAAACCAGGTTACAGAAAAGAAAAGCTGGGGTTTTGTGGGTTTTCATTTGTTGGTTTTTAAAATTTTGTTTTAATAAACCTCAGCGTGTGACGTAGAAGCTCAAACTGGGTTTGTTGTGACCAAATGATCCTGTGAAAATTCGAGACTCTTGAAGCCCTTTCATTTGACACAGCTCTTTGTTTATTTTGCTTTAAACACAGAAATCTCTGACACTGAAAGCTTTAGGATTTACCTGAAATTGGGAATTTTAAATATCAGTGCAGAAGCATGGGTTTAATTTCTGTAGGAAATTATGCCATAGTGACTAACCCCAGGGGTCTATATAAAAGTGCAAGAGCCCCTCTATTGCTCCAGCTAAAGAGTGGTGTTATAATACTTAACAGATAACAAAAACACATCCAGTGGAAAATGCAAAGGGCATCTCAACACATGCCAAAGGTCAGGAGACGGAGAGAAAACAGTCACACTCCACTGCCAATGCTCCCCATTCACTAGTAATCGGTGCTATTTTTTCCCTAAAGAAGGTGCAGAGAAATCTGAGAGAAAACCAAACACAAAATGAGGATTACTCCTTTTCCAGCTTTTGCTGATCTTAATAATTTCACAGATAAGTGGTATACAGTAACTTTTATTAATCTTCGTGGGAAATATGAATATCTGCCTGAAGGGAGTAAAGAACAATTCTGTCTGTACTGAATGTACTGAAAAAGGTCTGCACACAAAGTCAGAAGGTTACAGAACTTGCTTGGTTCAGGAAAAGAGCAGGTCTGCATTACATCTGATTGTGAGGAAGTCAATTGGGTCTGCCTTTAGGCAAATATGGAGAAAAGTGGAAAGGGGGAGGAACTCTTCCTTCTACATCAGGAGCACATGCAATCATTGTCATCACTCTCTTGGAACTGTGCTGTTTTACTCGACAGTGACTTGCTCTTTAGGAGAGACTATGTTCCTTACACTCTGTCTGCCAAATCTTTGCACCTAGAGATGAACAAGAATAAAAATTTTATTAGTAAAGGAGAAGATAATGTATATGAAATAGGACCATGTCACTTGTGTATTACATGGGTTCCATAAAATTCATATATTCATTTAGTCTTCAGCTAGGGGCTTGGTTAAGAAGCCCATAGGACTAGTTTAACAGAGTAATGTGGGCAACTAGATCTGGCTTAACTTCTGCCTTTCCAAATGTGTAATTTTTGCTGCTTTACTAGAGGCCTATGGACTGTTTAGGGAAAAGTACACAACTACTCTGTGCCAGCTGGAGAGTCCCATGGAATTTAGAAAATAGGACAGTGCTATCCCAATACTAAAATACTGCCCATTTAATAATTGTTACATATATAAATATACACATATATGCACAAAGTGCCAGTCATCTTAGGGAATTTATATCCAGATAAACACACCAGCAGTGCTTTTCAACCACTTTCAATGAAATAATACCTCCCCTGCCTATTTTCAAATTATGCTAAGTCTAGCATCTCACTTTAAAACTGCTGCATGGCCATGGTGTCTCAGCAGCTTCTTTTCCAAATTGCAAATGCTGCTCATGTTGTGAGGGTCCCAGAGAATGATCTATCAATATCTCTGCAGCTCTAGAACCAAACTGCTGCCAAATTAACTGCTAATTGAGATCCAAGCTTACATGGTTCAGATCAGAAAGACGTTGAGAAATCCATCAAAACTGATGAAAATGAAACACATATCCCGGCAGGGTCTGACATTGCTGCTATCTGTGTTGTAGTACAGCATAATGACTGTAGAAGCTCCACTGTCCATTGCTAATTGCTAAGAAGGTTGCTTTTGGAATGCAGTCTATATACAAATATAAACAGTGCACGATAAATAGTTTGCAATATGTTTCTCGTCTTGTTACAGATCCATGCAACGGCAAAAACAAAGCAAAGTTTGAGTACTGAGATGAGTAGGAAAATTGTCCCTTCTTTTACTCCAACAGAGAAGAAGTGCAATTCCACCCAAGACAATTCTAAAATAAAATCAGCACTGAAGGGAAAGAATCAAGTCCTAAAAATGAAACGATAGCAAGCTGAAGTGAAGGGAGCAAAATCAAGGAAGCAGAATATTTATCACCTGTCTGTTGGGTTAGCTGTAACACAGGAATGGCTCTGTAAAGGGCTTTATCACAAATACTTACATAGCCCCATTAATTATCTAAATATCACACAATCTTTAATATTTTAAAGCCCGCAAAATCTGGAGGAGGGAAATCTTATCACTCTGTTGAGACCTGAGAAACTGAGGTAAAGGCAAAGACATTTCAGAATATGCCAGAAAATATGACACTACTGAAGTCTCCAAAGTCCTAGAAATGTATCCTAACCAAGTCTTTATTCTCTAGTTACTGACTGTCAGACTCAGGGTCTGGATGTAAATATTTGTAAAATCATAGAACCATTTAAGCTGGAAAATGCTTTGAGGATAAAGTGCAATTGTTAATGCAGCACTGTTAAACCCACTGCCAAACCATGTCCCTAAGTGCGATACATGTGTTCTAAATACTTTTAGAAATGGTGATTCTACCACTTCCCTGGGCAGCCTATTCCAATGACTGGTGAATCTCTTCGTAAAGAAGTTCTCCCTATTATCCAGTCTAAAATTCTCCATGTGCATCTTGAGACTGTTCCCTCTCCTCCTGTCCCTGTTCCCTGGGAGCAGAGCCTGACCACCCCCTGGCTGCCCCCTCCTGCCAGGGAGTTGTGGAGAGTGAAAAGGTCCCCTTTGAACCCTCTTTTCTCCGGGCTGAGCCCCTGCAACCTCAGATCTCCTCATATTGTGCGCCAGACCCTTTTCCAGCTCCGTTGCCCTTCTCTGGACATGATCCAGCACCTTTCTGGTGTCTTTCTTGTCATTAGGGACCTAATGACCTAAAAAAGAACACAGGATTCAAAGTGCAGCCTCACAAGTGCTCAGTGCATGAGGGACAGCCACTGCCCTGATTCTGCTGGCCACACTATTGCTGACACAAGCCAGGATTTTCTTGGCCTTCTTGCCCACCTGGGCACAGCTTGGCTTGTGTTCAGCTGCTGTAAACAGGTCCTTTCCCATCTGCATTTTTACAGCCTCTGGTGTTGCACGGCATTGTTGTGACCCAAGCTCGGGACCAAACCAGTGGATTATGCAGACACATACAGACATAACACAACATTCATTGCCTTCACCAGGATGCAGTGGGGTTTCCAAATTCTTCAATTAATACAGATTTGCTCACGGGTAGCTTCTAGTTTTCCTAATTGACTTGACAAGAGAGGCATCCAAAATTTCCTTGGAGACAACTCCACGAGTTCCCAGTCTCCATTAACTCTGTCTTCCCCTTCTTTCCCTTCAAGAAAAAAGAAAAAAAAAAAGTGAAAGGGAATAGAAAAAAAAAAAAAAAAGGCTTTAATTCCTTTTCCCACTGTGTGACCTTGCAGAGTTGTAGGAGTTAAATGGAGCACAGTTTGGGAACATCCATTGTTCTAATCACAGCTGCTCCAATACCATATTGTCAGTGAAATGGAAAAGAAATTAGCAGCTCATTTTGTGCGACGTGAACTTTCTCTCTCGCTCTCCTGCTTGATGAGAACACTCTCTTTGATAAATCAGCCATCATACCTTATTGCCATGCAGAGACTGGAAGTAAAAAAAATGTCAACAACATTTTTTCCCTGAGTCTTCTGGAAGCAATCAAGTTTCACTGCAGCAAAGGTAATGCTTAATTTTCCATCGTCGTTTTTTTGGCATATAGAAAGTTAACAGAGGACATATCTTTTAAAGCTACAGAAATTGATTGGACTTACAACAGACGAGACGTCGGCAATGAATGAGATAAAGAGCGGATTCGGCACATTATTGCAAGAGAGGTTCCCATCGGTGCGTACCATTCACCGACTTGTGCACAGACTTCAATTAGCAGTTAAGGATGTGTTGAAATATGTTGCAGGAATTAGTCATTTCAAAGTCTTGGTAGGGAAACTAAATTATATAGTGTTTGCAGTCAGCCAAAAAAAAAAAAAAAAAAAAGAAACCACGAGGAAAGAAGAAAGGAAAGAAGAGAAACTCAGCAAGAAGTAGCTGAATGGGCATATGTGGTATCATTGAAGCGACTAAAGAGCAAGCCAGTAGTCAAGATGTGCTGAGTAGCCTGCATTTCCAAGACAGTAAAGGCTATTTTAAGGTCGTAGAAATAACTGCCTAAACACTTCACATTTCCAAGAGACACTATAGAGAAAAACCATAATTTTCTCAAATAAAGAGGGTGGAGTTCTTTTTAGATCCAAGCAAACAGTGTTGGAAATTTACATTCTTTAGAAGGGTTTTCTTTCCATGCAACATGGAAACGATATGCCATTGCCATTCTGGTCACTCATTCTGTTACATCGTATTTACCCACTAATTAGCTGTACAACTGAAGAATATTCATTAACAAAAAAGGTAAAAAGCTCTAGAAGAGACTGACATTTTGTTTGATAGTTTTTCCTGTTGTTCAAAACAGAAGTCAATTAAAAGTATAGCCTGTATATATCGATATGGTAGACTTAGAGAAAAGTCTTTTTTTCTTGAATTATAAAAGCTGATATGCTTGATTCTTGCACTGAAAATGTTCTTCAAGTAGAAATGCACATATATGCGTGGGTGAGCTTTTTTGTTCAGTTTTGTTTTGTTGGGGTTTTTTTCCCATGATGAAAAGAGGATCAGGGTCAAATTATCAACAGATCTTGATTTGTTTGCTCTTTATTAAATTCTATTGACTTTTCCACAGAATGTTCACCCAAGCTATACAGTCATGCCTGGGACAAAAAACCAAAAGATTATCAAAAGTCACTAAACCATTTTCTTATCCCAAGGCTGGATCAGCTATATCTGAACTGCTGCTGACAGTTCTTTGACGCAATTGTTCAGAAAAACCTCTTGTGCTTGAGTATCCATGACTGTCCTAGTCAATCCATCCAAATACTTATTTACCCTCACTGTTTAAACGCTCTCTCCAACCCCCCTATTTTTAGCCTATCCTTTCTCTTGCTACAGCTGAAGCTCTCCTGCTTTTTTTCTTACCTGCTGTAAACAAGAGGAGAAAATTTATCTTCTCCTTGTTAAAAGAGTTTTCAACAAATTTGGATGACCTAAGGTGACCATGACAGAACAGTTATTCCTAAGTCTGTTCTGGTGCTCTAGACTGAAGGAAACTAAAGGATGCAACAAAGAAATATAATGGTAATTAGTCATTAAAAAGTAACTGCTTCTCAGAAGGATAACTTTATAACAGAAGTGCTAAAACAACCTCTGCAATATTTTTTTGAAGATCATAGAATGACCTGGTTTGGAAGAGATCTTAAAAGTGACCTGTTTCCAACCCCCTGATATGGGCAGGGACACCGTCCACCAGAGCCTGCTGCTCCAAACTCCATCCAGCCTCCATTCCAGGGGAAACCACAGTTTCTCTGGGTATTATACACCAGTGCCTCACCATCCTCAAAGGGCAGAATTCCTTCCTAATATCCAATCTAATCCTACTCTCTTTCATTTTGGAGATGTTCCCCCTGGTCCTGTCACTACAGGCTCTTGTAAGAAGTCCCTCTCCATCTTTCTTTTAGGCTCCCTTCAAGTGCTGGAAGGCTGTAATTAGGTCACAACAAAGCCTTCTCTTTCCGGGCTGAACAATCCACATTTTCTCAGCCTTTCCTTGTAGGAAAAGTGCTCCATCCCTTTAATCATGTTGGTGTCCCTCCAACAGGTCCATGTCCATCCTGCGCTGGGACCCCAGAGCTGGAGGCAGCACTGTATGTGAGGTCTCACTAGAGTGGAGCAGAGGGGCAGAATCATCTCTCTCTACGTGCTGGCCACACTTCTCAGTTAAAACTGTAAGGGCTTGCAAGACTTGCAGTTGAGTCATTTATGCCTATGGAAAATTAAGATGGGTTTAGGTGTATTACAGTCCATAAAGCATTTGCACAAAGTTTAGAAAAAGGTATTTTAATCTGTAGGCCTGATTCTGTCCTCAGACCTGCCAGGGGGGAAAAAAAAAAAAAAAACACACAGAAGGAACTTCACATAAAACTAGTAGTGTAAGCAAGAAGCGAATCAGACCTTATGCCTCTACATAAAGAAGATTTAAGCTACTTAAGAGATTTACAGCAGACACTCGCACATCAATGTTATGAAGGCTTTTTAGCTGCAAATATTAATGAACTCCCTTTGCTAAAACAGACTGACTATTGAACATCTGCAAATGGCAGCATGAAGTTTGAACCCTAGACAGTTCATTAAACCAGTTTGACCCAAAGCCAAATTGTTCAATGCCGGCTTACAAAAGGTAAGAGAGACTTTCTGCCAGTTGGAAAACAAATGAATCTCAGCACTGGTTCTATAAAGATCGACGGTGACTTAAAAATAGCCTGAGGTTAATATTATAAATCTTTCTAAAAGAGATTTGAGTGCATATTCTTCATGCCAGCCTTGGATCAATCTCGCAAAGCGATATCCTTTCAAATGACAGTGATACAAAATATCAGATGCTGTAAAAAGTGAGACTTATTAGCTGGCTAGACATCTTTTCCTTTCCCACCAACACAACAATCACCAGAGCACCTCAGACAAGGCCAGTTGACACCAGCTGGACACCTCTCAGGCTGGAGCTCTGGGTGGCCTGATGCCTGAATACACTATCAGGACAAAATAAATAAGGAAAAAGTGTGCGTGGCAAGCCAAACAAATCGCTGCAGACTGGAGCTGCCCAGGGCAGTGTGCAGTGGTGTGCAGAACAAATCAGAGCCCATACCTTCCAGGGTTACACTAAGGGTGGACCTAGGGGTAACCTCACCCCAAAAAAGATACTGATCAAAATGGGGTCAGTGTGCTCCAGCCACATCACTTACTGCTGCTGCTGCTCAGCAAAGGGGGCTAGAGGGTTGTGTCAGCAGAGGAAGAAGCATCATTCAGGGGAAGCGGTGAGAAATGGGGTGGTGTTGACTATGCTAAATTCTCCCATTGTTTCTGGGTTTTCTCCACTGGAAAAATAAACTATACCAATTTCCCCAGCTCCCCAAAGGAAAACTGAGTCAGGCATTTCTCAGGCACAATTTCCTTTCCAGGTTGTTCTTTGTCTACCCCCTTTCATACATAAAGATATTTCTGGCAGTTCAGATTTGTGTCCCAATAACCAGATACTGCTAATTTATTTCTAGATGATCATGCAAATGCATTTATTCCATCCATTTGTCTGTCTGTTGCAACAAAGTAAATATGCATACCTGTAAAAGCACAAATATTATGGGTGAATGATAAATGCTATTTATGGTTGGTATGCAAGGAGTTTCAGCTCTGGTGTGCCACCCCACATACCATCTTATCTGTGGTACAGGAAGATATCTATTTATAGCAGATAATGCTCTACAGCTAGACCTCTTTATCATAATCTGGAAGTAAGAAATCATTTTCTGATACCAGATTTGCTAATCTGAAACAGAAATAACCGCTATTCATCAGTAGTCTGTTTCCCAAACTTCAGACACATTTGGCATTGGAGGCGGCTGTGCCGCTCCCAGTGCTGTCCACAGGAGATGTCCGTAGGCATCAAAGAACTGAAACAACACCCTGCATTTCAGAGCAGTGGGGAAATTATGCAAATCAGAGTAACATGTCCTGATGTGAGAAGATATTTTGGCTGTGCTGCAGTAGATGTTGTGACGTTAGCCCCACTGGTGAATGGACATCACTCATTTTCAAGGTATTTTAAGGGTTGTTTTCTGCATAATTTCCTCGAGCTGAAAGTGGCAGAAGCTTTGTTAAGCAGTATGCCACATGCCTCTGAGATTTTGTGCTAGCATTTGCTTTCACTCACAGCTCCTCTGGGGATTCCCAAGCAGGGCTGCATGCCTGAAGCTTCTGGGAGCATGGGGAATAATCTCTATCACTGGTAATCTTTTCCATATAGGACAGACAATGCAGCTCTCCTCCACCATTAGAAGTAATTAGAACAAAGCTCTAGTTTTAGCTTTGTTCACACTCGTTCTTCACTTTCACACAAAAGCCCAAAGGGGGTGAACTGATCCCTTGGGAGGCTTTGCAAGAGCAGAGGGCAACAGGCTACAAAAGAATTCCATTATGTGCCATGCTGGTTTGTGATACTCCTTGGCTTTGACTGATCACTGAACAGCTCACCTCCTTCCTCTTCCTTAAACACTCATATAGGACCAGCCATAGTCTAAACTACCTGTGTTTAATTCTTTCTCCCAGGACTTTTCCCATTTCAGCCAGGTTCTGCAGCACTATAACGTGTCTCTTAAGTAAGGTTTCCTCTACCTATGCTCGGAAAAAAGGTAGACTTCACAGTTTCACCTCCACACACATATATTCAATGCCTTGCAGTTTTCTCACGAGGCCAGGTGAGTGTGCTGTCTGCATGGGATTTCAGTGAGGAAAATACGAATATAAAGAAATATGATTTTTTGTGAGATAGGATGGACAGTGCTTACTATGCCACAAGCAGATCACACGGTGTACAGGAGCCTGCAAAATGTATGAGTGTTATTTTGCACATGAGAGTAAATTCTAAATGAAACTTGAGTTGTGGCGTTGTTACTGAAGATGAAACCTGGTCACTGAATGTAAGCAAATGTACATCCTCGACACCAGAAAAGATCACTCTTGGTCTCTTACAGTGATACTTTTGGAGACTGTAATATTCTGTTAGGTTCCTTTTGTATAGTTATGAGTAAGTTTAGAGCTTATGAAAGCCAGTCTGGTTAGCTTTGAAAACGACTGTGGGTACTTTATTCAGAGAACAGAAGCAGATTAATGGCAAAGTCTTGTCTTCCAGAGTGCCCCAACCATGGCCTCCAAGTCAGCCCTTAAGTCGTAGCCATGACCTATTCAGTTCTTGGCTTTTCTCCTGACAGTTTTTCTCCTGAGACTAAATTGGCACTGAATTTCTGTTCAAAGGGAGTTTTGGGAAGCCTTGTTTGATGAAAACTACAGTAAGATGAACAACAGCCTTTTTCCCCCTCTATTTTTTGCTTTTGTTTTTTTCTTTTGAAGAGATCAGAACAGCAACATGATAGAAAAAGCTTTACTTAATGTGGTGATAAAGAATATGAGAGGAGTGGAGATGTTTACCTACTTCAGTTACAGCATCCAGAAATGCTTTCTAGCATTCAGCTCACAGATTAAGGCACTTAAACATAGATTTTCATAAGGAGGTATCTACAGCTGAAGTGAAGGGAGTCTAAGCTCCCACTATAGTCAATGAGAGAGAAGTCATTATATTTAATGAAATCTAAAGGTTTATTCACTTGGTCAAATACAGAAATTAATCCCTTTTGGCATATGTTTGAATAAACTGTCATACATCCCCTCTATTTTTATATAGGAAGATTATTCATTCTCTTATAAGATAGGTCTCCAAAGGCAGACCAGAGTAACGATTCATTGGTCATGCTGATTTCTTTTCAATAATTGGAAAACCCATAAAGTGTCTAGTCCAGTCTTGAGGAGTTTGGGTTTTTTTAGACACTGGATCTCATGCTAATGAATTGCGTGAGAAACACTCTCCATTCCCTATCTCCAGTCATGCAGAGGTGGTCTCTGCAGACAACAGGATTTTTCTTAAATTCTTGTTACATTTTCCATCTGTCAGTGTATTTGCAGTGCTGCACAGCAGATTGGATCCACTCCTATTCACTGAGGCCCCCCCAGCAAAGCACCTCCTTTGTTCTCCGAAACACCTGCCTCATAGCACAGAATCCAGACAGTGAGAAGGACATTCCAGAACTGACAGCCTTGACACACAGGCATCTCTCATTTGAGTCTAGACCTAGAGCAGGTTGAGAATTTCCAGAAAAAAAATCTCATTGGGGAATGTACTGCTATCTAAGCAAGTACTTTTACTAGGAAAGTGAAAGTTTCGATGAATCTTCCAATTTTCGGGAATTTGTATTGATACCCACATAGGGAGTGCTATTATTTAGTTTGAAACTGATTTTAAAAATGTAAATACACTGAAGAGTAAAACTCTAACAATGAGTTGATCATGACTGGGCTTTCTGTCTGAGCTTCTGTTCAGGATTTAATTTGTGTAACTACTGTTGTTATTGTTATGGTTTCTATGGTGAGATTTTGACTACGTCTGATTTCAGATGAAAGTAATCTCAAGACCGTGCTCAGTAGGTTCACTTCAAAACTCTACAGTTCTTCACTGATTTTAGGGCTTCAGTGTTCCTGAGGTGCCTTAAGCTTAAGAGGGATGGTTCGAGGCCAAATGGCAATCATATTTGCAAAATAATTTACCTGAGTGTTTCTCAGAGCATACCTTTAAGACTCAGTGTTGAAATAGTGGTTGGCACAGATCAAGAGAAACAGAGAAAATGAGTGAGATTTATTTATCTCCATCTCATCTCCAGTGTTTGCCTCCACCTTCCTTGCTCCTGGCTGTGACTCCTGGGCCAGCTGGACTCCCTCTTTCCTGGACAGTTCCATCCATCATTTGAAACTCCAGTGTCTAAAAGGATTTTTCATCTTCAGCCCTTCTGCCCGTGTTTGTAGTCAGTAACATAGTAAGAGTGACAATAAGTATTGTTCCTACTTGGAAACTAAACTGAACTAAACTAAACTACCCATACAATATAACCAAAATATTTTGTGTAGGCGTTGTGAATGAAATAAATACTTTGATGAAAAGAGTAACTTTTTTTCAGGTGGATCAGACCTGGCCAATTTATTAAAAAAAACCTATTTCAATTTACAGCATGGGAAAAAGTAACAGTTACATAACATAGTTAATTTTAAGCTAAAGAAGCATATGCAAAACCAGACTGGATACCTCTTTCACATTGTGTCAACCAAATATTTTCACAGTGCAGAAGAAAGGTGAGTCTAAGACAGAATATCAAAGAACCAACAAGAGAATGAGTGCAACCAGCTCATACTTGTAAGGAAATAAATCTACCAAATCCCAGAATATTTCACATAGCACACTAAATGACTCTTTCCTAGTATTATGTCTCTGTGTGTAAGCAACAGTAGGTTTGAAGTTTCCTTTAAAGGGATTCCAGGAATTCTCTAAGTGTCATCAAAGCCTCCAATGTGAGACATCACATATTTGTACCAGATAGGAGAATAGAAATTGGGTATCTAATTGACATGAGTCTTTATGGTCCCATGTCTAAAATGCATTTACTCAACCTGGATAGACTGGTTCTATTTTCAAAATGCTCACAGAAATCCTGCATTTAGCTGTGTGTAAAGACACATATTCATTACAAACAAACAAACAAAAACAAGTGAGCAAAACCCCAAAAATCAAACCAATCAACTCATCTGCCCTCCCACCAAAAAAAAAAAGAAATATGGGAGAGGAAAACCAGAAAACTACAGTGTGTCATTTTATGTATTGGAAAAGAAAAAAGACTCATGTTGAAGTCTCCCAAAACTAACTTGCCTTGAGCTGACTATAAATAGAGAAGGTTTTTATTCTCCACAACACTTCTTGAGGCATTTCTCATTTCACCCAAGGTCTGCAAAGAGGCTTTTGTTGTTGGCTCTTGGCGTGTAGGTTGTTTTGTTTGTTTGGTTGTTTGGGTTTTTTTGGGAGAGGTTGTCTTTTTGTAGAATGAATAGCAAATCAGATTAAAGCACCTATTTCTGTTGCCACTGTGCTGGTCTTTTACAGATTTTAATCTATGCTTTATGGAAGTTTTTGTGCAGCAGAATTCCAGCTTGGGATCCCTGGATATCAGCATCGTCATCTGTGAGGGATCCTGGTTCTCTCCATTATATCTAAAAACCTTCTGACACAACCTCTCCAGCCATTTCAGACCAGCATGATGAGTGCTCAGACAAGGAGGAAGAGAAAGCAAGAAAAGGCCATCTCCATTTGAGACAGCAAGAGAAAAAAATCAAATTTCCACAATGGTTAATTATGTTTATCTCTGTAGAATAATTTTTTAAAAAATGGACATATGGAAAAACATGCCTGGATGACAGTACAGCAGCAAAACACCCAGATTTCAGGAACTCAGTGGTCAGCTTTCAAGGAATGAGAAATTTTCTTTTAGACGTCAGGATGCAGCTGCCGGGGTGATGCAGGAGTAATTATGTCAAAAAATTAGATTAGCCCACCACACTAGGAATCTCCATTAAACAGTCCTAATGATCAGGAGGAAGACATGGTCTACTGGAAGGAATGAAAACAGGGTGCAAGAGAGATCATCCATTGCTTATGATAATTTTCTCTGTCACATTCAATCCATGTGCTGCAGGGTCAGGAATGGGATGTTTCATATGTCCTTCCTGGGTGACCCTGTGGGACCTCTGAACATTTTATTCTTTAGTTCCCTATCTCTGAAATGTGACCATTATCCAGAACTGGCCAAAACCAAACTCTGCAAAACACACAACTTCAAAAGGATGTAGAACCCTTTCCAATGTTAATAAAAATCCGTCTAATCAACAGTTCCATTTACTTATGTTTTTTGTTCAATATTTTAATTTTTTTTTTAAATGTAGCATATATTTCTCTTCCTCTTGACTCTGAGACCTTTGAGAAAACTAAGCCAAATGCAGAAAAGGACTTTTTGGAAAGTAAATAATTCCCAAAAAACTTCATGAAAATAAGAGCTATACAAAAACACAGACCTGTGAAAAGTACCTTGGCAAGGATAAAGACACTGCATGTGAGCCTAACTAAATGCCAGATAATCCACAAAGGAAGTGTGCATCAAAGAAAGACATTTTCATCTGAATATTATCCCATGCCAAAGTCATCAGACCATAAGAGGAAGCTTTATGGCAAACCAGAATGCACTAGCTTTGCAGGTCATGGAATGACTCTCCAGGCAGCGTGGTTTTCTAGGGAGACATGGATTCTGTGATCCAGGGTGTCCAAACCCTGTGGTAGCTCTGACAGCAGGATCGATCTGTGCAGTTTAACTGGCATATATTCCAATGACAAGCGAATGCTATGGGAAAGGCTAGAGTTTGAACGCTGACTAGTGTCACTCTATAAAAGGTTTATCCCACTCACCAGTGCCTAAGCAATAGGCAGCAATGCACAGTGTAATGCCCTTTATTTCAGTGTCAAAATAATTAATGGGAAAAAAATTAGGTGTGGGTAAAAAAGGCAGAAACTGTTAGCATAGCTCAGTGAAGTACAAAAAGTCCCAGAGGCTCTAATCCAAACATCAATGGCTGTGGGGCATCTTTATCTTTTTCTTTTGTACTTTTTAAATTTTTTTTAATAGGGGGAATGAAAAAGGAAAGAAAGTAGAGGAAAAAAAAAAAGTTAACCCTTTATTCACAACAAAATTCTTGTTTGGGACAAAAAGTAAAAATGAAAGCTTGACGTGTAGAAGAGTTCCAGTAGTTAGATTTGCAGCATATACTCATTGTTAAAGGACCCTAGGGAAGAGGTTAAATGTTTACTATCTAACTGGTTCTTCCACTAAGCCACCACTTTATTATAAATGTTTTCCTCCCCCTTGGATAATTTTATTTCAAATAACTGTTAAAACTATGTACAACCTATGTAAGAATCTATTCTGAGTGGAATGAAAAGGTCACTTACTCTGTTATGGAATCACTTAAGATTTTTTTTAATTACTTACATATCAATTTTTTTTTATTTTGCTCTATAAACATCAAATAAATGTTTTATTTAGGTTATTTCCCTCCACAATTACTTGATATGTGTTGTACCAAAAACCTGTTTTCTATGATAAGAATAATTATATAATTATATTTCTTATAAGAATAAGATACAAATACATCAATTAGATCTAAAATTTTAGGAAAATCACCTTTACTAAATACATACAATGTAGGTAGCATACAACAAGGGCAATAATTCAGGGATATTTCTTCTTCAGCAAAATTACAATATCATCATTATTTATGCAGGTTTTAGGTCAGAGCCTTAGCTAAATTATTGCAACTCCATTCAATTCTTGTTTAGGCTCTGTTTAGATTTCACAGATATTTAGAATCTGAATTGGTCCCATTCATTTCGGTACAGAACACATGATGTTATGCAAAGTATTTACCCACATTAATACGTGATGGTTACAGTGCTCATGAGACATGATTATGCCAGTCACTTCAAATTCTTACTGATTAAAATATTGCTGCAACACCGTCATTTATTCATCAGGGCTAAAAATCCATAGCTGCTGATCAGCTGACTGAAATACCCCTTCTGTCCACAGCCAAAGCAGCCTCAGCTGGTTGTCAGTCAGCCAATAACATATGCAAGGCATAGCCCCAACATCTGTAGCATTCCCATCAGGGTAGCCTCAAAGGACTGCATTCCAGTCACCCGGCTTTCCTTAAGGTATGAGTCCTTGCTGCTGCCAGCCAGGATCACTGCTGTGAGGGGATACAAAATCAGGCACAGGATTTTCTGTAGGCAAATTGACAGCTGAAAGGCAGAACTCATGTTTTCTTCTGCTGAACACCTTAGGCTCATCAGCTGGAGCCAGACTGGGAGCCCTTTAGGCACATGAGGGAACACCAGTATTCCCACCGGTTTTGGAGACACTGCTCTCACCAGACTTTACTTACAGGACTGTTTTTTTAGCAAAGTTGTGCTCTTGACCTCAGCAGAATCAACTTAAAGCTGGTTAACCTCTGACTTCCTCAGCTTTCCCCTCTTAAGATGCAAATAATCTTTTTATTGGTCTTATTGAAGTGCTATGTGACTGAAAACATTTCTGCAAGAAAGGCATATGATCCCTAGAAAAAGGTATTGTATATGCATGTCTGTGTATACAGCATTATTTATAAATGCTTTAGCAAGTGGGTAACTTGCTTTGGGCTTTTTCTAAATAGAAGTTTCTATATAAATGCAAATTATTTATTTCTAGTAGTAATATTTGTTTTTCAGGCAAGTTTATTTTCCCTTTGTTTCCTGGCTCTGAAAACCCAACAGATTCCGCTTCACCTGCATTTAATTCAAAGTTTGTTTCACTTATGCCCACAATCTCCTTGTTCTATAGAAGAAATTGCTTTCAATTACACATATATCACAGCACTTAAACATTAGTCTCACTTTCCTTTGGTTAATAATTCACCTTATATTCTAACATCTATCAACATAAAATCAGCATAACAACTTTTATGAATCCCTTTATCATCAACACATTCCAAATGCTTATACAATTCACACTACAGATTCACATAGGAACTGGCTTAATAGCCCTTAAAGTTGCTATAATGTTCACATCCTTTCAATCACAGAATTATTGTTCATGTTTTCAGACAAGACCCTTTTTAGCCATTTTAGGTTATTATCTCTTATTTCTTTACACCCCTCAAACTGGATCTGCATGTCAACAAAGCTGGTGCAAACTGGTGTGAAAAACCACTATTTTTTATAGAGTTACCCCACACTTGCACCAGCATGAATGATTGATACTCACCTGGGCACTGGTAACACTTTGTGGGAGAAGGAGACTGAGAAGGTGGTAGAGGGAATGGATTCCATGGGATTTCTGCAGTTTTTCATCAGGTAGCAGACTTTCTCTGTTTTAAATTTGAAAGAGATTTCTTTTTCTTAGTGAAAACATCTTTCTCACTGATATTTTTCAGCCACGGGTTGTTGAACAGAGCTAAAGCCATTGTTTTTACCGTGAGATTTTCATTCCTCTTGTTCACTCTCCTTCTCTGAACACAGTTCAGTGGTTCTAAGGTCTGGTTTCCCCATCAGCGACACACGTACACCTCCTATTGAAGTCAATGGGAGTCGCATGCACATCTGTCAGGATAATCAAGTCCCAAGTTTAGTATCACCATCAATTTGAGGCTTAATTTTATCATTTCCATAGGCCATCTGGGCCTTTTGCCTGTCGGAGTTTTCACAGTGACTTTATCGTCTTAAAATTTGCTCCTACTTCTGTCCCGTTTCAACAACTCTTTCTTTTGTGAGGGTACTGTTTTTCCACACCTCTCCTCTTCCTTCTCCTCAAACCAAACTTTATTCCCAAAGTCTGTACGAAAGCCCTAGAAACAGCCACAAGTGAGGTGTGACAGAGAGACTGCTGAGACTTTTGTCAGGCATTGTTGGCTAGTATCACGCTCTATTTTTAATTAATAGCGATTATTAATTCATTAATTCATGCTGCATAAGGACCTCGAAGCTCTATTATGAACCCCCATTGTGCTTATTAATGTACACCCACATAAAAAGCTGCTAACTTCACATTTTGGAGCCTCGTATGAATAAAAAAATGCAATTACAACTGCAAACCGAATTAATGGCCTGATTCTTCATCCTTATGCACTGTGTATATGCCAGAATATCTCAATAGGAGTGAAAAGAGACCAGTGCTTCAATATGCTGGATTTATAAGTATGGTGAGTATTAGAGAATATTATGTTTTATCACAGAATAAGTGAGTTTTCCACTCCATGTGTGCCACAGTGACAGGGCTCCCCAAAAGACATGTACTTAAATACAGGAATATATCTGCTCCCTGATTATCTCTTCAGAAGACAAATCAATCTACATAGAAATTATCCACTGGAGAATGGAGTTCTGAAGCCTTAAAAGCAACTAGTTACAAATATATGGTGGTGGCAAGCTGCAGCAAGTTTACATATTTTCATGCTTTTTGTTGTCCAAATGTTGTCTGTGAATCCTTAAATGCTTGCACAAATTTATTGAATTCATTAAGATAACCCTGCAATAATGAAAGTAAGGTAGTGTTATTCTTTGCCTAATATCCTATTATGTTATTAGATAATTGGGAGCCTAAATTATGTCTCGGGACCACGTTCATGTTGATTCTTATCCCCTACTGATTAGCAGAATGGTGTCCAAACAATTTTTTTTTTTCTTTTCTCTTTCATTTTCTTTTTTTTTTTTTTTTTTTAAAAGAGACAAAACCTGGAAAAAGAGCAGGTTATGAAAAGAACTCTTTTAACCCCAGAAAGTCACACATTCAAGGGGCACTGCAGCTTCCTGAAAAATGGCATATAATGATTTAGCAGAGAAAATTGTCTTACTCTGAGGTGTAAGATAACAGTAAAAATCTTCCCGGAAGGGGATGAAGGTGGGAGTTTGCATACAAATAACAACAACAAGATATTTAAATGTCCAAGTCTGATTGGACACCAGAGGAATGACAGTTTGAAATAAACACTGAACTACTTTGATGCTTTCGAAAGCTCTCTTACACTCTTCCCCATATATTTGACCTGTGCAAATATTTGTCCTTTTCTAACTACGCCAGATTTCCAAATTTTTACACCCAAAAGTCATTGTCAAGCAGTAGGATTTTACTGCTATTAACATAATTGATGGACCAGACCTCTGGAATTTAGATTCCTCTGACAAAAATTGTCCTTCAGAAAGATTTGAGGATTACCATATTAAAGTGTATAAGATGCCCAAGCACTGTGGCAATAAGAGCTCTAAGAATAACTTAAACATGCCTAAAAATCTACAATATGTCCAGATAAAATTTAGGATCAAATGGCTGCATCTTCAAATGAAAAGGATTTTTCTAGGCAGTCAACTTCCAAAGCTGAGCTCAAAATGATGTGTTTCCTTAAGAATAAATTGTTTCAACCAAATTTCAACCAACAAATAATCTGCTAATTGGGACATGATTTGTTCATAATTTGTTCACTTGGTGATTCAAGGACACCCTTCTTTCTTTGCATTACAGGGAAATTAAGCTGGGAGGCACAGTGTAAAACTTACAGGTGGAGACATTTTCTCTTCTTTACTCAGGGATGGTTGGCATTGGTAATTTCAAATCTTTTTATTTTTTATTGGATTATCTTTATGCTGGTGGAAATTGTAGACAATCTCTAAAAGGTTCATCTACTGTAATTTTTAATGTCTCATATTCTAATATCCAGGTAACACTGTGCTGCTGTGGTCTGTCCTGGTTGGAGAAGACCATCAACATCTCTATATTATTTTATGACTCCAGAATTCAGATCAGACATGCAATTTTTTAGACATAACTTTTTTGATAGTGATGAGATGTCTAAACCATCACCACACCTGGGACTACAGAGATCTTTGATTTTCTTGCAACATATGTAGGGTTCTGCAGCCTCTATCCTTCCTTCCTCCTTCCCTCAAGCCCCAGTGTGACAAAAAGTAGGATGTACAGCACCAGACTGTAGGCCAGGAACATTGTTCAAGATGCTGCTGACACTTCTGAGCTCTCACACATTTTTTGCAAGGTGAATGCCTGATATTTTACCCCTAGGGAGGAGCTGGGAAATAGGGTGCTGCACTGCCAGAGATGCCACAGAAACCACAGACAACTTTGCCCATCCCCTCTTAATAGGTTTTTTTCCCCCCTGCTCTTTCCCCCTTTTAGCTACGGCAGTAAGTGCATTAAAGAAGTACATTTAGGTCACTTCAGACCAGAACATTAAAACAAATGCTGATAGTTCAAGGTTAATAGATGCATAAAACAAAAGTAATTCCATGTCAAAACTGAGATGACAGGTGATTTGACTTGAGACTGCCTTGCAATCACTCTTTTACATGTGCTCGGTACTGAGACTGGCGGAAGGTGTTATGTTTCTGACATTTACTTGTCAGAAAGGTATGACAATAGAAATTGTTTCTATCTCTGCTGGTCCCAGATGTTAACCTTCTAGCTTTATTTTGTAATTGGGGTTCCACGGAGCTTTAACATTTTCTATTGATTCAATAGAAGCGATAACATTTCCAATCATAAGAAGGCATTATAGAAATATCAGGCAATTCACATATCAAAATGTTTGATAGCTGGGCTCACCACATTAATTTCTGTCACCTTTGCTAGGAACCCTTTATCCTCTTTTTAATACTGAAGGACACCTGAGAGTAGTTTCTGTCACTTTTATTGTTCAATAAAGTAGACAAAAGTTTCAATTAACAACCAAGGAGCCTCTAGGAAATGGTGAATGAGAGTATATTTTATTCATTTTACTGTATTTCTTTTTTCTAATGTGCCAGCTGTGACTTCTAAGCCACATTTCACGGGGGGGGAGGGGGGGATTGATATGAGCTTATACAGTCTGAGGGCCATATTTTTAAAACAACTTTGTTTTAACTGTGGGAGTCAGGTGTTACAAATATTTTGAAAATTCAGCTCTGCCTCTGGATTCCAAAAACTTTAAGACTGACATGACCCCTAAGGTTCAATTCAGATTAAAAAAAAAAAAAGGAAGAATAAATGTAATATGTGGTATGTATTATGCTAGGAATAAGACGCAAGGTTGGTATCCCCCGTAAAGCAGTGCCTTTCACCAGCATTCTGTTTAAAATTTTGTATGATTGCTCTACGTTTAGATATTTTGGGCCATCAAGCAACCAAAGGCTGATCTGCTATGTCTCAGTGCTATTTCCATGCCACACATCCTCTCCCGCACTCAGCATTGGCAAGATCATGGAGGTAGATGTCACAGCCAGATTGCCATCTGACATTTTTGACCCTCAAAAAAACTCCCTGTAGAAACAATCCTTTAAGGTTTTTGATACAATGGCCAACCATTCCACCAATCCAAGAGGTGCGAACACAATATCCCTTCTGGTTTACTTGTTCCTTGAGAACATCCCGCTGTGGTACACCTCTGGCTGAAGAGATGGTGCAGCAGAGTGTGATGTTTCTGTCTCTCTGCAGCTCTGAAGCCCTCCTTACTTCATACAGCTTTAGGACCACCTTGGTTATTATGTATTCCAAAGGATGTGGCTGAAGAGAAAGACCAGTAAAGAAAGAATTAAAGATTTCTATCTTGAAAACTCTGTTTCTTTGTGTTTTTAATTTAAAATCTGCACATATATTCTGTGACCAATATGAGAGTCTAAATAATTTTTTATACATTTCCCTGAAGGTTATAAAACACCTCAAAAAATGCTGCTCGTTCCCTCTTCTCCCCTTCATCTGCAGCTTGTGAAAGAAGAGAATTTATATAAAATTTCAGTGCATCTAAAAACCATCATTGTACAAAACAGGATAATCATTCCAGAATGTCATAAATACAAACACAGTACAATAGACAGCAGTGTCGTGGAAACATTTGTTAAATATTGGACAGAAACACTCCTTACCACTGTATAAACTGCCTGTCACGATGATTGCACAGGGTAAGATCTGCATCTGGTCTTAGTTGTTTTATTTTCTCTTCATTCGCATAGCAGGACATACAAATGCTGAGAAAGAGAAGTCTTGCCTCATGTTGAGAAGCCAAATGTCCTTTTTTCCACCCTTCTTTCCCTTTTTTAAGCCGAAGCTCAATCTACTTTTCTGTAAAGGGAGCTGTAAAATCAGCTGGTAACCACGTAACAACCAACATCTTCTGTGTGGCTGGCTCCACAAGGACTTTCATAATGATTTTGACCAAAAGACTCTCTTCTCTTCAAATTTCTTCTTATCCATCAGACGCAACGTGAACCATCACTTCCCTGAAACACAAACCAATGCTGATGGGCAAATGCTTTCTGGTTAAAGTGCAGCCCTTGGGGGTGAGGCGTACCTGTCACTGTCACAGCTCCACGGTGAGGGCACATCAGATAACATCACATCAAAAATGATGATGGGCTAAGATTTGGGTCATTTCAATGTGACTGATGATTTCTAGATGATACAGGCATTGGGGAAATCTTGCAGTAATTTTAAAAAGTGAATGAGTCAAAACTGGTGATGAAGACATTAAAAAGATTTATACATGACATAATTATAAGTCTAATTTCAGATATAAAGCACAGGCAGGTTTTTTTACTTGAACCATGAGACATTCAACCTGAAACCAATGTGTACAGTATTATATGAATAACACTGAAAATACAAAAAGAAAAAAAAGTTAAATTAAAAATAAACAACAATATTTTTTCATTGGCATTTCATAATCATTTTCCCTTTATCTGTAGGATAATGTATAGGGAAAATCTAATGTTTTGTACTATTTCAGGAGATAATATCTATTTTTTTTAAAAGTGGGGAGTGAAATCAAAATTATCTATTACCATTACTGTTGCTGTTGCCATTCAGTCC
Organism: Falcunculus frontatus; assembly: GCA_013398115.1. NCBI lineage: Eukaryota > Metazoa > Chordata > Aves > Passeriformes > Falcunculus > Falcunculus frontatus. The sequence goes on from VZRV01009990.1 coordinate 654,188, forward strand.
TATTTCTTGATGATGGACAAATCTCAAAGGAAGAAGATTTAAAAGGGACTCATTGCTTTTCCAAGTATGTTCTGCTCAAGAACAGATGAAGGATCTGGTCTTATTATTTATTGGTCTTACTTATTTTAAGGTGAGTTGACCATACAACCACATCAGACTCGTAAAGATATCGCTCCGTCTCTATGGTTCTGTCTATTCAGGGTGCTCTGCACAGCTCAGGGACATCACAGGGAAGGTTTTAATAGCAGTGAAAGCACCATCTTTGAAGGCAGATCTCAACATTTTCTTTCCATCAAGCATTCTGGCACCAAAATACCCTTTCCTCTATCAGCTGTAATATTCAAAAAAGATAGCCACCATTAAATCCTAATTGTTAACATAGCAATTATAATTGCATATCGTACAAGATATGAGGCCAGAATTTCGGAAATAGCATTTTGTTGCACTTATTCAGCCTTATCTTAGATCTTTATATATGTATATACATATATATACATATATATACATATATATATATACACTTAGATACATATATACGTGTATATACATATATGTTTGTATATATATGTGTGTATACATATATATATATACATATTTCAGGCTGGCTTGTACCTTTGCATCTTAAAAGATAACCATCCACACAACGCAATATAATTTGAAGTACCTTTAGGGGCAGAAAGGACAATTTCTCAGTGAGTGGACCTTTTGTATTTCACAAATACATGCTTGTACAATGTATCTCAAACTGATTGCCCAAAACCTGAACCATTTAAAAATCACCATCAATGGTCAAAAGGTCTGGTTATATTTAATTATTTCTCTCCTCTGACTTAAGGTTTTGTGACATTCATGGATAACCCAAGGGTACTTATTACTTTGTTTTAACCTGAAAATACAGATTTGGTCCAGTCTGGCCTTCTGAACTGCCTTCACAAAATTATTCCTATAAAAGCTGTAAAGAACAAGGCAATGAATCTATTGGTAGCAGGAAAAAAACCCAAAAAAATCCAACTTCTGATAGAATCAACAACAATTGAAAATATAAATTAAAACTATTTTTTAAAAATATTCATTTTTATCAACTAATTTAGGTTGTTTTCTTCCTATTATTTTATTATTCTTGTTCAATAGCCAATTTTTCTTTTGAATTTTTCTTTGGTAGGAAAAAATAATATTAAATTCTTCAAGTTTTTTCAGAAAAAAATACCCAAACTCTAAAACAAGTAATAAATTAAAAGTGTGAAATGTTCTTTTACCCTTTTTTTTTGGTCGTGTGGAAAATATTTTTCCCAGAAGTACATGCTGTTATAAGCCAAATCATATTTCAAAAAAGAACAAGGACAAGAAATAATACGTCGCATACATAAGACACACAATATTTAATGACTTTGGATGCAACATGGAACCACAGGTCAGTACAAGGCAAAAAGATATGTGAGGTATATAAATATGATATCTACGGATTTCCATATACAGGCCCCTGGGGCCCATGGCATCAGTGCCCGCCAACAGCATACAGAGAACATGTGCAAGAAAATGAGATGAGCTGTGGTTTCCAGCAAAGACACGAAGCTTCCCACCACCTAATGAGAGTGAACTGGCATTTCCAGCGAATGACCATCTCCTCTTTCGAGTGGGTGATCTGAACAAGTAACTTTATTCAAAGACATGAAAATCCTTGTTGGAAAAGCTACACAAAATATGAAATTCGACAAATTCCAGTCTCACTCCAGTGTCTCAGACACTTTACAGATTATCTCCGCCAAAAAGAGAACTAAACTGAACAAAGCTAGTTAGTCTGAGGAGGTTTTTGCCTTTTTTCCTTTATATTTTTGCTGGAAAAATTGCATTTCTTGGCCTCAGTGATGTGTTTTGGGACTCTCTGAACATATACCCTCAGCACTTTCAGGTCTCACTCCCAGGGTCAGAGTTACTGTTTTTTGTTATGGACAGACAGTGCTGCACAGGAAGATGCAATTTCTCAGACAAGCTGTGCAGAAGCCATGGAGAGCAGTGACTATCAGGCCTAAGATCTTGAATTTGATTTTGTATTCTTTGGAGAGCCAGTCCATAGAGCAGAGCATTGGGGTCATATGCTTTTGGCGGCAAGAGGGCTTTTTCTTAGTCAGGAGAGTTCTACTGAACCTACTACTAAATTTTCTTTTGAGAGAAATAGCATTCCGAGTGTACTCTGCTGTTGTCAATAACCAGTTGGTGTTCTTCTCTTGCACAGACTCTGAGATTTTACCTGATGTCATGAAAGAAAAAATTAAATTATGTAGATGGGATGTGGACTGTATAATCAAACAAGACTGCATACAGGGAGGCACAGGAAGTTTAAAAAGTGGACAAGTGGACAGAATTACGAATGCCTCTGGACTGAGATGAGGACCAATGCAACCTTCTGCATGCACATAGGATTGATTTTAAGTATATGGAAGTGACATTAAAATGAGTGGAGTTATTTAAGTAATTAGCAAGAGGACATAATGTGCAGAATCATGGCCTAAATGTTGTATATAAATTTTATGCATTGCATTAGAAAAGTTATTACTGTTGCAACTAAAGCAAGGAAATGTCAAATTTGTCTGCTCTTAATTATGCAATAACATCCATCTACAAACCACTGCGGTTTTTGCCTCTAGTAGAAAAGCAGTATGTAATTAAGGATGATATAACTAGTGCCTACACATGAAAAGATTTAATTATCTCCTCTCCCTTTTCAAGACTAATCTTCTCTTATTGCTTCCCATCTTTGGTCTTAGGTCAGCCATACCGCTGGTCTCCCACCCAAGACTCTCTTATGCAAAGCTCTCTCCCTCTACCTTTAGTTTCAAGATTTCTTACCTGTTGCAGCTTTTCTAGGTTCATTCTCTCCTCAAGGCTGCTCTTGTTATGACCTGCCCCTGAAGGCAAGGGCAACCCAGGTTCTTGTTAATGGATCTCTTGGGGTGGATTAGAGTGAAACAACACTGAGTAGTTCATGTTTGTAAATATATATACGTGGAGTTTATTTTAGGACTATTTGGTTGCATCAGAAATCAGGTATGTAAGCATTTTGATTATTATTATCTGTATAATAGAGTGATGTGGAAGTGTAAAGATATTACTTAAGAAATTGTGCAAGGGAAAAGAATGGAAGAAAGAAAGAAAGGAAAGAAGAAAGGAAGAAAGGGAGAGAAAAAGAAAGAGAGAGAGAGAAAGAGAAAGAGAGAGAAAAAGAGAAAGAGAAAGACAAAGAGAGAGAGAGAGAAAGAGAGAAAGAGAAAGACAAAGACAAAGACAAAAAGACAAAGAGAGAGAGAAAGANAAAGAAAAAAAAAGGACAAGAAAGTAAAAAGAAAGAAAGAAAGAAAGACAGAAAGAAAGAAAGAAAGAAAGAAAGAAAGAAAGAAAGACAGACTATAAACATATCACCACCCATGGGTCTCACAATGAGACTCAATTGTTGAAATTTAGATATTCTTTGGATGAAGTGATGGTTTTTGAAGTGATGGTTGCCATCTTGATCTGTCGGGAGTGGAGGAAAAAACCCCCAGAACACAAACTCTCATAGGTTAAAATATGCTTAGGGTCAGTGGGAACGCCCAGGTACCTCTGGTGGAAGGCCCCAGAAATGAGTCCGGGGGTGCTTTGAGAGTCTTTAATGGGTTTTGGCACCCTCTAAGACATGACAACTGCATTTCATGTCAGTGTAGTAGAGCCAGTTACACCCTATCAGAAGGGATAAAAACCTTCAGGACCTTCCCTGGGGGGAGGGGAGAGGAGTTTTACAGTTGAGTTGTGTAAGGGAAGACAATGCCATGATAAAAAACACCACCTAGCAGGATTTGCCTCTTGTTGGCCTCAAAGCCAGGCCTATAGCCTCTGGTGGTGATTCACCCCCCTGTCTTACACAGAGCAGAGGCTTGTCATTACATACCCAAAAATACACCTTTTCCCACTGTGCATGTCGCTGACAAAGATGCTGAACTGCTCTGGTCCCAATGCCAACCCCTGAGAGACGCCACTCGCCACTGTTCTCCACTTGGATGTTGAACCACTGACCACCACCCTCGGAGCGTGACCTTCAAGGCAGCAACTCATCCACCCCGTGGTCCAGCTGTCACATCTCTCTTGTTTACAGATGAGGATGTCGTGCAGGGCAGCCCCAAATGCTTTGCACAAGTCCAGGTAGGTGGCGTCAGTCGCTCTTTTCGTGTCCACCCGTGCCACAGCCCCACCACAGAAGGCCACCAAATCTGTCCCATGCATGTAAACACCAATAAATGGTGACTACAGGAAAAACTGAGCGGTAAGATGTTTCTGTTAGGCAGAAAATGGTCTACTTCAGTCACAATAACATATGGGGAAAAGTATGATTAGGGCTGCTAGCAAAGTAGCCTGCAAGAACATACACTGATAGAGGATTTTGACACAAGCCTGTATTACCTTATAACATATTATCATTTCTTATGGTTCCAAGGTCAATGTCTCTTTCTCAAATAACATTTCGGACCTGTAATTGTTCATCTACATGCCAGCAATTATGGGCGAATTGATCAGCCAGTAATTAATGCTATGCTATTACACTTTTTAATTTGTAGATTATGCAGCTGCAAGCGTTCACACATTTTTAATTTGTATATTATACAGCCACAAATGTTTACAATGCCCTTTTTAATCTCCTTACACTACCAGTGCCATTATTCACTATAGATTAATGATACACCGAATGCTGAGGTTTATTTCATTTACCACTCTTACCAAGAGAGCTGTTAACATTAGTGTGCTCTATTACTTAATGTCTTACTGCAGCTGCTAGTGAGCATTGGTTACCCTTTAAAATATTACCACTCGGTTTTTTCTCTCTTTCTCCTTTTTCCCCCCCCCACCTCCAACACTCTCGCTACTGACAATATGACTCTGTGGTAATATTACACTTTATTTCCAAATTTATTTCAAGAGTTTTGTTCCAAGGTGTTTCAATTTTTTATTACAAACAATGGTACCTCTCTGGCCCAGTATGTTTTGCATTTCCCAGTCTGTTTCTCCTTACACTCTTCCCCTGTATGACTTCACTCTCTCTCTTCATATTATATTGCAAACTGGGCAGCTAGCCCATAGCCTGACTTTAGGGAAACATCCCTGTTCAGGACAACATTTCAGCATGTCTTTAACTTAAAACATATGCTCCAATCTATGCAGAACCTCTTGCTTACATTGTTTACTTGAATAGGACACCATGAGAGTAATTGTTCTTGCCACAGACTTAATTCCGAGTCTACCAACGCCAACAAGAGCCTTGTCCTCATCTATTACACTTAGAGAATTGAGGGAAGTTGCTTAATTTATTGTTAATGTGGCAATGCTATTGCTTCCTCTTGTAAAATGATTTGTCATATACAAATTAAAGTCTTAAAATCTTAAACCAGTTCAAATCATAAAAAGATATTTCACCTTCCAGGATCTTATTTCAAAGTACAAGCGAATTACTTTACAATATATATATTTATATATACACACACATACTCTTATACATATTTATATCTCTATATAACAAATATTCTATTTGGTATTGCTGCGTTGTTATTTGCACTTTAATTTAGGAAAAATGTTATGCTTTCCTCCAAACTATACCAAACAAAATGGTTGTCTTCTTTCCATCTTCTTTCAGATGGTGTGAAATATTTTCAAATTAAATATAAAAATAAAACAAAACTCACCTGACTCATTGTTCCCATATAAGCAAAAGACTTAAACCACTTGCATGAAAAGTCTCATATTTATAGCCTTGGTGAAGTCCTTCAAAGTAAGTGGCTTGTGGCAAATCTGTGGCCAACCAGAAAATCAGAACCTTCTTTGACCATTTTTTTCATTAGAAACATCCTGTGATGTTATTTTTTTTTTTTTAAACAAGAAATCAAAATGAATTTGCTGAAATATTTATTGTTTTTTCAAGAGCACATCCTGAAGGGTGAAATACAGCTGACAAACTTGTCTCTTAAAGGAAGGTGCAGCACCTGATAAACAATTCCCTTAAAAATCATACTGAATGATCAGAAGTAAAATATCTATTTTTAAGTCCACTAAATATGTTCCGTAAATTGTTTCCTTCAAAATTATTTTTCCCCAGCAGACCCTTTTAACATGTAAGTATCAAAAAACCTAATTTTGTCTAGAAAAGCAGTTTTGAAAGGAAAAAAATTCAAACAGTCCTAGTCAATGGCATCGCAGTGATTTACACCAGCTCAATATTAATACTTACTATTGTACTCATATGGGCATTGCAAGGATTAGTGTTTGCAACATTTTATGGAAAAGCTAAAATTATTACACAAATATCTCTCACAAATGTTAAACAGTGGCACCTGAGATAGTTCATGTCTTAAGCATGAAAAAATTTCAGCTGAAAAAATTTTTGAAGGGTCTCAAATACCACTGTTGATATTTATAAAGTCTTCCAGAGGGGTCTTGTTAATAAGCAACTGTAGAAAAATATAAACATTTGTGCGTAGTTTTGCTTTAGAGTAAGAGCTAAATAAACTCGGGGGGGGGGCAAAAAGAAATAATCAAAATATTTATATTTCCAATTGATCTAAATTTTTCTCTTTGACAATATAAAGCTTATAATACAGGCAGACTGAAGTATATTCTCCTGCCTCAAGCCCCAGAAAAGGACATCACGATATGTCCGAAGATTTTTGCTGGTGACCGGCTCTTGGGTGGGACACTAATTTCCTTAATTTAAGTGGGAGCCTCATCCCTTGACTACAGGAAGCTGATGGATTGATTCAAAAAATAGAATAACTGGTAAGAAGAGACAGTGTTTTTAACTTCTGAAAGTACTGGGTTTTTACATTTCTTCTGCTGGAAAAAGTCTGTAATATTTCCAGCAGAGTGTTCTAAGAAAAGAACGCTAACCCAGTACAGGGAATTCACTGACACCATCAACAGAACAAAGAGCCTTCCAGGTAGGTGTGGAAAGCACACTTTTGTTTCTTGCTGGTTGAAGGCAGAATTTATGTTCTGTTTTGAGGTGGTTTAGCAGAATGACAACTTTTCCAAACATCATTTTGTTGTTCCTTGATGTCCCTATGTGCTAAAGGGGTGCTGGGCATCATCCCCACTTATCAAGATCCTTCCAGGAGAGCTTGCAGTAACACTTGCATGTCTATTCTATTTTTAACTTTTTTTTTTTTTTTTAAATGAGGGTTGTTTGTTTTGTTTGGTTTTTTTTGTTAATCCCCTAATCCCCAAATTACCTATAAAATAAATGGTTTCTTTTTACTCTTCACCGAAGAGTTTCTCTTGGATTTCTCTTTGCCACATGTAGCTAGCTCCGTCTACCTAGAAAGGTTTTTCAGGAAATGCTTAGACCTGTCATTCTGGGGACATTTATGTAACTATAAAGGTAATAATCTTATCCTTTGTCCATGTGGTATCTGTACAGTTTTTTCCCAAACAACTTCCACACAGAGAGTAAAATGACTGGAATTTCCCTGAGCCCTGAAAATTAGTTTCTTCTCTTTCCCATACCCCACATCTCTCTCACTACTGAGATTAAGAAGTTTATAAAATACAACTTGTTACAGTCATGAGGGATTACTACTATATATTATCACTCACAGCTCATTAACCCTGAAGCCCTGCTAACTAAGAAAATCCTGTCTAATGAGGTTTCCTTCACTGCACTAAAGAACAAAAGGTCTCAAAGTTTTGCCCATTACCAATCTCCCTCAAATTATTTTCCCGTAATTAAAATGGAATTTTACAGACATGAAAATACGAACCTGAATTTCTTCTACTCAAGAAAAAAACATATCCACCTTTTTTCCAAGATTACAAAGGATCTTCGATCTGATAAATAGAAGGGGAACGCATTTCTAGTATTTTCTACCTTTTATTATGTGTAAAAAAACCCTATTTGAAATACAGAATATGACTTCTGGGCATATTATACCTAATTCTATTTTGTTGTGAGCATCCCCACCTTTCAATGACATTAATGGGAGTCAGGCTAGTTTTCTTCTGGGTTAAATTAGGGTTCTTTGTCAAGAATTTCAAAAGCAGCTGGACAACTTGTCAGGTATCCCAGTGATAAGTGTGACGGAAAAGTCCAAATTAGATTGTCTTGACAGGAGAAAAAAAAAATAAATCTATTTACTATTATTTACATTATAGAAGTACTTAGCGGATCCAAAAGGGACTGAGAAACTCACTCTGAGACTTCCGAGAAAAAGAAAGTAGTATTACAAAATAAATCATATTACACAAAACATTAAAAGTACCAGATTCCAGTGTTAGGTGAGCACATTAATATCTTTGTGTCTTATATTTTTTTAAAAAGGAAATAGACAACAGCTCCTCAATAGTTCATCAGTTAATGAACAACTTTTACAGTTTCAGGACAAAGTGTACATATCATGTATTCACGTGGTAAATAAAAAAATACAAAAAATAATTAAAAAGTAAAAGCAATTGATAGTGTCATAAACTAGGAGGTGTTTAAGGATGGAGGTGCAATTCCTTTCCAGTATCTTTTCAAGATTTTCTGTCAGAACACTCTTAACTTTTCAGGTTGGCAATAGCACTGCCCATAATTGTGTAATTTAAATGCTAGGCTAAATTACTCTTTGGGTAATCCAGTTTGTAGGTTGAGTATTACGCATTTGAATTCAGGTCCCTAATAAAATAAAGTGCAGTTATTTCACAAAATCCTCCATGAGTCCTGATAGTTACCTGTGAATGACTGAAGGGATTCATACAGTCCATCCATTTTTATATATTTAATATCTAAGACCAGATGAAAAAATGGGTTGGTGAGGTGTCAGCAAGTGTTTGATTGTTCAACCTACTGCTTTTGATACCTCTGTTACCTCTATATTCCTTCAAAAATGTTACCGTAGGAGCTGGAGATGTTCTGTGAGCTAAGGGGTTGCTGAAAGGCTCGTTTCTTAGACAAGGAGCTTGCAAATAAAGTTTTAAATACGCAGCTGGTGAGCTGTTTCTGACTTGGAGACAATGTTTACTCACAGCTGATGAGGTCCTTCACAACATAAACTGAGGGAGATTCTGACACTCCATTGTCAGTGATGATTGGTCTGTCTAATGGAAAGGCAGCTCATGCCACAGAGAAAATGTAAATAAAAGAGGAGAATGCTCGTACACATAACCTCTGTGCAAGAACTGAAAGTGTTAATACTCAAACTAAATTTGAGTAACCTGTTCTGGCCTCTGAGGCCCATTGTGACCTCTGCAAACGATACCATTTCTCTTCATTATTGTTCTAAATTATTTTATTTACATGTCTGAAAGTGACTTTGTGTTCACCTCCTAAACCAGGAAGCCCCGTTGCCACCTTGGCTGCTTCTAATGCTCTCTATAGGAGACAAACTTTAATTGTAGCTTCTCTCAGATGTAGAAGATGGGCAGCTAAAAATATGATGAATCATAGGCAGATGTCCCCTGCAGAACTTTCCTCAGACAGGAATGTGAAACAAAACAAGAAAAGGCTTTTATGTATCTAATGTACTTTCTTCACAAAGGACATCCACAATGACTCAGATTAGTATACAATTGACTGCATCACTAGTAAAAATGGGACACTCTGAAATCCTCATATTTATTTTTGGCTATTCTAGTAATTTTGTCTGGTTCACGTAATTGTTCTATTTTTCTTTCCTACCTTTTTTTGTCATGTGCTTGTTTCTTTGAGGTGTTTCCAGCAGGGAAGATGGAGCGGGAGAAAGTCTTAAAATGAGCTTAGTAGAAAAGATGCTTAGTGGATTAGGGGACTGTAATGATAAATAATAACTACAACCGACTTTCTCCTTTCTCTAGCCTTTCTTCTTTCTTTTCATGGTGAACTATGTCCATTCTTCTAAAATGGGCTTTCGTGAGCGGGACTAAATGACAGTGCTAAGTGAGCAACAAAAGGAAATTTTTATGTCTGTGCCTGTTGCCACAGTGATTGGTTATAAGGTGGTCACTCTACTTGAAGCACTTTGAGGTTTCTTTTGTTACTCTGGATTATTTAATGTTGGGGATTTTTAAGCACAAATATTATTCTCCTATACTAAATGTTCAGTTTAAAAAGCTGAATGTTTTCTACAGGTTTTACCTTCCTCAGCTATGTTCTTTTTTAACTTTTTAGCACACAAAAATTTATTTGTTTATCTATTTAGTTATTTATTAGATCTCACATTGCCAGATAGCTTTCATGAAAGCAAAAAATGAAGCACACTAAGTTTTCACAGTCCTGTGCTTCACAGCTAGACTTTGGTTCTGAACCTAATATCAGGTCTTAAAACTAAGTATTCCTTCAGTTGAATTTGATGTGATTTGGTCTGGGCTCTTCAGGGGTACAAGCACATCTGGAGCACTGCTTCCAGCATCCCCAGTTCCCATGGGTTTACATGGATGATGAAACTAAGCATTCTGCATGAAATAGGATGGATCTTTCAGGCTTTAGGTGCAGGCAGCCCTTTCAAAGAGGGGTCTGCAGCAGACCTCCTAGGTGAGCTAAATAGAAGCCTCCATCCACTTGAGGCCTGTGATAAGCCTCTCTCTGCTAGAACTGGCTTAAATGTACATTGCAGCAGGTTTTATTGTTAACTTCTCTTTGGCCTTCAACAAGTAGTCAATAGTCCTGCAGATTATATTCTCCTCTGCCATCCTGATTGCTGGAAGCATTCATCCAGAACTAAGCCACTACAGTAAACAGAGTGGGGTGCGAATTTTTCAACAAAACACTTTTTCATCAGAAGCGGGTGATTCATCGAAACTGAAACCTTTCACAGAAAAGGGCTGGATTCATCGATTTTTTTTGTTGTTTTTTCCTTTTTTTTTTGTTATTGTTGTTGTTGTTGTTGTTTTGTGGTGGCAAAAGAAGGAAGCTGTGGACTTACTGCTTTCCTTTGAGGCAGTTGAAGCAAATAACATTTTCCATCTCAAAAAGTATTTGAGCAAATGTCAATGCAAGATTAGCCTATGACGAATAATTTAATAATAAAAAAATGAGTATTTTTGTTTATTCTGAAGAAAAAAGTACTCTTCCTCCTATATTTTCATTTTATATTTATTTTTTAAGGTCTTTATTCTATTTGAGGTTAAGCCAAGATGCTTTTGATAAAATGGAGAAACAGGCTCCTACACACATATGGAGAGGATAACTAAGAACTTAAGGAGATTTCAATTTTCTTTTTTAAGTGATTAGTGAAATCAGCTAGTAGACAGTCTTCATGAACACTGTGACTATAACCAGCTTTTGGAGTATAAACATGGGTTTAGGTTATTATTGCTGATTATTCTGAATAAAAATAATTGACATAAATATAATTTTGATAAACAATACTTGAAATTTAATATGAAGAAAAAGCAATATCTGAATATGCTGCTCATCCAATGAAATGCCAAGATAAAAATGTTACATCATCATAATATGCATCTACAGATTTGCCATGCAATGAAAATAGAATAATTGTCTGGTTAATTTTTGTTTTGTGGAGCTACTGAACTTTTCAAATACATTTCTCAAGAGGGTGGTACCAGAAAAAATGTCATGAAGAAAAATAGGATGTGAAGACACATGGTGTCTTAAGATGAAGAATGGACCTGGGACAGCAGAAATACCTCTTCTAATAAGTATTTTCCTCACAAATTCAAGGCAATAGCATGAGACTGTACTGCCTAACCCAAAAGTATATAATGAGGAAAGCAGAACTACACTACTCAGAACAAGTGGTAAGACTTTACACCAGGCAATCTGCATGGCACAACCAGGACTTCGTTAAATTAAAGAATCTGATCAGAATATTAAAATACTAAGGCATGAAATTTAAAAGCACCATGAAAAAGAAGAGGGGAGAAAAAAAAAAGAAGAGAACATGTGTCACAGTAAGGGACAAAAAAGACCTCTTTTGCTTGCAGACAAAAATAGCACATACAGTTTGCTTGCCTCAGCAGAAACTAATGTGAGGTGAAGGAAAGTGTAGAAAATGAAATGATCATAGCAAATTAATATGGACCTTCTGAGAAAGCAGATCAGGAAGTGTTTTTTGTAGATAATAGAGACCCACATAAAAACAGGCTGGCATACCGATGGTGAGCTTTTTGCAAACACCCTGGTGCTGAATGAGATAGAAAATGTACAGCATGTTATCATTTAAAAAGGGCTTGTGCCCTTTTTATAAGGCTGCTTCATCCACTGAGGAAACCAGTCAAAAAGATCAAAGGCTGCGCTGGGTTTAGTTCTCCCCAAGAATCTGAAGCTGAATGAAAAATAGAAGCAACCACAGAGTGTCAAACAACATAGAGGATCTCAACTAAAATATTCTGTTTTCTCCCCAATCACTAGTGTATTAGCTGAGCAGAGATAAAAGAAAAATCATTATAATCTTCATAATGCTAGCCATGAATTAGAGACACATGGACAGCAAAGCAGGAGATTTCTTAGGCTGAGGTTTGTATTTACAAGTGAAGGGAACAGAGGTTTGTCTAAAATCAGGGATCAGATTTCCCAGGGACAGTAGATGACGAATTATCAAAGGATGTAGAGATAATGTTGGCAATGGCATATAGCACTGGGGATTGAGATAAATGCATTGCTGCTCTGTCTGATACTGGAACAAATCTGAAAGATATACAGGAAAGGATGAAAATGTTAAACCCAGGGACTGTCTAATCACTTCCAAGTTTGGTGAGTCCCTGGGTTCCTCTGATTATGTTCTCTACAGGCATCTCCCTCACTCCTCAGCACACATGCACAAATACCCACCTTCCCAGGATCAGGGGAGGGTGGCAGGCACAATTATTCCAAGGACCTTGAACTGCTTCACAGCAGCAAATGAAGTCTGACCATGGAATGACCATAGCATGAGAAATACTTTGTAAATATCCCATTAGTGAAATTATTGTCTTGTGCACATGGAACCAGGTTTCTGCTCTTGAGGCTGTTTTTGAGCTTGACTGTTCCAACTGGCAACACAGACCCTTTCTGAGGAGTACTCACATTTCCCATCTGGCACTAAACATCCTGAAAGTGAATGTGAAAGCTGGTGTGATGACCATTGTCACGACATCAAGGAGAAATATTGGTCCTCAGTTCCTTTACAATGTGAATGAAAATGCCAAACCCTGAGGAGCACAGAAATGTTCAATCTTTGTGAACTGACCACCAAAAAGTGACTTTTTTCCTCATCAAGTTAAATTTCTTTTATTTTTTTCCCCCTCATTTATTAAAGTATAAAGAAGCATTGTTCAGGTGGCAGTCCCCAAAACCCAGAGTGTTTCCTTCTCTCTCCTATATTATTTTTACACCTCAATATACCATTATAATGCCAATTGATCTGCAACACAGCTCCTGAGCAAACTGATGCAGCATAATCTCTATTGATGCTCAAGGAAGTGGAGAGCCCTTCTCCAAATGAAACAGGGGGTTTGGGTCAGATCAGCGGTAATTTTTGGTAGCCAGAGCTGCGTACTGACCAGGGCAAGCTGTGATTTAGTTGTTGCAGACTTCTTGGATGAATCATGCTAACTTAGAAGAAAAAAGGGATGGTGACCAACCCAACGTGTTATTCCCATCAGACAGAACAGCCTGAAAAACATAAATTGGTCTCAAACAAAACTGTAATGAATCATGTAAGATTTTTTTAGATGCTGTTGTCTTGGACCCACCCATTCAGGTGTGTGTGTGGTGGGGAGCATAGGGGAGTAGGGGATCATTTTAACTTCTCCCTCACAGATATTAATGAAAAAAAGAAAAACTCTCAAGATTCAGACTTTTTGTATCGCAGTTATCCTAAAGAGGACCTATTTCTCTTTCAGAAAGATTCTTTAACAAGTATATTAATTGATTTGTCTGCTAAAAAAAAAAAAGAAAAAAGAAAAAAGACAGAACAACAACGTTATTCTCAAGATTGCATTTATCTTTTTGCCTTCCTAATATTTTTGTGATCATTGTACCATCTATATGTTATTTCTAGAAATTAGTTAGAGTACATACTGCTAGAAATTTTGTGCCACAGTGGAAAGACTTAATACAAATTAACTTGATATTTTCACATAATAACACATATCCATCAATGAAAATTAGTTTGTATTGCAAAATTTAATAAAGAAAAGTATTTAATTTAGAGGAAGAATTGTATGGATTTTATCTGGTTAAGAGGTTTATTCTTTTCTTTGGTTTTGCTGTTTAATAGAGTTACGCCAAGAGAAATATTTTATGTGTTTGTGTAGATTTTGAAAGATCCTTGATTTTTAAAAAGATTTAAAAAAAAAGCTTTTAAACATTAGTTTAAAAAATGCTTTTAATAATCTCTTATTATTTCATTAAAACTTGCTTGCTATCACTTCTATTAATAAGAAGAATGAAATAGACTCATATTCTGTACTGGATTGAACAGAATATTTTATTTAAGTCTGAATTTCCCTTTAGATTTCCTGAAAATGTGGAACAATAAGCACTAATTTTGAAATATCCCAACTCATTTAATAAACTAGAATAATCCTTCTTTTTTTCTTTAAAAACCTTATCTGAAATGCCCTTAACTTTCTATATCTCAGCTCTCCCCCCTCCAACGTTTAAGGGAAGCACACTGTGGATATAGACTCAAATCTTGTACACTTGTCCTTAGTGATAAACACATCAAGCTTAGTGTCTTATAGCTAATGTTATGGGACCCTTGTTCCTTGCTTGTATAGCTTCATTGGGATTTGTGGAATATTTGGGCTCGGATCATGGGGAGAAAAAAGGCTTTTTTGACAATATCCATAAAAGCTGTGTGCGTTTTGGTAAGGACTGAGAGGCAATTCCCATTCTTTTTCAGTTGTGTTTATTGACCATGTTTTGTAAACCTTGTTTTGAGTTCAGTATTTATTAGCAATTTAACACTGATCAGGACATGCTAGAAATGATGCAGTGAGTGGCACTCAACAGTGCATTAATGTTGAGAATGAGGGAATACAGTGTCTAATGGAAGGTGTCCCATGGCAGATGGGTTGGAACTAGATGAACTTCAAGGCCCTTTCCAACCCAAACCATTCCAGGACTCCATGATTCAGTGGCTGAAGCACTGAAGAAACAGATCTTATACTCTGTTGAGGACAAAGGAAACAGGACCATGATTCCAGCCACCGAACAAGACTCTTTGGAGTCTCTCCCCTTTCATCAAATTTTTAATATACCAAGTAGATATCGAGTTGTTCTGGGAAACTAAATTACAGAGTAGTCACAACTCCACGGTGCCATGGTGCAGACTTCATATTTCAACCCTAAGCTAAACACAGCTATGAGATAAGAAAATAGGTCAAACATTTCAAAAGATCAATCACTCTGGGTGATCCTTTTTTCTCCTTTTTTTTTTAATTAGGACTTGCTAGCTAATGCCAATGTGTTGCAAGTATTGCTAAATGAGTGACTTCATATCAATGTACACTTCTGCTATTAAAACTCTCTGCGCTGAATTGAGAACCGATGCTATGATTTAACTCAACTTTCAGTGAACTTCACATTTGCCTAATCTCCTTACCATTACACATTTTCTCTAGTAAAAAGCCTTGCATGTTTCAAGCTGCCCAAAAATAGGTAGGCAAAATACCATCTTTATCTGGAAATCCCAAGCTACTGATTGTGGCAATTCATATATAATCCTCTTTAGGATTCTCGAAAAAAACCCCATAAAAAGCATTTTCCTGAAATACCGTAAAGATAGGCAAAATTGTCGGGGGCAGAATACTTCCCAGAGAAAAAAGATGACCCTGACTTGGTTCTGTGTTGTAAATTTGCTAGATATGTGTAAAAAGAATCTGATTGCATTTGCATAGGCGGGGATGGAAAATACCCTGTTGTCACTTCAAGGAACAGAGCTGTGACAGTTCCAGGTCTTTAGTCAGGGAGCAATAAATTAAAATTAAAAGAACAGAAGGACTTGTACCGGAGCAAAATCTTTCCCCAGACTTGACCAAATATGTATTTTTAGGTTATGTTTCCTGTATGAAATTTTAGAAGACAGAAAAATGTAAGGTTTTAAGCAGGTTCATTGTGCTCTGCTTTACTTGACAATTGGGATCCCCAATGTTCATGTGAAGATGGCAAACATTTTTGAAAACCATATTCTGAGCATGAACCTTTGTTTCAGGACAACTATCTAAACATAAAGGAGTTATGGAGTCTGTGTTGCAATTCTTTCAGTCTTTTACGACACATCTTCATACAACTGTTTAAATGAGAACTGGAAACTGGGACTTAACCCTTACTTTATCATATCCTGTGTGAACTTCCTAATAAAGAGTTATATTTGCTGTTCCTAACACATAATGTTTTGTCAGGTTTTGTTTCGTTGGGGTTTTTTTTGTGTGTTTGTGGGTTTGGGGCTTTTTGTTTGTTTTCTTTTCCTCCCTCTTTTTGGACCAACACTAAAAAATCAAGCCTGTCCAGAGATCTAAGATATTTTGTGATCTTTGGAACGTGAAGATCGAGGTGGGAACTTTATTAGGGCAGAAAATACGTTTTGGATGTTGCCCCTGTGGAAGCATAGAATATAAATATTAAAAAAAAATCAGCACAGAGTATAAACTACTCGGAGCACCCCATGTAGATTAACAAGGAAAGTTCTCACCTTTTAAAGCAACAGCAATGCCAGTTGTGGAGTGTGAAGAGTGCTTTGAATTACAATGGATTGCCGGATGCATTAGCCACAATATCAAATGCAGTCAAATTAAAATGTTCCCTTCTGACATTTTCAATTAAACCCCATCAAGCTTCCAAACAACCTAGGAAAACTAAATAGACTGTGTGAGCTGATGGGAAAGGCAGCCTGACATCTTCTCCTTCCAAAAATTAGATTAAGCATCAATGTTGTTGCAGAAATCTGTAGCAGAACATTAAACAATTAAGAACTGGCGTAACAATACTGACCAATGGCCCATCCACTCTTGTGTTGCACCAATTGCTTGTGGCAGAGGCCAATACTGAGCTCATCAGAGGAAGAAAGAAGAGTTATAATTGTAAGACCTTGCAATTTCAGGATGTTTTCCATTCAAGTACCTCTAAGCTTAATTTGATTTTGGTGTTTCTATGGTTCCCTTGACTTAGCATTGTACAGTTTCGAATGTTTGTGTGGACAAAACCCTTTTGAGTTTGAGAGGTGTTATAAAACATTTCTCAGAAGTGGGGAGCAGGAAACTGCACGGTTGTTTCAAGGTGAGAGAAGGTTTCCGAAACAGGATTGCAAGGACAACCAGCATAGTTTGAAGACTCATTTAGGGGAAATGAAATCAATGTTCCCTACAACCTCTCAGTCAGATCCGTCACATGGCCAAGGACTACAAAGCAGGTCTCTCAGACCTTGGAGAGAGGAGGGCAAGAGTTTCTTCAGGAATGATCCATATAAGGAGAAAGATCTCACAGAGAAGGTGGCAATTGCACAAAGGAACTAGCAAAACCTTGTAGGGCCTGGGAGGTGTTCCCTGGGGAGGTCAGCTGTGAAACTTTAGCCGTAAACTTGTTTACGTAAACGTAAACAAGTCAGGCAAAAAACTTCTTTCCACAGCCAGAGGTTTGGTAAATTTAGTAACTTTTCAAGTAGGACAGTCTTGCAGCTTCTCAGAACAGCCTCAAACAACTGTGCCGGAACTGGTCTGAGTCACCTGACTCAAAAATCGTCTCCAGATAATCAAGGAATAGACCATGTCTCTCTCAGTACAAATGTAAGAGAGAGCTGTGAGGTTCTCTGACTCACAGAGTCTTCAGTTCTGTTCTGAAAGTGTGAAGGAAAATTATATTAGGCTGAGAGAAACAGTCTTGATTTCTGGTCCTCAGCTAGAATTGGTCTCAGGCAGGCTATTGTCTTCTTAGCACCGAGGATGTTCCAATTTCCTTTGTGCAAGTAGTAAGGAAAGTCAGATCCTAGTTTTTAGGTGCTGCTTTTTATTAGATAGTGTGCAAATAATCCAGGAATAGGCAAGAGAAATAATACAGATTTTATTCACAAAGGTTTTACTCTTAGAAGTGTCTTGGTAAAGATTTGGCTTCTCTGCTTGACATTTACAGCTGTATCTGCCCTGAAATAAAGCCAGAGAGAATTTACACATGCATACAACATGTTTACATGTCTAGATTTTGTGTGGTTTAGTCAGTCCATCAGTCTCTCTGCTATTTCTTTGTGACTTCACACAGTCCTATCAAAGCAATAAAATCTCAGATGCATTGTAGATCAGGTAAAAGGTAAAGGTTTATCTGATCTACATCAATTCTAAATTAATCTGGAACATAAAAAATGAGTCCATAACACCCTTTCACCAAAGTCCCCAAAGGCTTAAAAAAAAAAGAAAAAGAAAACAGGTGGAAGCACGTTTGAAATAGATGTAACTACATTTTAGTTTAGATCTTTATTCTTGAAAAACTTAATATTTTTGAGTTCCACATACTTTTTTCAGCCTGCTTCATTTTCATGCTATCTTTTTCCATTAAGCTCACACAGTGTCTGACTATGATGAGGACAAACTTCTGGCACTGTTGTATTTGTAAAAGAAACATGCACACACAGCTAATAAGATTTACAGCACAGAAGCATAATAAATCAATGAAGAATTGAGTGAGTTGTATTAGGGGAAAGTGAAAATAAGATTTCTCGTTCTGAAATGGATCATAAGGCCAACTGAGAATTGGGTATTGCCTGAGAACTGGTGTGTAGTACCTGTTATTTCTTACCCTTTTTCTGCATTTTCAAAGTAGACTTTAACACCTGAACTTATTCCTTCTAATTAAAAAGAGGACAACTGAGGTATCCAAGTGAGGAACCAAATGAGATTTACAAATGTGAAATTAAAAGACAAAACGATTTTACAAGAAGTGTCTTTTCACTGTGTGATCAGCCTAGTCAAGCAAAACATCCTACAAAAAGAAAAATACCTAGTAGTTATAGAAATTTTAAGCAGTTGAAAATACTTTATTAATTTTCTACCAGCCCTACTTAGACATAATTTTGAAAAATGAAAGGTGAGAATATCAGAGGCAACATCAACTCATACTGACTATAATAGTCACCAGAAAGACCCATAAAATCCATCTGATTGCAGATTTCAGTTTTTGAAGCACAGAATATACGCAAATGCGTATTATGAGTAGGTCTTTATGCCCACAATACTTTGAACTTATTCTTTTTGTTTAGTTTGTGGCTAAATGAATCATAAACAAGTCTTCAGATCACAGTCCGAATGCCACGCTGTTAAAGAGCTATGTATGAAAATTCAATTATCCTAAGCCCAGTGGGAGACAAAAAAGGTAAGAGAAGAAATGCAGTAGGCACTAATAAAGTTTCTTGATTAGTTTTGTAAAAAAAGGGTGGTGGATATACAGGAAGATCAAGTCTTCTGACTGCTTGTTGAGTCCCTGTTGGCATTATTACTTCTCCTTTTCCTTAACCAGAACCCTAATCTTCGAAGGAGTCCGGGTAAAAACGAAAAACAAAAACTTTCATTGTTCAGCAAATGAAGTACCAGACCAGCTACTTTGACACAGATTTCCAGAGGGACTCGACTGTCTGAACCTGGGATTTAGGTACTTCACTTGTAACTAGAAATCCTGCTTTCAAGAAAAAGACCAAACTAACAGCAAATGCACTCTCAGCAAAGTATCACCTCATTCCCACTATGAATCTAGGACAGAGATACTGTCAACTGTCAAAGGCTGGTGGATGAGTAGATAAATTAATCCACCCATCAATCGTTTCATACGGTTCTTTCCAAAGCAATGTATCATCTAATAGATTTAATAATAAGTCTCACAACATTTTCTACCTGTAATATTGGATTGTGTCACATTTCTAACTCCTGGTTTTGGTTCCCTTTAGATGGATGTGCTACAGAATAGATAAGACCACACTTCTGGCCTGCCAGATAGTATTAATTTATGATGTTCTCTCATCCTTCCCTGGTGCTTTGGATCAAACAAAGTCACTGTTTAAATAAATAAAATGTAATGTAATGCAATTAAACATTTTCCCATAGCTGTTAAGATCAAGGCAACTAATAATTACCTGATGCAACAATTTTAAAACCCATGACAGACATTTATATAGTTTAGTGATTACTGTCATAATGTTAAGCTATCGAGCCTGGCTCTGCTCACATTATTCAGTTAAGAACATAAAGCAGAAGTAGCAGCAGAGATAAGATCAGCAGAAATCAGCTCTTCACCATTATTAATTCAATAGAAATATTTATGGATTTGTAAGGCTGGAAGGAACAATTATAGTCTAATCTCAAGCTCTTTCTCTTGAACAAAACCTATAAAATTCACCCAGCAATTCTATCACCCATCTTAATATTTTTTTATTGAAAACAACCGTTGCAATTTTACAGGTCCCACTTTATGAAGACAGGGAAATCTCCTCACCCAGGGAATGAGAACTGAAGCACTGACTAGAGTAGAAAGTCACACAGGAGTTCTGAAAACTGCCTTTGTAGCTCTCCAGAAAAATCCAGTGTTTAGGCATGTACTCTTATGCTCCTTAACTATAATAACACAGTTATTCCCATTCCATACTGGTGTAAATTTGGTGGCTATAAGAGTTATTATAAAGTAAAATTTAAAGAAGAAGTGTGGTATATCAGACATATTTATGCTATTACCAAAAATCTAAATGCTTTAATTGAAAAAAAACACTCATGTGAGTGCACACTTACACAAAATATCCACAAATTTCAGCAGAAATACAAATAAGTTTTAATTAATTTTTTATATGGAAGATATCCTGAATACAGTATGAAATTTCTAGCTAAAGAGAATGCTGAAAATGTTTCCTACAAAATTGACCCTGAGGTATTTGCAATAAACCAGAAAACATTCTAAACTTTTATATAACCGAATGGCTATGACATTCAAAAGGAATAACCATATTTATCTCTCTGAAATGCCTCTTTTTTTTATGGTAATATTACCAAACTGCCAAACTGTTTACTATTTTAAAGCAGATTTTTTTCTTTTGACTTTTTTTTAATCATAGAAGTTATAGAAACCTTCATTTTGCATCAGAGAAAATTTACTTTGAAGTCACATGGGGAAAAAAATCAAACAAAAGAAAACCACTGGACTCTTTGCACCACAGAATCTCAGGGTTTGGCTAGATCAGTAATTACTCACTTTTGAAATGTCAACTCAGGGGGTCATCTCACCTCTTTCAGCTGGGCTAGCTGTGCAGATTCACTGCAATTTCTTTTTTGCAAATGAAAATATACTTGGCCTGAGAGGGGTTTTTTTTCTATTGTGTTCAATTCAGGGCTCTAGATGAGCCTTGCTGTCCCTGCGAAGGGCTGCATATGGCCAGGAAGGAGCTGTATTTTAAACTGACGACTTGAGGGCTGAAACAACAAAACGGTGAGATGAGACTCTCCTGCAAACATGTCCATCCAAGCCCCCATTTCTCCCTTTGAGGTTTACAGGGAATCTTGAAGTGCCATGGTGAAAAGAAGCCAAAACCACCTCTGAATGTTAAAACTCATTTTTAAGCAAATTTTTTTTAAGGCTGATTTAACATAATTCTTTTTTTTTTTTTTTCCCTGAGAGGAATATGCCTGTCTCAACACCCATGCTCCTCCAAAGGAATCACAGGAGTAAGTGATGGTGGAGGCTGGAGGCAGAACAGGGGTCTCTGCCTCCCTCCCTGGGCCTCCTGCTCCTTCCCCACAGTCGCACGGCCTGGAGGTTCTGCACCAGTTGCTGCCCAGATGTTCAAGACTGCATCCCTACTGGAAGGTTGTGACAAAGCCCCCGAGAGTTGAATGACAACAATCTGTCAACTAGGCATCATCATAATTTCTTTTCCATATTCCATTATTCCGCACCTTATGTCACTGTTTTTAGTTCCTAAATTACCCGTTGGTTTCTGCTTTTTTTTTCTGTTCGTTACTTCCAACAGTATTTTTTTTTAATTTTAATGACATTCCACTGCTGAGACTGTTCTTCAGAATGTCAGCACTGCTTTCCCCAAACCAAGGTGGTGAGGAGGGAAGGGCAAAGAAAAAAAAAGAGAGGGAAGGAAGGAGTTAGGGAAGGCAAGGATGTATCAATTACTCAGAAAGATCCAGAGGTTCGGGATGCGATGACACCGACAGTAGCAAGTATGATAAATGCTCTGATTT
This sequence comes from Falcunculus frontatus, assembly GCA_013398115.1. Taxonomy (NCBI): domain Eukaryota; kingdom Metazoa; phylum Chordata; class Aves; order Passeriformes; genus Falcunculus; species Falcunculus frontatus. The sequence continues at coordinate 676,316 of VZRV01009990.1, forward strand.
ACATCCAACTCCCATTAGATAGTTTCAGGAAATTATGATAAAGTGATTATTTACAAGGAAAACCTTTACAACTTAATTAAATAAGACTAAGTTTATGATTTGAGAGGAGAGAACAGATATAACAAATAGAGGCCTCTTTCCCCCCCATCCCTGATCAATGCAGAGGCATTTTCAGCTTCTGAATCCTTCGTGCAACTTCTCCTGTGTCTGCAAGTTACCGAGGTGGTACCCACAGGTCCAAAGGGCAGGTAGGCATCAAGGGGGTTCTGTGGGGGCATTTAGGACATGTCTGAGCTGAAAGATATCCCAGTGTAGTCCTCAGGGCATGGAGGTACTGCAGTGCTCTTCTGTCCCAGTGACTATACCTGGAGAACAGGAAATCTCCTTCAGTGAAGGGTGGGAGGAATTTTTTTATACCAGAAATTTGTAGACAGTTGGTGTTACGAGAAAAAAACAGAAATAACAATAAAAGGATCATCTTAATTTTGTTGTGTCTTTGCTATTCTATCCCGATTTACTCTGTGGTTTCCTGTGCTCAGGACACAAGTAGATGATTTGGGTCTCTCCCTTTCATTAGGTGTGGTAGGATAAGTAGAGGCCACAAGTCAAAGTATTCACAATTATTACACAGACACAAACATCCCTTGTAAGCTATTCTCACTTATAGCATTTGATCCCTCATGGATATGTAAGAGCCCAGATTTCCTAATTTTCCAGATATACTAGAAAATCTGTCTTTTCTTTTTCTTTATTAAAAAAGTATTGAGCAAGATTTCAGGAAACAAAAGCAAGGAGAATCCTTTCATTTATGTTATAAGGCTAAGCTTGAAGAATAGATGGCTGGAACCATGGATTACACACTGTGAAGATTTTCACACACCACCCTACATCCCTGTTACACTTGTGAAAATAATCCAGGTCACAAACCAGTCTCCATGGCCTTATTTTTCCACAGCTGTTGTATAATGCAGAGGTGGCCAGCATCGTTCCTTCAGGATCCGTGCTCAAAGTGCTCTGACTCATCTTTTTACCCCTCATGTAGCTTTAGGGATTAGACTGAGGTCTCGCAGTTAAAGACCAGTAGCTTTTGCATGCTTTAAGTTGGTGAAACAAGAGAAGAGGCAGTTTTGGAGAATAACTGTCTTCTGGAGACACCTTCATTGCTGAGTGTCTTGAGAAGGGGCCTCAAGGTGGAGACTCTGCTGGAGGCACCTCAGTTAAAGCACCAGAAGTGGGATGTGACCTATACATTCTTTGCAGTGCAGAAGTGCAGATGTGCAGCCCCGGATCGCCCGCGGCAGCCGTGACTGAGCCCCAGGGGCGACAGAGACTTCTCAGGAGACAGTGCTGTGGGAGAGCAGTGTCCCTCACTCCCAATAGCCTGTCTCGAGAGATAGGGGAGTACATGGATCAAATCTCTCTCCTTATAGCCCAGGAATTCTAGTTGCAAATAATGGGATTTAGGAAACAGAGGTGTGATGAGGCAGAACTAAATAGCCTTTGTGAGGCATTACTGAGGAAGAATGTTGCTGTAAGTAGTCATTAAGTGGGAGAGATTAACAGTGGAGAGCTGTAGCTCCCAGACCAGTGTTTTTCCTTCAAGTTTGTGAGACTAAGGAGGGTGTTGCAATTTTCCCTTCCCATTTTCTGTGCTACATATTTGGTATTTTTTCCAGAGTATCAGAGGGCAGCATGTTTAACACTTAGCAGTGCTATCCCATCCCTTAGCGGAGGGAATGGGGACGTGTAAAACACCCAGGCAAACAGCTGAAATAATTCAGGAAAGGACAGAAAGTAAACAAGACATTTGCTATCTGGTCGGGGCACAGGCTGACATCTATGGACTGACAAAAGGGCTGGAGAATCCATAATACCCACAAATGGCTCCAGACTCATTTTCACTCCACAGCCAGCAGACTTGCAGCTACAAATGAAAGGGAAGTGAAATTGTAGACATGATGCACTGTGATCTATGATCATTATAAGTAAGGACATCAGAAATCCTTGAAAGAGAAAGGAATCCTCTATGGGCCTATTATGCCTGTTCCTTCTGTTTACCTCTTTTTGAACTTCCTATTATTTTCAGCTAACATTACATATCACAGGGCTTTCCAACCCGTGACTGACCTTTTGAGTTAGAAAGTGGATAAAGCAAACTACTGAAAAAGCATGAATTAAAGATGTAGATAGGAAATATAAATACAAGGTAGATTTATATATATATGTATTTATAACCCCTCAGCTGTGAAAGCTTCTGAGAAATGGAAGGAAAGAAAGTGTCTGGCTTTGCTCTGTGTTTCCTATCTGGTCTTCTGCACCTCAGCTCTAGGGATAGATCTTAATGATGAAAATGAGGTTGCATTAATTTCACTCTGGGATCAACCAGGGGAAGGACACAGCATATTAGTCGTAAGGGCTGGGTTCTCTTTTATATTCATCCGCATGCATTAACCTTCATCTTATTTGTTGAGTTAGGTTGCTTTTTGTATATCATGAATAATTTCATTAAGCATTAAGAATTTACCCACACTGTATCTTTGGGTATTTTTATTTTTAAAATATTTACAATTTGTAATGCATAATAAATATGTAATAGGCAGGGTATGATTTCTCAGGGTTTACTATTATCTAAGTCTGTCATGTCCTATAACCTTTCTTGGTTTATGCAATATGCAGTGCCTTAATGTAGCGTCAGTGCTGTTATCATGGGTTGATGGCAAAAGGACAGCCATCTTGACACTCTCCGCTCACTAATCACATCTATTTTGATTTTATTAGCATATAAATGCTTCTGGATTTATTCAATATCAGTGGAAATGTGTTAAAAATACTTGTCAGTGTCCTTATTTTAAGGGTTAGGACCAGAAAATCTTGGAGGGAGGAAGATCTTCTGGTTGCATATGATGACAGATTTCTGGACCCCAAAAAAGCCAGTGATATATAGATGATTTTAGCCAGGAGTCAGTGGTGCAGTTATTAAACCCTTGGGCTCTTTTTTAAGGATTTGCCTTTGATCTTAGAAAGGAAGAGAGGAAATAATGGCTGGACTGATCTATACATTTAAAAGAATGAATGTGAATTGCAGTGTCAAAATAAGAAAATGAATTCAAATCCCCCAAAAAATTTAGCTCAGAAGAATATTAGCAACAGAGAGAGCTTTTGCAAGGTTTCGGTACAAGTGGAACCTCACAGTAAGAACACATCAAGGTCTACTCTAATAACAGCAACAAAGTGGGCAGCTTTGGAAAAGAGAACCAGGTCTGATGAAAGGACAGAATTTACCAAACAAAGTTGTGTCTATCTCATCTGATCCATGGCACATACTCGTGTTGAAATGTTCATCAGGCCTTTAACTCAACAAGGTTTTCATCATCTTTTGTTCACATGTTGAAACATGTTTAGCAATAAATTTAAGAAAGTAGTAATTTCATTGTATGAAAAGATTGTATTATATTAGCATCATATTATATTGGAAACACATGCTGGAAATATCTTTTGGTCTAACATGACTGAATAAATTTTTTTGATAAAATTATATATATATAAAATTATATATATATATTTTTAAAGAAATGGCGGAAAAATCAAGAAGCTAGTTCTTCTTGGAATCTTCTCACCAACAACTAGATACCTAGGAATGTGAAATATGTAATGAAAGTAGGATAAAGTAGCCATGAAATGGATGGGTGTGTAATCCTCAAGATAAAAGAAAGGACAACAAAAGGTAAAAAGGAAACAATGAGTTTAAGACAGACTCCAACAGCTCTGAAATTTAGTGGAGAAGGTTATTACAAGCAAGAATGGGATTCAGAAGAGCTCTTCCTAAAATAAAAATTTAAAAAAAAAAAAAAATAGAGGACTAATAGGAACAAGTGACTATAGAGATAAAGGAATTCATAGAGCATAACAAAAGTCTAGAAAAGAATCTGACAGCTATTGAAGGTATCAGTGATTTTTTAATGTAAATAGAAGAAAAGAATAGTGGTGAAGGAAGTAGACATTGCAGGTCAGATTCAATACGCAGATGAAAACACATTTATCTAGGTATCTAAGCACAGGTATTTTCATATAAGCTAAGTATATAAACACCCAATATACTCATCTGCCCATTCTATGTTTTAGACTATAGTGGATATTTTTTTACTGGACTCCAAAGGACAGCTCAGTTGCCTAAAGTCAAATACCTATTGCCTTTCAAAGAACCATAAAATCATAGAATATTCTGGTTTGGAAGGGAGCCACAAAGACTATTGAGTACAACCCTTTGTCCTGAACAGGACACCCCAACAATCCCATCATGTGCCTGAGAGCTTTTTCCAAATGCTTCTTGAGCTTTTTCAGGCTTGGTGATTTGCCTTCTTTGCAGGGGAGTCCATTCAGAGTCTGACTACCTTCTGGTAACTTTTTTTCAAAAGTAACCTTTTCCTGATAACCAACCTAAACCTCCCCTGACACAACTTCAGACCATTCCCTCTGGTCCTGTCACTGATCACAGAGTGAAGAGATCAGTGTCTGACCCTCCTCTCCCCCTCATGAGGGAGTTGTAACTGCAATGAGGTCTCTCCTCAGTCTCCTCTTCTCCAGGCTGAACAGACCAAGTGACCTCCGTCACTCCTCACATGGAGTATTCAGAGCCTTCACCATCCCTATGGCCACCTTTGGACGCTCTCCAATGGCTAAATATCTTTCCTATAATGTGGCACCCACAGTATTCATAAAGCCTTACTGTGGATGACTTTGTTTCTGTCTGATGTTCCACAGAGAGAAGAACTCTCAAAGGCTCTGTGCTGTACTTCCTGTCCCATGTGGGTTCTGTTCTACTCCACAGCACTCTGAAAGGTAACAGGATCTATATTTAACCAAAGAGGATCAAAACCCTCTGGTTGTCATGGGACTGTGGAACAGAAGCCCGGAGGAAGCTACTGCATTTCAGTTTGTGTGTCTTAATCTACAAAAACAAATGCACACTGACGGTCTTCTTTAGACAAACTGAAGGCTCTTGTAAAATGAAGAAGCAGCATGACAAATAGTAGAAGTAAAACTGCAAGAGTAAGATTTAATCAGGGGGAGATGTTAATTGTGAGGCTGATGAAATACCAGGATTGTGGTGGATGGTTTGGAAATCTTTGTCTGTGGAAGATTTGGAGAATATACTGGATACTCTTTGGGTGGGAATGAAATTAGCATACCCAATCTTTTTCGGTCAAGACAAGATATCAGGCAACCTCTTTAGATACTTCCACACCCATGTTTCCATATTGTTATCTTGAATTCAAACAAACAAACCAAACCCCCTAAAACACAGAAAACAAAAATACAAAAAAAAAAGTAAAAATATCTTTTTCCTGTACTTGAAAAGTATCTCTTGAAAAATAAAAAACTGCTCAGATATGTCGGAATGTTTTGTTTTGACATTTTCAGTCAAAACAAAATGCTTCCAGACTCCCAGATCAAAATATTTAATTTTGGTGTGTTAAATTAAATGAGAATGTTTCATTTGGAGTCAGTTCAATAGTAAACTGCATCTGGTTACAGTACTGTGGTGCCTTATGGGAATGGGAATTGCAGTGCCAAATGCCCTCAATCCTCCACATAGAGAATGATTCCTTACTGGACTATATCTTCCCTGATGCCTGATTGTAATATGTTCCCCATAACATATACTATAAGCTGAAATCAAGAACACAGAGCCTCTATTTGTGATATGGTTCAGCCCAGCAAACCAATTTATTTATGAGAAACTCTAAAGTGAAAACAATACCAAAAAAAAAAAAAAAAAAAAAAAAGGCCCCAATTTAAAAAAAAACTTTTTACACAAAAATAAAAAANGGCCTAACTTTAAAAATAATCTCTTACAGCAAATCATAAAAAAATAAGCTATTTTCAAAACTACAGGCAGTTTTAGGTATAGCTGATGGCCCTAAACCAGTTCTGTTCCTGGCATCAGTGCAGACCTGCAATTTTTTTTTCATTTTATTTCAGATTTTCAGTCTTTCTGACCCCTTCTTTGTCTGCTGAGCAGTCACACTGCCAGAAGCAAAATGAGAGAAAAACAAGTAACTGCCAGAATTCCTTGATGCATTCACTGAATTGTGTACAGAATCCCACAGCTGAGATCTCCAAAGGGATTTAGATACCTAAATCCATGTGAAAACCCGGACCTTAGTCTATTAAAGACCCTTTTAGCATAGATCTGCCACCTTCACTCATTACTTTCTGCCTCAGGACCTGGAGGGAGTTTTGTTGTCAATGTGTGCTAACATCTGGCCCTGACTAATTGACATTAGGGTAGGAAGTGACAAACAAACACAACTCCAGCTTCTCAGAATATTCATCGCAAATAATTTATGCAACTAATTTAGCCCCCCTCCTTCCCTTTTTCCGTCTGAGGAATCTGCAAGGGTGGAATGTGACCTTTATGGATTAGTGTCTTTGCTCATTGAGCAATTTGTGTGAACAATTCTGAGCCTATGGATTTCTTGCAAGCTGCTGGCTATGAATGTCCACTAATCCTGATTCACTGTTTATGCCATATGATTGGTCACCTCTGCCACCCTTTCTTATTTTTTTTTCCCTTCCCTTGCTTGTTGTCTAATTGGTTGACCCCAGTGTTATAAATAGCAGGGAAAACTGAACAAATCGCAGAGGCTTTGCGTCTGTGGGAAAACAGGGGGCTGAAATAGCAGGAAATAAATAGGTGTAGAGATTTTAGAACATTATTTGCCTAGAAACATAGCTTTGAGCTGTAAAAAGAGTCCTGTTCCTTCCCCACCTGACAGAAAGAGACAGACAGCTCTTTAGCAGGCTTTGCATCCAATTCTTTCCTGTCACATTCCTCCAAATCCGTCACATATATGGGAAATGCTGTTGAGAGGCATTTTGTTCCCCCCTTATTATGTAGACAGGAGGCTCTTTTGGAACCCACCTTCCCTCTTACCACACACATGTACCCCACCTTGCATAAGGGGATCCTGACCCCAGCTGAGACTTCTACCTCTTTTAGTGGCAAACAGAAAATAAGTGTAACAGATAGTCTAGTTCCTCTGCAGCAGTGCTTGTTTGCCTCTCACCAGCATGCTCTGATTCATAAACAAAAGTTCCTCCTAGTTCTTAATTAAACATAAATGAACTGAAATTTTATATGTGTAAAATAAATATAAATATATAAATATAAATAATAACCCAAACACAACATACCCTGGGAACAAATAGGAGGAAGTATGTAAATATAATCCGAACAAACTCTTGTTTAAACTTCTAGTTGACTAAATATATTTGAAGGAAAAGAATTTTTTCTTTCTTTGCCCAGTTTTCATGATGATATGAAAGCACTGGAGCCTGTGCAACTCTAGACTATAAAACCAGTGAAGAATAAGGACTGTCAGCTACTACCAACTCTCTGTAGGCCCTGTTGAACTAGTGGTCCACAGGGAAAAGACAAAGGAGTTTATTACCTATCCCTTGAGCCACCCACTCTTCCCTAGAGAGGCTTTCTGACATCAGGGGCTTAACTGAAACATATGAATTAGAGTGGAAATTGAAAGTATTCAAATATAAATTAATTTATACCCAGGGGTTATTCATGCCAACTAGCAATAAATATGCTGGAAGTAAAAAAGGCTAATTTGAATGAATATGAATGGGCAAAAAAGCAATCAAGGGCAAGAAAGAGGCATATGCAAAGTGTAAAACATCATATAGAGGAGACAGAACTGAAGAGATTACAGTAGAAAATTAATGTAAAGAAAATAAGTATTCTCTGAAAATATGGGGACCAACCTTCATCGTGATGCTAAACTACCTTGCCAGATCTACCTCACTATTCTGCAACCTCCAGACCTGGACACGGTCACAATCAGAAATAAAAATGAGGTTTCACCCAAGATATTTGTGGACATTTCTCTAAGATATTAAGTTGGAAAACATGGCCTGTTAGTCCTTGTTGGTAATTACGGGGTCAAAGAGTGATTGACAGCAATGAGAAAGGCTGTTGAGAGACAATGTTGAGAGAAAAAAAACCCCAAACACCCAAACAGGAGCTACTAGCAAATCTGTCAGTTCCCTTCACTGGTCCTGTAAAAGTCTGGTGGGCCTCCCATCTGATGCTTTTTGTATACAGGCAGGAGGATTTCACTGGACATATTTGCTTTATAAGGTCAAGAGAACCCACTAATGCCTCTGCTGAAGTTCTGCCCTTAATCACTTGCCCATAATGATTCTGGGTCCTGGGGCACATGGTAGATTATTTACAATGACAGAAATGTGCAATTTCTGTAATTGGACAGGGACAAGAGAAGATGCAATTTTTATCACTTTGCCTGGTTTCCTCCAGGAGTAATTAGTTACTTTCTTTCATGAGTAGTAAATTTGTACTTACAAGATAGAAAAAAAAAAAAGAAATAAAAGAAGAATAGGAAATAAGAATTGGACTTCAGGAAAAATGTGGACAGAGGCTAGGACTAAAATTAGAAGTATTTTGCCTTTACTACGCTAAATCATCTATGACCTTGTATGAGCTGAAGAGCTGAATGATACATTTTTTCACTGCCCTTTAAAAACAGCAACTGAAAATATTTCTATTCAAATCAGTTTGTGTTTTAAGAAAGAACAACAGCTATGTTTTGAGCCTAAACTACTTCTCTGTGTCTGATTAATTAACCTAGAGGCTTTCCCAATATTCCCAACAGATTTTGTCCCTGGCTTTGATTAATTTAATTAAAGATTGCCAGCCTTTACTCACCCAAGGGGCACCATGTCTAACATGAGGAATAAAATTTTTTTTTGAAGAAATAATAATGACAGCTGAGAGACACAAAAAAAGCAGAGTAATTTTCCTGTGTTTTGGAGGTGATTTTGAATAATCTGCTCTGTAACCCAAGTGTCCCATATTTGAGCAGATGTGCAGTTACAGACAAGCACAGAATGTGGAAAATGAAACAAGTTAGCAAGAGTTGTTGGGATCTGTAGTCAAAATTTCTTTGTTAATTGCTATAGCTCCAGCAACTTCAGCAGATTAAATCTTAGCTTTTTCTAGAGGTTCAGACGCTGACCAGGGTTTGACAGACTGTTCACATGAGGGTCTGCTCCAGTGAAGAAGCCTTTCTGGGAAATATTATTTTACTGGATCCACCTTGAACTAAATCTGAAGACCAGTGATTTATTTCTGGTGCCACTACTGTCCTGCTTCGTGACTTTGGTTAAATCTTGTTCCCTTTCTGTTCTTCCTCTTTTCACAAATTATCTCCTTCTTTGCTCAGATTGCCCCTTATGATGTCTCTGAGAAAACTGCCATCTCACACTGGGGGCCCTTTTCTTGCTTGAGGAATATTCTGAGTTATTGCTTCGTGATTTTCAGACTTTTCCTGTTTCCAGGATTATATGCATCGTAGCACTTGGTTCATGGGAGCACAACTGACGCCAAGAGGGAGATGAGAGCTGTGTCTTCTGCTCTGCATTTAAACAACAGCAGACAGTCAACAAGGAAGTTAAGATGGCCAAACTCTCCAAAAACAACGTTTTATCCAAAGACACAAAGGTAGAAACAGGGCATCTCCTTATATTTTTATTTTTTTTTCTGATTGTCACAGCTTACTCATGTTCCTTGGGAAGCATTTTTGCCTCATCCGTGCCACTTCTGATTCTGCCATGGTTTTCAATACCAGTGACACCACACACTGTGTCTGATGTGCACTGTCTGACAGATGTTTGGAGACCTCTCAAGATGCCTGACACACTCTGCTGTGTTTGGCTTTTATTAATCCTTTACTTTCATCCTTATTTTCTTCCCCTTTCCCCCCTTGCTTTTCCCCTCTATTTTCAGAGAAGCGAATGCTGACAGAATAAAAGCAAATTTTTCGAAGTCCATTTGAACACAGCACATTAATTTTAGGATTGTTAGCCACATGTTTACATGTCTGGCTTTCTGTGGAGGGCTTGAGCTGTCCAGCCACATTTTTATTCAGTTCTCTCTCGGCTTCCTGCCAGGAGGCTCAGGGGACAGGAGGATTCACGCCGTGCTTTCCATCCCAGCCCAACTTTGCACCCATTTCAGCTGGCCTCCTGTATCAGCCTACCTGCACCTGTGTTTTCCTGGTTTTGGAGAACAGTGTGAGCATAGACAGCCAAATGCTGGCACTGAGGATGTCACAATTTCCTTAGTCTTAATCAACAAGCATGCTTTCCTGTCCTTGCCTTGCTCCTGCAGCTCAGCTCCACAGGGCTGCAGCTCACAGAGTGCCTGTATATCCTTTGGAAACCCTGTCACATAAGTGGGTCCTGCTTGTTCCTCTTAACCTCCAGGATAAGTTGGGGTGAAGAAGAATTTGGGCTTTACACTTTTTAAATTTGAGAAAGGAAAGAAGACCTCCTGGTTTCTCCTTTTTTCTTTTTTTCATCAAGATATTACTGAATAAACATGGAGTTACACTCTGAAAAAATCCTCAGGCACTGCTGACAAATTATACAGTGGAAACAGTTCTATGCAGTTCCTGTAGTCCTGTTCACCATCTTGCACTTGTTGTTCAAACCCCATTGTATTCCTATTAGCACATGCCACTTGTTTGGGTTCCTGACCATCTTTGGATCCATCCCTGTAGCCAGTTTGTTTCAAGACAGAAACAGAGTGTTAGGCCAGCTGTAAAACGCTTAGCAGTTTTCTTTCTCTACCACCTTCAGCAACAGCAGCAGGGATAAAGAAATGGAATCACTCTGCCCTGCCTTCCCCTACCCTCTCTGTACTTATCCCTCTTCTCTTATCCCTGCCAACTGAAATAGAGGACAAACCTGTCATTAAATATTTGTAAATGCTCAGTTACTTGAGGGCAGCTGTCTTCTTACTGGATTGGGATACAGAGAACATTTTTTGGGTTTTGGTTAGAGTTTGACGGGTTCTTGCCTTGTTTTGTTTTTCTTCTCTCAGCATAATCCTTCTCTCCACTTTATTCATCAGGAAAGAGAAAGCAAGAGCAGCCTTTGATGTTACATACTGCCCATTACACAGTTTCCCTCCCAACAAGCCCTTAAAGTAGGTAATCTTTGCTTTTTGCTTTGATAAGTGTTAACAAACCAACTGGTCATTACGACAAGGTAAAGACTAGTTAGGAAAAGGGGAGGAGTTGGTGTTATTAACATGGTACTGTGGTTTGCAATGAATTTCAAGGAACCGAGATTCTGCCATACAACTTCTTATAATTAAATTTAACTAATCAGTCCCATAATTTCTCCTATTAGTTTTAGCTAGACGAGAAAAGGTCAATGCCCTGGCAAGCAATGATTCGCAAATAACAGGTGCAGCCAGTTTCTATTATACTGCCATGGGACACTGCTCTGTCACTTTTATTTACTGAATCAATCCACCAATGTCCAGCAGGAGAACAACAGTTAAATGGCCATTAATTGTAGGCTGATGTGCAGATGAAACAAATCTCCAAAGGGACGGTAAACCTTTGTTCTTCAGTCTCCTCCAGCTCACGCAATGGGATTAGCAGTAAATCACTCAATGTTTCATCTTCTTATTAAAAATTTACCATTCTGGTCATCCCAGGTGACTTACATCCAACCAGGGCATCATTTTATTTTTCTCTTTTTTAAATTTCATTTCAATGCAGCAATTTAAGGCCTTCATAGTGAAACAAGCAATTAATACATAGAAGCTGGTAACATGCATGGTGTATATCTGATTGTCTTTTTTTGTTGTTTCCGGGAAAAATTGTTAAAGTTGTTTTAGAAAATACTTTCCAGAAACTAAATTTTATCTCCTTTTTTTTACAGGCTTGATTTATTTAGTTTCATTCATACTCTGCCTCCTGAAACACAGTTTTAAGTGTGCACATTCACCCTTCAGAAACAGGACTGAATGAATTGATGGAAGTGGGTGCAATGTCAGTTCAAATGCCTTTCAGAAATCTCCCAAAAGAAAAGGCCTTTTACTCATCCTGTGTATCCCAGACAAATTAATGAGTCCATAAGATGACCACAGTCTTGGAGGGTTTTGGATTTGAGCCTTGTAGCTAGAGTACAGAGCACTGCCTGGATGCAGCAACAACCCTCCCAAACGTAAAGTGGGAAGTAACGAGCTGGTGCCCTTCCCTCCTCCACTTCCTGGGCTAGAACAGAAAGAAAGAAATAGAAACTGTGGTACATGGGACCTCAGGGGCTTTATTTAATTATCCTTATTGAGACAGTTACATTTGCAAAACAAGAAGAGGTGCCTATCTGAGTGTGGCAGGCACCACTGACAAACACAATATATCAAAGCAGAAAGAGCAACCTCATAACGTACTATATTTCTAGGTACCTCACAGCTGAAACAATCAACTAAATTCCCCATCTCCCTCACCTAGTGTATCATCCCTAATGATGCTTGTTTCTTCAGCAATCTTTCCAAAGAGAAGCATTTTGAATTAGGCCCTCATCCAAAGCTCAGTGTAATCAAGAAAACTAGCACCAGTATATTAACCTAAGACTAATATGTATACTGAGAAATCACTTTTGTTCTGCCAAAAGGAAAAATCCAAATGACTAAAAAATTTGTATCAGTTTCAGTGAAGACCCCTTTTCTTCTAACTAAGTGTAGGCAGTGGTAGTGTAGAGGTTTTTATTTGACTTACTCCTCTTGTAACTTCTCTCTGCTCAAAAAAGAGAAAGAGTCCTTCTGCTGTAAGATGTATCTCATTTTAAAGTGGCAATCTAAACTGAGTCTCAAAATCATCTAAACTGTGCCTCAGAAGGGTCTACTAGTGTTCATGGATTATAAACAGAGCCTTTAGTGACCTTCTCGGAGACAGCTAAACTGGAAACTTTTTAGTTACATGAAAACCCTTGAAGATGCTAAGTTTTCTCACTCCAGATGTTCCATCATAACGTCTTGAGTTCCCGATGGAAGCTGGGGCCCCATGAATAATCTGTTAAAGAATCACAAAACTGTAGAAACCATAGACCTCTGGAGGTCCTCCTTGAAACTCCTGCTCCTAGTGGGATTGTAGCCTTCATGAGGTTTGCTCAGAGATGGCTTTTTCTAGAAGAATGATAAAAACCTTCAAGGACAGAGGGTAGGAAAACCATCTGGATACCCCAGCCCAGGGGTTTTCTACCCTTCTGACAAAGTAGGATTTCCAAATGTCCAGCCTGTCCCCCATTCACAGCAAGTAAGCAAGCAAACAAGCAAATAAACCAAGAAATGAATAAACAGACAAGGAGACGGATAGAATAATTTGCCTTTTGTGATTCTTATTCCATATTTAATTTTTGCCACAACAACGAATTTGGCATTGTCCTCTTTCTGAAACCTCCAGCAGCTGTAGCTGATGCAGCTCTGCCCCTGCCAGAGTGCTCTGGAGTGGATTTCTACAGATGTGCAGAAACACTGATCTCAAGGCACGACAGCACATTTAAAGGAGTGTCACAGGTAACAGACTTGTTGCATCATTCTGTTCCTCCCCCTCTTTCTCCCTCTATTTTCTTTTCTTAACATATTCAATTTCTCCTCTCTTAAGTATCAAGTGTGCAATTATTCTTGAGACACATTGCACCTATGGCAGAACGAATATCATATTTTTTGATACAGTATTTCCATGATGAACACACAGAGTAGCTGGAGCATTAGCTTGGCAGTGGGACACATGGACATGTTCCCTCAGTTCTGTTCCCACAGACTGTTCCCTCAGTCTGTAATAAATTTCCCAAGTGACCTTAGGAAAGTCATCTGAACTCCCTTTGTCTCCTATCTCATTCTATAGAACAGAATAATCAGTTTGATTTACTAAGGCAACTCTAAAGCCAAATACATTGATAGGAATTTGTCTATTTTTTTGTTGTTGTTGTTGATTTGCCTTCAATATAGGTCAATTTGTTAAAGAGGACTTTAGAAATTTCTCTTCTGATCGAACATATTTTTATGACAGTTCATATAAACTTAAATGATGCTTAAATTGGAAAAGGATAACAATGATTATCGGTTTTTTTACTTCATTGGGAATTTCCACTCCTCCATAGCTGTATGCAGTGCTTTGCTAAGTCACAAGAAAGCCAGACCCCTGCTCCCTGGCAGTTCCCTTCTGAATTGGACAGGTAACATGACAAATAATTACTTTCTAACAACAACTTTTTCTCCTGGGCATCTCTTTGTATTTTTCAGTATTGGCACCCATTAAGAAGTGAGACGTAGATGTTCTTTAGAGGCTGGATCACATAAAGCAGCTAAGACAGGTTTGGGAGGATCCTCTGCTCTTGGAAATTCTTGTGTCATTGTCACACACAGTACATGAAACATCCATCAACTTCACATCAGAAACAATATTCTCTTCCTTTGAAAAGCTGGTCCTAAGGGATTGCAGCATGTGTCCCAGAAGACTAATGAGGAGTGTTGTTTTTTGATTGATAGAAACTATCTTTTTCCTCGAAATCATACATGACCAGCCAGAGCAGCACAAAAAAAATCCATCGCTGCTTCAGCAGGAGGGGGGAGAAAACAGGGGCACTCGGTACAGCAGGGGTGGTCATACTTTGCCCAAATAATTTGAGGACCGTATTGGTAAGTTGCCAAGAGCTGAAGGGCTGCATTGAATTTGCATTAAATGGAGCAGATGGCATCAGCTGCCCTCGACTTTAATGTTGAAATGTGGCCTACAGAGCAAATCTGTACAAAACTTTTCTAATTAAATCTGAAACAACATGCCTCATCTATTCCCCAGTAGCACAGCCTTTCTGGTGGCATTTCTGCAATTCTGCTTCTAGCCCCAGCCAAGAGAGACAATGGCAGAACTGCAGAGAAATTAAAAATAAGAACACACAGAGACAAACGGTTTTATCCCAAATGTTTTTTGAATGAGTGGACTAGAATTAATCCCCATCAATCTTTACAAGGTAGTGTTCTTTGTAATAAAAGTGTTCCGTTGTATTTATCCAATGTGAACTTCTGAGCAAACCAAGCAGTGGTACCAAGGAAGTCCGATCAGAGGTAGAAAAAGGGAAAGCCATATTTCAAAACCACTCTAACATTCATTAGATAAACTTGGAGAAGCCAGATAAGGCTAACACTTTCAAATTTGCCTGTTTTAGCATACATAAAATGAAATAATTTGGAATAGTCAATAAACCATGCTTTAGCTGTATTCATGCACTTCATTGACAGACTGTGTGAACATTTCCCATAAGAATTAAACAGATGACACCATAAATAATTCCATTACACCAACAATTTCTGACAACAGCTGTTAATCTGCTCTCTGCAGTGGAACTCAATAGCAGGTAATGGTGTTTCGTGGTTATGAAACCAATCCACTTTTATTTTCTGGGAACAACTTTTCAAAATGCTTGCTTTACCTATTTATTTCATTGTCCAGTACCTTACTTAAAGATATACTTTCCCCATCCTTACTTCTCATAAGAAATGAGGACTTCATTTTTTTTTTAATTATGCAACCATGTTAAATGTTATTGGTTTTAATTATTATTATGCATATGTGAAATAATATTTCGCTTGAATTTTAACAGTCAGGACCAGACATCTGCATCTGGTGAGATTATGTACAATCATATATTTTAAGAATAAAATGAGGTAAAATGAATAACTAAGCTAAAATAAAATCTATTTTCATTCAGTGAGATTCTACAGGAACATCTGAGCCAAATTTTCCCTTGGTAGAACTCCACCAACATCAGGATTAAATAAGGCCATTTTTTGTTCCCTCTATGGAACAGACAGGGAGAATATGTGTCTTTTTTAGTTTATAAATAAGTGGTCAATAAGGTAATTGAGTGAGGAAAGAAGAAAAAAGGTTGTGAATAACTAAAATTGATTTTTACACATAGATCCCTGAAATAGCATTAACTATTTGAGCTCTGCACTTTATTTCTGTCTTAAGTTACCTCGTCCACTGCACAGTAATAGTCCATACGATGCTGCTGATTAAAGAAAAATACAAACGACCAAAAACCCAAACCACATGCCAAAAGGTCTTCTGGGTGATGTGAAAGCAACTCAGGAATAAGAGAAGGACACAAAGAGAAATGGACCTTCAAACCAACCTTTCCACTTCTGCTTTGCCTCAACACAGGCAGATTCCATGTTAGAGGTAGAATACGAGCAAAGAAATGGAGCAAGAATTTTACCAAAAGGTGAGAGTGAATCAGGCAGTGGTGAGCCTCCTTCTCTATCCCCTTTTGCACTGGAAGAATCAGGCACACCTGCACATCTTCCAAATTCATCAGGGGCAGCAGGACCATGGGAGAGAGTAGAGAAAATTGCTGCTCTGGTGAGCTGGGGCAAACAAGAGAATACAGAGTGATTCTAATACAGACTTTGACCAAATTAAGCCACCTCCAACATAGCCATGAACCTTTGGTAACTGGGATCTATAAGGACTGGGCAGCACCTGGAAAAAGATTTTCAGCATTCTCATTTCAGACAGGGGCAGCAATTTCATGAGTTCTGGCATGCTCAGTTTAGTACTGATTTAACTACCCAGGCAGGAATAAATGAGATCCTTACTTTATTGTGGAAATTAGGAATATTGGTAGAAAAATGCCATGTGTAAAAAAAAAATTGACATTTCATACAGTGATACATTTTAGAATGCTTTTTTTTAGTACCGCAACCACTGTAATTGACATGGTGCTGCTTTTGTAGTCAACTTGATCATTTGTAGGAGATCTGTCTTCTATTAAGCATCACAACCCTTTGAGATAGTATGACAAAACGGCACAGTGGATTATTTTATTCAATTGTTTATTTAGAAGCCCTTTGTAGTATTTAAGCCTTTCCTATGGTGTTTTAGCTGCTTTGGGGTGAAAATTTACCATTTTGTTTTAAGTTTTCCTGAGGGAAGGAACACAAACTGAAGTTAAAAGTCTTCTGAGTTCCAGGAACATGTCCTATAAGCTAAACAGTAATGGGTGAAATTCAAGCTTAAATCACTGGGGAATAATTTGTTGGCAGCAACATCTGGAAAGCAAATGTGCAAACAGTTAGTTAGTTTTCAGAACAAATGATAGATAGTGGGCTTTAAAGACATTTATGGTCACAAGGTGGGAGAAAGAAAACAATGCAGACACAGGATAAGATCAGGTACCTGAAAAGGAGATTTAGCAGGGTGTGCATTGTAGGTTGCAGTTAAAAAAAAAGAATAATCAGAAAGAAAATAACATTCATTTGGGATGTCAGATCACTGATTATAAGCACACGACAAAAGCTGGCAAGGGAAAAAAAATATTGTTTGCAAATTTTCTGACAGTTTTTCTTTATTAGAAAACAAACAAAAAAAATAGTTTAGATGAGAAAAAAAAAAATTCACAAAAGGAAACCTGTTTTAAAGTAATGGAGGTTTTCAATTTGTTTAAGTGGTTTCATAATTTTCAGTGAAAAACATCAATATTTGCGTTTCCAAAGAAGCCGGAATTTTTAAACTTTGCAAGCACTTTTTTTAAAAAACAAAGGTTATAAGGAACTCTAAGGTTTCCAAATGTATTAATCCTCTGTATTTGTCTATTAACAGGATAAAACATATCTCTCTTAACAATTGTGCTTAGGTGTCATCCACCATTTTCTGATTTCAGTGGGAAGAGGATTGGCCTGAGTCCTTCCAGAATCCATTTCAAACTTCTCAACATGCAGAAATGTTCCTTACATTTACTGTACTCTGAGTCCTGCCTCCTGTTTTCTAGCCTTATGTTCCTGAATAAAACACGAAAACTAATAATATTATAATTTCTATTAATCTTGACAGTGATTTTAAAGAGAGAGAAATGTCATAAAATGGAATTTCTTCTGGAGCGATCTATATCACACTGTTAGTACCTCCTCCCCTGACAGTAGTGGAAGGCCACAGAAACCCTGCTCTCATGCTGGACTGTCCTTAGGAAGTTAACTGGGCTGACACAACATTGTTTTGGGAAGTGTGATGAGAATTCTTCCTACTTCCAAAGAGATGAGTGACTTCAAAATCAATTTCTAAGTTTAGGAACCACACTGAAGACTGCTCCTAATGTTCAAAAATCATGCCATCAGCTATCCAAGATGAGTTAAATCTTCTCAGGACAGTTGGAGTTAAGGTAATAACATTTTGTGTCAAAAATATTCAATAATTTGCAGGCTAAAGCAGAAATTAATGGACGCTCAGGTATCCCAGTGTGTCTCAGCATCTGACTGTGAGACTTAGAAGGGACAGAGATGAAGTCTTTTCTTTCAATTCGTCTATCTATCTATCTATCTATCTATCTATCTATCTATCTATCTATCTATCTATTTATCTATCCATCATCTATCTATCTATCTATCTATCTATCTATCTATCTATCTATCTATCTATTTATCTATCCGTCATCTATCTATCTATGTATCTATCTATCTATCTATCTAATCTATCATTTATTATTACATAAAACATTGCAGTATTGGTCAGACATCTCAGTTTATACTACAGTATTTATAACTGGTATTTACAGATCCAGATGAATGTCCCGGTACTGTGAAATCCTTCCCACTTAGGTGGTATTATTGCTGTTTTATTTCTTTCTGTATTAGTATGAAATCCAGTAAACTCCATCATTTTATCAGAAGGAAAAGAAGAATGTGTTTTCAGTGCCAGATATAGAAGGCAAAATACAGTGCAGTGCTGTAAAGGAAAATAAAGCACCTGGGAGAGAGATTTAACAGTCCAGGTATTATTGTTGGACGAACATAGAGCTGGTCTCAAGCTGATTGGTTGTTTACATGCCATTGCTCCCCTTGTTCTGTATCTTTTATTGCTGAGACAATTTTTCAATTACGTGCAGAAAACATTTAACTCGCTTCCTTTGTTTTATGAAAATAACCTTTTAGAGTCTTTCTTTGCACTTGCAAGCTCCTGACTTAGGTGTGAACTCTCGGATGCTGTTGCATTTTTTTGTGTCCTTTCACAGCTAACAGCAATGTGGAGGTCTCCATAGTATGAAATTCATCAGAGATCTTTGGAAGTCTTCATCTGTGGGTAAATCCAGAGCATGATTGCATCTACAGAAGATTAACCAAGGACCTCCTTAAGCCCAGCCCTGTGTCCCAGCTGTGGTTCTGAGGCACTGGGTGGGTTATTCCAGGAGGCCAAGCTAGGATCTGGCAAATCCAAAATCTGTCACTCGGTTTGCTTCTCTGAAGCACTGACAACACCAAAAAAGCAAAATCTAGGGAGGTCATGAAAGGATTATGTCCTTAAATCCCTGGGAAAGTGAGCTCTTAAATTCCTGGAAATTAACTTCAGCCTCTGTACGTGCAGATTTGGACACCCAACTGAATGTGAACAGTGGGGCTTTCAGAGGGAATGGGGATGTACAAGTGCAAATCACCAAGAAAATTTGCTGCAACATTTAAATTTTTGGGGTGTTCAAGTGTCTTACTCCTACTTTTTAAACCCTTTGTCTTGAAATGATGTTCATAGCATTTAACTTTGGCCTTCTAAAACAATTTTTGCCTCATCTTAAGCAAACAATGAGATACCCTCTAATTTCATTTGGTGGAGAGAAATCAGCACCTCCACAAGATAATTCATCCTATTTTAACATGAGATATATGGTGCTGTGAACATGCTACATTCCCTCTTTCGTCTACAGAGGAAGCCCAGATTAATGATTAAATAAGATAAGACTAAATTTACAACTCTTATATGGATAAATTTAGGAGAGATGAAAGCTTCAACACATTCTTGCTAAATGTGGGTTATTTCTTCAACCTTATTATATCACAAAGCTTCAGCCTAAAAGGAACACTGCATATTTAATAGATAAAATAGTGTTGTGTTTTGTGTTACTTTTTTTTTTTCCTGTGCACAAAGTCAGCATTTTGAAGCCAGTTAAGGACTGAATTTCCAGTAGATTATCAGAGATTTTTAAGTCTGGGTGTTTCTGCAATTGTGATAAACAGTGAAAACCCATTTTATTCGATGTCCCTAAAAAGTCACAGATCCACCCAGGTGACCTAGGCGTCACAAACCATTGAAGTGCCTCCCATAGGATGAAATGCCTGGTTGCTGGTGGGAGGTGGGCACAAACCCTAAAGTGTCAACACGTTTAAACATGCCAAACAAGAGTTTAAACTGAAGTTGGTACCATTTGTAGAGCTGGATTATGAGGTACCAGCTCTGATGGACTTCAGAATAATAGACTAGATTAGACTAAAATAGACTATTAGAGTATTTTATTGTCCTTAAGATAATAGATAAGATATCTTTGAGTTTATACATCAGTGTAGATAGAAGAGTTAAATTCTGCCAAATGGGGAGGAAAATTTTCAGGTAAGCAATCCTTCCTTTGAATTATTTTGTTTATTTGATTTCAGATCTGAACAAAGACTTTTGTGTTCTTCCAGTTGCATTGTTTTTCTTGCCTGGAATCTTCTCATGTCACAAAAAAATCTGCCTTTTAAAAAAAAAAAAAAATGCAGCTGTGTTTTAGGAAAGCACAAGTCTAAGCAATCTCTTTTACCAGGGAAACAAAAGGAAACTCAAACACCACAACCCACAGTCTCGAATAAAGCTTCCAAAATTAAGACAGCTTTCTTGAAAGATTAACCCAATTCATTTCGGGTTAAGAGCTTGGAGGAAACAAAAGGGTCCAAAGTCAATTCTATTAACTTGATCAGAGCTACACCGGGACTGTGTCTCAAGATCATTATCTTACAAGACACGGATGTCAATCTCATTATGTAATCGAGTGTGTCTAGCACTTTCCTGTATAAATATATTTAATAGATATAGTTTTGACCTTTTGCTGTAAAATTAATAAAAAAGTGATCGGTCTCAGTGTGCCAAGAGGCTTTTCTCAGTCCCATTAAAGACTGATTTTTTGTGTGTAAATAAATACATTTCAGCACATAAAAGAAGAAAAATGTTGTCTGAAGAAATGACCTGAGCTTCCCCTCCTCCATATATTATCCGTGCCCCACTTTATTTCAGAAAAATATCTTCTTATTCCAGAGGGTTATCTGTCTGTACTCATGTCTGTCCCCTCATAACCATATTCCACTAGAATGTTAATGCTTTAAAGTTTCAACTGTACCTCAGAGACAGATATCTTTGACACAAGAATTTTGTTGTACTACAAGGACTGGCCCAGGGAGTATGGAGCCTGGGGAATTTCCATCGTTTGATTTATATGCACTTTTATAGATCATCCTCATATTATTTGAGAGTGATGGGCAATTCAGGATTCATCTATGCACGCTATGCCTTATGCAGTGACTTGAACAACTCCCTTGAGACAGAGTGTAAATAATATTCCTTACCCCTGCAGAAATAAATGGGATTTTGCTACTCTGCTCCCCAAATGTCAGGTGGGCAGGAGAGAGACTGTGAAAGAGCTGCAAAGAGGAGGAAGAGTATGAAACTCAGACGCTTTCCTTCATTTTATTATGCATTTGCTGTGGCTGAGGTAAGAAAGGGAAGTCAAGTCTTTAGGGCTAATCTTGAAAGGGCGCATTCCATTGTCATCTCTTTCCTAGGGCCATCCTTTAATGCACACTCTACTCACATCTCTGAGAACCCACGGGAAAGGCACTGCAATGATGCTGATAGTCAGCGGCGAAAGACTAAAAACATTTTTGCCCTGCTTACATTGGTAATTGCAGTGAAAAATCAAATAGGATTTATTAAGGATATTTTGCCTCGGTTAGCAAGTCAACAGCTGGCAAGCAATGACATCAAGAGCAGGTCTGTGGAGGATAAGGCATCATCTTGGCATAAGCAGTGCTCTGTGCCCTTCTTACAGTGTCACACCTGTAGCTCTCTCAACTTTGCAGAAAGGTTAAAATTGATTTATTCAAGCCTAAGAGGAGAAGTAGTCCCACATTTTGAAAATAATGGTACTTGATCGTAATGTCACTTCAGAATACGCACATTCCCTTACTGGTGCCGATTATTAATAAGTTGTTTGAAAAGAAAAAAAAAAAAGAGAGAAAGCAGTTCAGAGTTGAGAAATTGCTGTGCTGATGAAGCAGCACAGAGAAAAACAGAGGGTTACACCTTGCTTTAGTCCATGGTTCTCACAGGTTTCCCTCGGATGCAGCCATGACACCACACAGCAGGATTCAAAGTGAAAATGAAGGTCCCAGGAAGCTGGGCAAGATTTTAACTCACTGAATATTCAGAATTAGCTTTTCATTATTACAATAAAATTTTCATGCTATCCTAACATATAGTGTCTTACTGCAAAAAACCACAAGGTTAATTTCTAATACAAAGAAGCTAAAGGTATTAGTGTTCATATTAGCTCTCTGCTGGAGTCTCCAGTGGATTCCACTCAGCCAATTCTTTACAGAATTGGAGTGAAAGAAAGTAGAATCCATTTTTTCTGCACCTCTCCATGCAACCATCAAGTCTTACACAAGTTCTGGTCTCACAGCAAGGCACTGAGAACAGCAGATGAATGAGGAATCTGTCTTTTAACCGAGATAAACGTCCTCAATGCCATTTGACTCAAAGTAAACTTTCTGCTAAAAAAGAAAAAAAAAATCAAGGGTGGGAGTTCAGATTGTCACACATTGCTAAAAAATTTTAAGAATCAAATATTTTCCTTATATCTCACATCAAGTTCTGCTTACTGACACCACAGAAAGTTGTGTATATCTCAATTGAATTCCAAATTTTCAAGTCTCAACTTACAAAATTCAATGAAAAATTGAAACGTCCTTTCCCATCTCATGAGTACCAGAATTTTCCAAGCACTTAGCAGTTCTCCATAATATAATAAACATTTCAAAATAAAATATGGAAAATTGAGTACATAATAAAAATAGCAACAACAAAAAAAAGCCCAAACCAAAAAAAAAAAAAAAGAAAAATATAACCAACCAACAAACAAAAAAACCTACAGACAAACAAAACAGATCAAATCTATTAGTGTCTAGCAGGAGAACAGCTGTCCATCAAAGCTCAGTCTTCCTATCTGACCACAATCAAGTAAACAAGACAGCCAAATGCCTCTAGGGCAGGGGCTCTGTGGAGTAGAGGAACAGTCTGCAAGTCTGGAGCTGAAAGGCAGCCATTCTGCTAAGGATGTCAATCAGTCCTTGGTCATTCTCCTATGTGGGAAAAGAAATAATATTGTTTTACACAGGTGAACATTAGTCCAAAGTAAAAGTGAGGCTGGAGGATTTTTTTTGTCTTTTTTTTTTTTTTTCCCTTTTTTTTTCTTATAACAGAAATGAACATTCTCCTAGACGAGAAGTTCGACATGGAGGGACAAAACAGGCTGAATGTTTATCTGAAGCAGGTTTTGTACCTTGAAAACTCAAATCTGTTTCCCACTAGAGTCAATCCTCTTCAAATTTAAGTTTAACAGAAGTTTTCATTGAATATCTGTATATTCAAAAAGAAGATCTGCCTATTATCTGGTAAAGCTCACCTAGAGGGGCTTACAGCTATGCTCTTCTTTCTATCTTTTCGTTTTCAAGCAACTATTCCATAATTTTCAGTGTTTTCATGTAAATTATCTACACTTGTCCGTCTCCTATTATCTTTTGGATCTTATGACTACTGCACTAGAGGATTCTCAACTGGATTGTGAAAAGACAAAGGTATCTTCCTCAGCTGTAAATTTTGCTTTGACCATTACACTTCAAGGAAAATAATACTATCATGCATCTGTCAAGATCAAAATTAATTTAACAGAAAATTTGTATAGCTAATATAAAATGTATATAAAAAATATTTTATCAATCAACAAGCCAGATGATCTGACTGCTTTGCTGGTATGATATTCAGAGCACTCCTCTCTTTCATCCTTTTTCTTACTGCACTTCAGTTGAATCTAAACATCTTAGATTGTTTTTCTTTACTTATAAACTCTATGGCAAAGCCAGACACGTGCTGGTTTCATTTAGCTGTGTAATTGCTGATCTTGTTTGCAAATGTTGCTAAATATATGATTAGGCATAAACTGCAGTGAGTCTACTCAATACATTCAGACAAATTTTATTATTGCACTCCTTATCTCAAATACTCACAGACGAAATCTTCAATTATCCAGTTCACAGTTGTCTAATTTTTTCTGCAAGGCTTTCGTTATCAGACTTCTTGTACCGAAGTCAGAAACATTTATGCCAGTAAGTCTAAAGTTTGGACCTACAGTGAGTCCTGGAGAGCTGGTCACCAGGCGCACAAACAGCCCACAAACCACGGACGCGTCTGCTACGTTCTGATTGTACTTGTGGTTTCATGCTTAGCTTCCAAAGCATGGCTAGACATCAGCTCACAGATATTATTGTTTTGGATGAGTCATTTATTATTTCAAAAGAAACCTGGGCCATTTTCTGCACTTTAGGGCAGAAGACTATCTCATCCCAGCTGTACCCATCAGCAGTGGTAGAATATGGCCCATAGGTAGTCTCTGGCTTTACAGTGGACTTGATGTTTTACAACTCCAGCCTCTCTACCATGAATCTAAAGGTACTCAAAGCATAGCAAATTAATTCTTTGAACTCCCATCTGAGAGTGATAAGGAATATATAAACTGAGTGCAAGCAATGTGGTGTACACCTTGTAACAAATGCTTACAGCAGAAGGAGAGCAGAGGAAAAGGGCAGTTTGCTCTCAGCTGAGAAGCTGGAAGTTTCTTAACTGATAAATCACCTTCCTTGTCCCTTGTATCGACAAGAATACTTCAGTGAACTGAGAAAAAAAACTCTGGTCTCCTGCCTCAGATTTCTGAAAGCAAGCAGGAATTGAAAAAAGTGAGAAAAACCGTTTTAGCTTTGAAGCACACTTACGTTTCTTTATACTTGAAGAGACCAGTGTTTCACATAGACAAGGCAAATGATTGTCCAGTTAGAATATTGGCCAGTGGTAGTGCTCACTGCTAAAACATCCATGTCCAGCTGCTGTCCTCAGCACCCCCAGGTCCTTCCCCACTCAGCAGTTTTTAGACACTCAGCTCCAGCCTGGAGCTGCAGGAGTTTTTGTGACTCAAGTGTAGGACCTGGCACTTGGCCTCTTCGTGAACCTCACACACTTGGCCTCAGCCCACAGATCCAGCCTGTCTTGATCCCTCTGCAGAGCCTTCCTGCCCTCCAGCAGGTTCCCGCTTCCACCCAACTTGCTGTCATCTGCAAACTGACTGAGGGTGCACTTGATCAGACCATTGATAAAGACAGGACCGGCCCCAGCACTGATCACTGGGGACACCACAGTGATCGGCTGCCAGCTGGATGTGGCACTACTCGCCACCACTCTCTGGGCCTGGCCATCAGCCAGTTTTTTAGCCAGCAATGAGCAGCCAGTCTGACACGCTGAGCTGCGTTAGGTGTCTTGTCATCATGCCTTCATTGTGAAAACATTATTCACTTACTATGTCCAAATACTGTGGACAGAAGACAGTCCAGGCATGAAAGACTCGATTCCAGCACATATGATTTCTAGAGGACTTTATAGATACGCTGATACAAGTTCATGTGACCAAGAACTTCATACATGTCAATGAATGTGGCAAACTAAACTTACCATGCTTTGCTCTACTCTGACCATTGCTCAGTGTAATTAAGTTATGTACCTTGTGGAGTGTTGGGATTGTCATGGAATAGAAAACAGACAAACTGGCTACTTTTAATACAAACACAATTATTCTCTCTCGAGGCTGCTGAACAAAGGCTACTCAGTAGCAGTATGTCTAACAGTCTAGCCTGACACAACCTCAAATGTTTAATTGTAAGGACCCAAAATGTTTCTGTGTCATGTCATGGAAAAAATTGCTTGTGATCAGACTTCATACTGTGCATTTCCTGATCAAAAAATTTACCTCAGATAAAAAACATTATTTATATCCCTAGCAGTTTAGTTGCAGATACTTAACAAGCTCCTCAATAATTTGGAATGATTAACATTCTCACTTATATTACTGTAAGATGCATTTAACACTTCTATTTTTGACATTTACATGTTGCAATTGCATATACATATATATATATATGTCAGTATATCTGCGTGCATATACATAGCTCTATCTCAGGGAGCAGGAGGCTGATGTGATGGGAATATTTAGAAGACTGATCAATCAAATCAGTTTAAACTTTAGAACAGAACTCTACAAGATTGATGTTCATTAACAATACATATTATTTTAATGGTTTATTCCTACTCATTAACAATTATTGTCACTGCCAATTCAAAACAGTTAATGCTTAACAATCAATCCTAAATTAAGTACAAGTACACGGTGCCATGCAGCTCATGTCACTGCAGCTTGTGCTGAGGACTACAGCCCTTAGTGATCTTAATATACCAGTTAAAGGGATCAAGTTCTCTTATAAGGGTTCCCCTCTACCACATCTGAGAACATATCCTGTTATTAAGTGCTGGTTTTCCAGACTGCCCGACTCTCAGCCTTCAGCGGTTGCCTATCTGCCGCCCAAAGATGGCAGGGGGATGCTACGTTCCCAGTTTGAGGTAGGTGTCTTCTCCCACTGTTTGCCTGGGATCTCTTTTGTCCCTCACTGCCTTGCTTCTTCTTTTCCTTCAGTGAATGCTGTCCCATTGCAGCTCCTGAAGTTGTGCTGCTTCAACGATCAGCAAGTGCCCATCAGTGCAGTGTTTGCAGTTCTGGGTCCTCTGTTTTTGACCCATTCTCATATGTTCAAGGCCTTTGCTGCTATCCTACATTCAAACAGGTAGCATAATGGACAAAATCTGGTACCACCCCCACGTACACACAACAAGTTCTTGGAGCAAGCAGTTAACAAGACCAAGAGTCTACGATGTGGATCTGGCCCCGTCAGTAGGAGGCTTGTGTTCTGTTACTAGTGCTGGTTATACTATTTCTGTGGGCAGCAAGGTACAAAAATTCTGGTAGAGTTCCTGTATTCGTGTGTTTGTGCTTCTGCTTTCACGGGTGTAGCTGGTCCCTGTTTGTCCAACATATCTTTGAACTGTAAAACAACCACATTCCCATGACAAACAAAAGGCTCTCTGGTGCTGACTGCTCATCAGTTTCCAGCCTAAGGGAAGAATTTGGGCTGGGAGTTTTAACCCAGGAAATATGACTGACTGATGATGCCCTTCCAGTTACTACCACTATTTTTCCAAGGGACTTTTACACCGTTCATTTGTTGGATTACTTCCCAAGGAAAGATTGAGATGAAAATCTTTACAGAAGGAGAACCATGATAAAAAACATCAACAACAATGTTTTTATTACAATCTCCCATCACTGCACAGCTTGTTTATTAGCCCTTTCTTCACCTAGAAGCAGGACAATGGTTATGGCCAGCTGAACTCCTCTTGTGAGGCAGGGATTAACAAGGAGATCAAACATCTTGTCTGGAGTCACAAAATAACATGGACCTTTACTCTGACCAAGCTGACGTAAGGTCAAGGGATAGAGTGAAACAGGGTGATTTAATTTTAAAAACATACACAAAATAAAATTAAATAACATTTTTAGACCTCAGCATAAATTGAAATTC
Organism: Falcunculus frontatus; assembly: GCA_013398115.1. Taxonomy (NCBI): domain Eukaryota; kingdom Metazoa; phylum Chordata; class Aves; order Passeriformes; genus Falcunculus; species Falcunculus frontatus. The sequence goes on from VZRV01009990.1 coordinate 703,734, forward strand.
ATGTAAAATTGCTCATTAGTTTCCATTTTTACTTGAGATGGATACCTAAATCCTCGCACATCTGTATGCTAGGGCTGTCTTTGAAGATAAGAGGCTCTAATTTTAGGTCTGCCTGATGCACCTTTTTCATGCCTGATCCTGAGAGCTCTTATCTCTTCTCCAGCCCTGAGAGAAGCTGCTTTATTAGTTTGTTTTTTATCTGAGTGGAACCGGTTCCAGGAGAAATGTGGAGACCTGCTGAAAGGAATCAGGTGTCTGCCAAAGCATTTCTAAGTTCACTTTTAGAGACACAGAAAAGTCCCTTCCAGAAAGCATTAGTATGTTTCACCCCACATTGAATCAATGCTTCTAAAAGCAGGGGATTGATGCAAGAAATGTCACCATAAACAGTAATATCTTGGATTCTCCTGTTTCACCATAACATCTTAGAAAACCCCAACTGGGATTTGTTTCTTTAACCTCAGAGTTAAGTATAATACATATGATATTCTTACTATGTCACCTAAGCCAATGAAATTCTGTCAACATCATGGTCTACAAATAATTGCCAGTACATAAAAATCCAGATTATGGATCTGGATTCCTTATGTCACAGTCCTTGCCTTAACCACATATCTTTATGTTAAAATAAAAATTCCTTATGGAAGCTCTATGGCCTGGTACCAGAAGACAGATTTCAGATTCTTAGATTTTCTGATGAAAATGTCCCTGCCACCTACAATAGCTACACACAAAGTTTGATGTGTTTAAATGGGAGGAGGCTTCATGAGCTTCTGTAAAAGAGGGACAAAGCAGTAGAGGGCTTGATGAGGGAGAGAGGGGAGAACAGGAGAGCATAAATTTGGGGTTGTTTTTTCTTTATCAGTCAGATAACACTAGGTATAAGTTTCTCAGGCAAGTGTCTGAAGTTCAAGATAACAATCCAGTTAGCTCTACAGTCTCATCAAAATATTCAATGTTATTTGCACAAAGCTGGAGAAGTTTTTGTGAGCATGGTCTTGTGTGAAAAGAATGTACATTTCATTATTTGACTTGTCAATGTTATTCATGAGGCTATGCTTTTCTTAATTGTGTTTTTTTACATTGAGAAGATTTGTGTGGGGTTTTTAAAATTTATTTTATTTTCCATCCACAATTGTAACACATATGAACTTTTCATAGAGCTGGACAAACTCTGTTTTAAATGCTCTACTAATATTTACTCAAATTTATAAAACAAGGTCTCAGTGACTAGGTTAGCCCCCACTCTGTGTTTGTTTTCTGCGGTTATTTTAGTTAATGAGTTCGCTGGCTGGGCTGTTCCTGGGAACAGCTAATTTTAGACAACTATTAAAAAATACTAACAGAAGGTGAATTTCACAAAATGCTGCTATTTGCAATGGAAGTCTGGTTTTAAGACTTGTGGTTTGCTCATCAATGAGAAAAACATATCATATGATTTATATGTCTGCTCACACCATCTTGAATTTCAGATTTTAAATTTTATGTACTTACAACCATCTGCTCACAAGCTTAACTCACACCATGGTTTTATTGGAGAAAATACATATACTTGGGAAACAGTTTTGAATAGTTGATGAAGGGGGGGAAAAGCCATCTTATTGTACAATTTCTTCAGCAGGATTTGGAGGTCATCTTCCTTTTCCCGCCTTCTCAAGTCTGTAGTGTAATATTTTGACCATTTCTTTTAGTTTGGTCAAGATAGTTTCATTTTTCCTGCAGGATTCAGAGTTCTCAGTTCTTGAGAACTTGACTACAGTTTCATTTTTAGGGAATTGATGTCAGGGTGCTAGTTTTCACTAGTTTCCATATTTTCTTGTCCAAATGATAAATAACTGCCTTTAACCACAGCCTCTTCTGGAAATACCCTGAATTTGGTGTTCAGGAGAAGAGATTTATGCATTAAACACTCAGGAGGACTGTGTCACACAGGCTCAAGGCTTTGCAGGAAGCCCTGGAGGAGAAGCTGTTTCCAGCCTCCCTAAGAGCAAGGACAGGAAAGGAGGTGAGGAAAGTGAATACAGGGCAAAGAGATGCTGGGCAGCACTGGTGTCACTCTGTCTGTCTTTAGAAAGGAAGGAGGAGCTGAAACTGCTGAGGGGGACCATCACCACTCGCCATGAGTGCAACTCTCCCATTTTCTGCAGATTGGGCATGATCAAATCTGCAGTGACTTGCCCACTTTTCACTTCCCCTCACCTCATCCCTCCCTGCAGTGTGCTGTGCCAGGCCGGTCATTAGTTGGCTTGTGCCTGTTGGAATCCCCAGCTCCAAGCAGAAGCATTTATTTTATAGCCATTTATGGGCTTTATGCTAAAACATGGATGAAGTACATTCAGCTGTGCTGCTAACATTTTAGCTATAATTTCTGTTCCTCTGTCCAGATGCACCTCATGGGTGAAATCCCTCAGGATCCTGGTCTTCTACACGACCTGATCACAACCTTGTTGGATCAGATCTGCTAACCAGTGTGCATGCCCAGCTTTACTCTGTGAATGAACAACTGAGAATGAGGAAGAGGTTTGGATCCCTAACCCACCAATAATGTGAACCTTGGTACAGACAATGTGAATCCATTAACAAGCTCTAAGTTACATCTCCAGTGGGATGTGTTAACAGAAAGCATCCTTTCTAAAACATGATATCTAAGGTTCTGCTAGAGCTGTGACCTAAAAAAAAGCCTAGAATTAGGTGTATTTGATAGAGTGATTAAGCTCCAGGGTAGAAGGAACAGCGTGATGAAGGGGGAAATGAAGAGGACAGGTAGAAGGAAACTATTGTCAGAGAACATGGAAGGAAACAATGACCTTCTCACCTTATTTTTATGTTTGCGCAACAATTGCCTAGCCTCAGAGAGAAGAGAAGAACCCTGACAGCTCTAAATATCATAAAATCCCTAATGCAATTTTTCAAAGAACACCTGAAAAAGTCAAGAGAATATAAAAGTGAAGAATGAATATTATAGAACTCCTCGCAGCTTGTTGAAGGCCCTTCACTATCAGTGAGAGAGACAGACAGACAGATCAGAAGTACCCAACTCTGCTTTCCACACAGAAAGAGGCAAAGAAGCACCTGTACCCACAGACAAGCAGCCATTCCCGAGCCATAATTTTGCACAAATGTCTCATAATATTTACAACTTCTTCTTCCCTTCACAGAAGTTCAGAAACACCATCAAATGCAACTCATTCTGCCTTTGAAGGGCACACAGGGGAGTCCAGCACCACAACACATATAACCCTGAGGGCACAGTCTGGTCTTACCAGTGTGAAAGAGCTCCTCATGCTTAACCCCACCAGCCATAAAAGACGTGGACAAGAAAGCTATACGCTGCCCAAAATTAGCTTTAATTCCCTGCAAATCTGTTCCTCTTCTTGTATTCTTTGCCAGAAAACCAGCTAATAAGGCATAAGTAAAAACATACTGTAACCTAAGGTCTATATCATCTTCTAAACTTGTAGTTCAGGGATCTCAAGACCAGTGCAATTATGGTTTTCTTTTCAAAACTTGCTATATCTTTAAACAACCTAGCTGAAGTAGCTTTTACCTGAGTTCATCCTTGCCTGCGCTTGCTGCTGAACTTGTACAGAGCTGGCACATTTCAAATGGCAAAAGGAAAGAGTGACAGAAAATTCCTGCCTGGTTTTGTGCAGTGGGCAACTGTTCTTTCTCTTCATGTAAAGGTAAACACATTCTTATCCATGTCCAGCAAAATCTGTTTGTATTTCCAGCTTGATTTGAGACAGAAAATTATGAACAATACTGAATTGTTTGACTGTAAAAAGTAAAGAGAAGTTCTGCTATTTGCACTTCTAAAATTATCTCATTGTTCCATAGAAACAAAATTAATTTATAACCTGAATTTGTTTGTATCTGGTGTTATAAATAGCTCTCTTCACCAGGGCTGCATGATTCTTTCCCTGCTGTATGGTTAGTAGGTCTGAGAAATTAAGAGCTATGCGCAGCATCAGAAAGGAGATTGGTAGCAGAGGTGCAATTTTAATCTGGCTTTATCTGTGTCACATACTTTAACTGCAAGAAAGTCCTTCTTAGCTGTCTAACAAGCAGGATACATATGGTAATAAACCATGCCAGGATGTGCTGGAAGCATTTGAACAGGCTCTTCCCACAAACATTTGTCACATGGCTTTTCTTTGTTTTAGGGGTATGATCACACATAGATCAAGGTGAGGGAGTGCGACACTTTAGAGAGGGACACACCAGCACTGCCCAGAGAAAGATGCACTGTAATTCAGAGGACTTTAATTCTGCTCCTAGTTCTGCTGCTGAGCTGAGAAATTCACTTCACATCAGACTGCTGATCCCGGCTTCCCATGGAAAGCTCTTTAAGCTCCACCGATGGCAAGTATTATTGTCAGATCTATTTAAGATTGATGTCATTACTTAAGCAAAAGCCTTTTCCTCATCAAAGCGGTGGTAATGTCATTTCACAGCAAACTCTACCGGCCTGCAGGGTATCACCCTTTCTGCTGCACAGTGCTGTGCTGGGTGCCCTGCCCTGCTCTCGTGGGGCAGTGGGTGCTGACAGAAATGGTGCAGCATTCTCCCGGTCTGGGAGGTGACCCCAATGATCCTGACATTTTCTGTCATTTTGAGTATTCCCAGAGCTAATGATTTACACAGCTTAGAGAGTGTGGATGTACCCTAGGGTTTTGCATCCACTGGACAGGCCAACACATCCAGGGAAAGGAGGTGCTGTTATCCATAATAAAAGGGGATGCAGCCCTGTGCTTCTAACAGAGAAACAGCAGCCCATGACAAAAGGCATGTGGGGCCTTTGAAGCTTGAGAATATATGATTGCACTTCTCAGACCTCGTGTTGGTCTCCCACAGGTGTCCAGATAAACTCAGAGAACACGAGCTAGACATGTTTGTAAATTAAAAAAAAAAAAAAAGTGTATGAGAAGCACATTGTGAGAGCTCTGAGCCATCTCTCCTTTGTGAAAGATATGCAGGAGTGTTTCCAGCTGCAGCTAAAAAGGCAACTGTCCTCTTAGGTCATTCAGAGAATATAAATGTGTGCAGGGGTCAGGTCCTCAGCACTCACAGGCTATGAGGGAGTTCCACAGGAGCTAGAGAGAACAACCACCCACAGATTTTGGATTTCTGATCCCTCATGTGTTGGATTTGCTTTCTGGGGGTCCCAGATTCTTCTTTAAAGCTCAGACACTTGTCACATGTGCTCCTCAAAGATGGCAGAGCCTCTGAAAAACACAGATTTGCTGCTGCAGTCTGGGAGTCAGGCCCTTGGTGCTGGTCTGTGAAGAAACCATGACAAAATGCACAAATGCCTCTGTACATTAAAGCATAAATGTACATGAAAAAGAGCATCTCAGGAAACGTAATTGGTACCAAGGACTCAATTAAATCATTGCAACAAATGCAAAGTCTTATCAAAAAGAAATTATCTTTTAAGTAAGAATTTCTTACACAGCCTCAGTTCCCGACTTCAAAGGGATTGGGACAGTGGGAGCTGACCATTTGCTGACATTTCTGGTCTCCTGGTCTTTGGTGCTGCTCAGAAGCATATATAGATTATATCCTATTTTTTTTCATGTCTGTAGGACATTCCTTTGCTTGACTGTGAACTCATTGAATGCATAGGCAATTCAATACTGAAGATAACCTGATTTTATACACTAAAGAATGTCCAGAAAATAACCAGCTAAACTGCATGTCTCTGTTCAGAGAAATTCTCCCCCGCCATGCCCCTCTCTATAGAATTTTCCTCTCGCTAAAATATTTTCCCATCTAGACATGTGCAATTCCCATATGCAACTCCCAGAGCTGTCAAAATGTGCCAGGCACATCAGTGCTGAGCTGATCAGTCGGGAGAGCCTATTCCAAAGGTCAGGCTTCTTATTTCATACCTAACGCTGCTGATGTGGCTGATCAGTTCAGGGATATGTACAGAAAAGAGACAGAGAAGAATGGCCTCCTGGGGAATTCAAGATAAGACTCGTAGCCAGCGAATTGTCCACACAAGGCGAGTAAGTTTGTTAGCTCTGGGATGTCATGTTGTGCTCATTTTGGGCTGAGGTAGAGGTAGTTTTCTTCCCAGGGCGGTGTTTTGGGTTTGTGCTGAACACAGGGTTGATAACAGAGAGGAGTTTTTGTTTTTGCTGGGCAGGATTAGCGCAGAGCCAAGGCCTTTGCTGCTTTTTGCACGGCCAGGCTGGGGAGGGGCTGGGGGAAATTGGGAGGCTGGGAGGAGACACAGCCAGGACAGGTGACCCCAAGGGACCAATGGGATATTCCAGACAGTGTGACATCGTGCTCGGTGTATAAAGTGGGGGAAGAAGGAGGAAGAGGAGGATGCTTGGAGTTTGTCTTCCCAAATCACCGTTCTACGTGATCGGGCCCTGCTCTGCTGGAGACAGCTGAAAACCTGCCTGGCCACGGAAGCAGTGAATTAATTCCTTGCTTTGCTTTGCTGTCATGCACAGCTTTTGCTTTACCTGTTTAAAAGACTCTTATCTCAACCCATGAGTTTTCTCAGTTTTACCCTTCTGATTCTCTCCCCAGTTTTTGTGGAGTTAGGTGGGTAGTTTCACAGATTTTGGGTTTTCCTCATTTTTTAATAACTCCAGATCCGAAAAGAAAACCCCCTGAATTTAAAATTGACCATTAGCACAAGCTTACTATAGCCTGATGAAACCTTACTCCTCAGCAAATGTAAAGGTGAATTCATTCCCTTCCCAGAAAGAATGGATTCTGAAAGGCAGACTGTTTCATGTAGATGTTGCATTTTAATTTCAAAAGTTGGCCACTGCAGCAAACACAGTTTCTGGTAGATTCTCATCACAACATCAGTTCAGATGACATATTGTAGAAATCCGTATACACCATGTCTTACACACTGTACATGCAGATGTATGCACATCAGGAATAAGCATGAGCACACGTGAACAAAAACACATTTAAAATGTCTTCGTGGGCAGTAACAAATTCAGTATTGTCCTAGTAAAAGAATTCCTAGTTCTGAAGTTCAAGGCCAGGAAAAAAAATAAGCTTTGCAATGAGTTTCTGTGGTTTTGACAGAAAATTTGGAAACCTTCAGCTTTCTTAGTTCGTGGGTAAGAAATGGTCTAATACTGTACATCAGTAGAGTAGATGAACTTTGTAGCTACAAAACAGCTAAATTTTGATACCTCATTGAGATGGCAGTGCTACAGGGGATGAACTTGGTTCTCAGCTCAAAAAAATCTGTACAATCCTATTCTAGTGTACTTTACATCAGTTTTACTTGTAGACATTTTACTAGTTTTGAACTCCAATTCTTGAGTCTTCAGTTGCATTTAATCACTTTAAAAGCAAACAGAGAAAAAACAAACAAATCTAAAACTCTCAGTGCTCTCAGTCTCTGTAATTAAAAACAAGACAAAATGAAAAAAAAGAAAATCTAAACCATTCTTTTCTGTGATTAATTTGACTTCAAACTAAATTGCAACAAAAAATAATTTGCATCTGATCACTAGAAAAGTAGGGAAAACACATTTTCTTCACCTGACCTAAGGTTGTTTTTTTTTTTTTTTTTTTTACTTCAGTTGAAAGATTTTAACTGTGCTTTCCCGAACTTTAATTCTCTTGCAAAGATTTGCAGGCATTTTTTGACATCCGCACTCTTGCTGCTTTTCTTTTAGCCATTGAAGTCATAAAGTGGAGGGAAAAAAACAGTGAAAAAATCCCAAGCCCCAGACACTCAGTGACATTGAGACACAAGCTATACTACCAAGCCATATACCATATGACAAATGAAAGGTCTGGACAATACTGTACAGACAAGGTCAGACTGGGTTTATAGGGAAGAAGTTAATTACAAATGAGAGAAGAAGTCCTTAGAGTCTCTGTAACTGTGGAGGATTTTCTGTTCCCTTGTCAGAGACTTTAGCAGAGTTTTCTGCCTTTGCCTGTCTTATCACATTACTTGAAGCTGAATTATAGTCATGCTCTGAAAATCAGCACTTAACTCCTGCAAATCTTGGCCTAATGAAAGGCAGTTTCCTTTCTACTGTCCTCAAACAACTTGGTGCCTACTGTCGCTCTCCATGTAGCTTAGTCACCTCCAGCAGGTATGTCACTCCTGTGAGTACTCAGAAATTGTCTGAATTTTGATTTATGTACTGTATCTCTGTTGCAACTGTCATTAAGTGAAAGTTACAGTGCTTTGCTCAGGAATGGAACAACATTTAAATATCAGCACTTCAAATTAGTTTTCCCTGGTTTCTCCATGCTTTTTCACCTGGCACGGCTCATGTGAAGTCCTTTCCAGTGCCTCTTCCTCAGATAGTATTTGGTGCTTTGTGACTTCTTTGTATGACTGAGATGTTTAGAAGGTCACACAGGAATGCAAGGAAAAGGACCTTGACTATTCAAGGATTTTCGATATATCTCCTAAATCATAAAAAAACTCGCATGAAGTACTGTTTAGTCTTTTTTTTTTTTTTTGTATGGAATCATGGAATCATTTACAAGTTCAGAAGGCGTGTGGGTGTGGTACTTGGGGATATGGTTTTGTGGAGGACACAGTGGTGCTGGATTAATAGTTAGACTCGGTTATCGTGGAGGTCTTTTCTAATCCTTGTGATTCTGTGATTCTCTGCAGTAGGAAATCTCGCTCAAGTGAAGAAACTCAAGGTAGCTGGAAACAAAATCACAGATGGTAACATTTCTTGTTAAAATCCAGCACTCAGAGCAGACATATGAACCTACACCTGATATATCCCATATGGGCAGCAGTGTAGCCAGGCTGACATTCCTGAAAAGGAAAGGAAATTTTAAACTCCCGCTGTCTTCTCTGTACAGACAATATCTTCTCTGTGGTATGGACTTGCATAAGACCTTACACAACTCATGACCAATGTTTGAAGCTTTCTCCCAACCAGTTTTACCCAAAGTCTGAAATTATAGACTTAGCCATGACATAACACCAGTACCTCAAATGCCTGAGAACAGAGAAGGTAACTCATAGTAAAACAGAAACAACAATTTTAATGAAAACAAGCAAAAAATCTGCCTCCCCTATTTTCTGTTTTTTCGCTTTGCAACTCCTGGCAATATCTTTCCAGCTTAAATGAACCAAATATTCTCCAAATGGAATATCATCCTCTGTCATGCATAGGGACACAACAGAGAGCTTCTGCTTAGAGACACTGCAGCAAATATAGTGGACTGATTTCATCACAGACAAATCTACTTTGCTGCCACATAAATTATTTTGTGACTCCTTCTGCATACTCCGTTGTAGTCTTTGCATGCTTTAGTATTATCCCAGCAGTCCAAGAACTTTGTCCATGCACACCTTTGTAGCTCAGGGACAAACAGAAAGGCGAAACATCAGATCAGAGCAAATGACGTAAGATTGGGTGACCATGACACCATGTCCACACTGGCACACATCACAGTTTAAATTCAAGCCATGTAAATGCATATTTTGTCATGTCCTGTGTTATGTATGTAAATTTCTGACAGAGCTGGTCACACCTGTGATGCTCTCTCACGATCTGTACTTCCGTATACATGATCCTACTTGGCTGGTGCTGTGCTTCATAATGTACTGTCTTGCTGAGATGCTGATGTGTTTTATTAAATCAACATTATTTGAGTTCCGCAGGCCTGTGGAGAGAATCTTCAACTGTTTCCTTACTTGAATTGTTTGCTATGTGTTAAATCTAGCTAAACAAACTTACTGTTTTTGCTTTGGTTGTCACCAAAATGAATGGCAAAAGGAAAAGGTTCAGCCTAGGAACTTGGGTGGGAAGAAAGAAAAAGGAAAGGGAAAAAAATAAAAAAGAAAGAAAGCCTTGGGAATCCAGCAGTCCAGGGCTTTCTGGGTTTGATGCTGAATAACTGAGAAAATACAGAAATCAGCAGTGGAAAAAGAGCAGGGAGCTTTGAAGCAGGACTATGTTTGTGACCAGGTAACAAGCTTTTACTGCATGAATAAAAAGACATTGCCATAGGGGTTGAAAAGAACCTGGACTCATCAAATGTGCTAGTTTGACAGTTTTGAGAGTTTCCTTGTGCCAATCCTGTCAAACTGAAGCAAGAACAGAGGAATAGGCAAAGCCTGTGAGCTGCTAGTTAACACGCTCGCGTTCTGAGTCCCGCATGGCAATTTCAAATTGTCCCTCCTTAGATGTTTCACATCAGGGTTTTACTGCCTAAATTCTCTCCTTTCTGATCTCTGTGACCTACACATGTACCTCTTTCCTCTCGAGGCTGACATGATCACGGGCTGAAGCAAGTAAGAACTGCCCAGCACTGAGGAGGAAAATTATGTCTGTAGCTACTGCAGAATGAATGTTAAAATAAGATAAGATAAGATAAGATAAGATAAGATAAGATAAGATAAGATAAGATAAAGCCTGACTAGTGACCAGAAATAATTAGTGCAAAAGATGCAGTGCAGAACCAGCCCACTCTGAATAATCAAACAATTTTTCCTGATTAGACACATTAGCAAAATGATATTTTTAAACCACCTCATCTCATTTTTTTCTTCAGTTGAGACAGTTATCTCCATGACTGGGAAAAAAATAAGAGGTGCAGCAAGTATACGGGAGTTTCACTCTGATTATTGCGGTGATACTCACCTGAGAACCAAGAGCTCAGAGTCCTCCCCTTATGACTACTGTGTCATTTTTTTCCATTTGTAAGTCCTGTCTTTGAAAACAAGCTCAGATGGGAGTTTGAAAGATGGGAGATAAAGGTAGAAAATCAAATTTAGGTCCTGGGACTATTCTTTAAACTAAATCACCAACTGCTGCTGATTCTCATGATTCCTGTCAAAACAACTACCTATAGCTTGCTGTGTTAGGGGCCAGTCTCAGGTCCCATAGTAACAATCTGCATGTGTAACATAAGAGGAGCAGCTCAAATTTTTGTTTCAGCCCATCAAGAATTCACTTGCCTTAACTGTTCCCACTGAATAAGCCTCTCCTCATGTGTAGGAAAAGGATATTTATTCAGGCAGGCCATGCCAAATGAAGAGATATGCCATCAAAACATGTACCCCTGGTTAAAAACTGGTCTCTTTACATTCTAGTGTTTAAATTAAATGATAAATTAGAAGCACAGCTTTGTCAGAGCCAGTGCCAGTATGGCACTTGCACCAGCGTGACAGTAACTGTTTTGCTGTGTTAGTGCAACTGGCATCTCACTCTGGACTTTGGGGGATGGATGGCAACAGGGTAGCCAAGGGCTGTCTGGAAGGGTGACCCAGACGTGTTGCTGGTATGCAAATATGACAATAAGTCCATCATCTTAGTCCATAAATAGTGGACAGCCCAGGGCCTGTTTGGCTCTCCTGCACAGCAACGGGCTGCATGCCAGGGTATCGCCTTTAATAGGGACGTCTCAAGGTTATTCCTCAAGTCTGAGAGACTCCTTGCAGCAACAGATCCTTGGGAAGTGATTAATATCATGTTAAACTTTGAAATCCTAGCAAAGGGATGCAAAGAATTGATCGTGCAGACATACATTCTATAGACATGAACCATTGACCAAGTCTGGGACTGGAAGTGGATCCAGCTATCCCCAGACTTCCCTGACAAGGAGTTTAGAGCATGAAGGGATCCTTTCTGAACCTCGTGGCTCAGTGGGAGGGTCTCCCTGATGGTTCTGTGTAATCCTGTTCTCTACACAGTAATCAAGTGTATCTTGCCACTGAACCTTGTTAAATCACTGTCACATTTACCACCAAACTTTCTTAATTCATTGTTTTATTTCAATAAAGTGTGTTGCTGCTTTTCATCTAGAGGGTGAAGTGCATCACTTCACCCATGACAGTATTCCTCGTGGGGTGTCTGACCATGTTGCTTCCTGAACAGCAAGAAAATGCTGTCACTCCTGACATGATTTCCCTCTGCGGTGATTTGCATTAACATCCAGTGATGTTAAGTATTAAATAACATGATGGAATGATTTGGTTTGGGAGGGACAATGAAGTCCCTTTCCCTAATGTCATCTAGCTCCAACCCCGCTGCCATAGGCAGGGACACCTTCCACCACACCAGGTTGTTCAGAGCCCTGTCCAGCCTGGCCTTGAACATTGCCAGGAGTGAGGCAGCCAAAGCTGCTCTGGGCAACCTGTGCCTGAGCCTCATCCCCCTCATAGGGAAGAATTTTTTCTTCATCTCTAATTTAAAGCTAGCGTCTTTCAGTCTAAAGCCATTTCCCATTGTCCTTTCACTCCATGCCTTTGTCAAAAGTTCCTCTCCAGCTCTCTTTTAGCCTCTTGCCTGCCAGGAAGGGCTCTGAGATCTTTCTAAATCCTTTTCTTCTCTGGGCTGAATGCCCCCAGATCTCTCAGCATGCCACCAGAGCAGAGGTGCCCCAGCCATCTGGGCAGATCTGTGAACTCCTCTGGTCCCATTTCAACAGGTCCACATCCTTCTTATACTGGGGTCCCCAGAGCTGGATGAAGCATTGCAGGTGGGGTCTTACCAGGGACAGTCCCCTCCCTTGACCTGTGACAACAGGTGACAACTCTTTCGGTACTGGCAGGACACACTTGGCTTTTTGGGATGCAAATGCACACTGCCAGGTCATGTGCAATTTTTCATCCTCCACCACCTCACAGTCCTGACATGGTAGGACACTGTTTTGCCTTCGTTTAGCTCCCACTCCTCTCTTAGTATTGCCCACAGGGGTAACTTATAAATACCTGTGTAAGGCTGAGATCCAGGCCTTTTCCTTGACCCCTAATTATGTTACTGATCTATTGGGCTTCATTTGCTTTAGTTATAACCTGACCACAGCACTTCCCTGGTACTCCTCACGGAGCTGTGATGAGTTAATGGGCGTTTGTGGAGTTGTCTGGGGTACATGGCTAAGAAACACTCTGAGGAACATGTGTAGGTCACATCACAACAAAGTTATACACTTGCATCTGAGTCTGAGCATTTAGCACATTTATTAAAGAGATGTTCTCTCTTTTTTTGATTTTTTTTTTCCCCCCACTCTCAGCTATGCATTTAATGAGAAACTGAAGCTGGCTTAACCAGAGCTGAATCATCTTCTAGAAGTCCTTGTCTGTCTTTATTTAATACAGGGGGACACTGATAAAACTTATTTTTAACTTCCTGGAAAGTGGCTAAACTTAGGTGGGATGTAAACATGGAGATGGAAAAAGTATAATTCACTTGCACATGCAAATCTGAGAACCATTGATTTCCACGGAGAGGTTGGAAAGCAAAGCTGCTTAACAGTCTGACTGATGAAGAAATTAGAGTATTCATTATGTTTGCTGCTAAATTGAGTTGAATGTTTGATGTAATATGCTCATGAGAGAAGATGGGGAAAGTATTTTCAAAAATATTTGTGTATCTTTTTTTCCATGTGGGAGCTATTCAGGGCACTGTAACATTCCTATTAGTAACTTGGGAAAAAGGAAGATAATTTAAATGAAAAATAACTAGGTAATAGTTTATCCATATAATCATACTATAGTGAAATAATTACTGATAAACTCCTTACCAGGATTGTACCTGTCATTAAAAAAACAGCACTGTCAAATGTCATCACTTTTTGACAAAACTATTTCCTGACAGAGGGGAAAAATGATTAAAAACCTCAATTCACAAAGTGACTTTTATTTTAACAATAAATAACATACAAGTCACATTGCAGAATGAGACCCTTAATCATTTTCTGCCATGTTATTTGTCAAAATATAGACAGGAAAAATGATCACTCATAAATAAAAGGTAACTTTCTTTTGCCATTTGCAGGGCGGGGGAGTAAATGCAGTGTTTGTTGAAGTTCTTAGAGAGGGAAGGAGAGGGAAATAAATGGCTGAAGTTTGGAAAGGAAAAAAACAACTCTAATAAAATCAGTCTGATCAACCAGATTGAGTAATCAAAAATTCATTCTTTGTGAAACCTGTGGAGGAAAATAGCATTTTTATTGGAATATTAACACTGAAATGTTTGAAAGCATCAGAGAGGGACAGTACTTTTCAAAGCCCTACTCTAATTGCTTATGATATATAATCTCCGCCTAATTTAATGTTAATTGGATTTCCCAATGTCATTGTCTAAATGACATTTTTTGGTTTTAGCTGCTTTTAGACACTGGATGAAGTCAGAGAAAAGCTTTCAGGCTGAACATTTGTTTCCAAAAGGCACAAAAGTGTAGTATACAGTATTATACAGATCAGAACAAAGAATGGGAACGCTTAATTTTTATTTCAGAAATTTATATGTAGGATTTGCTTTTTTATAACAAGTTTTACTACTAAGGACAGCATCCTGTACCAGAAACACTTTCCCACTGATTTCTGTATGGTTTCCTTCTTGTGGCAACTGCAACATTGACTTTTTCCATCCTTTATATACCCTTTCATGTAAAAGTAGAAAGCAATTTACAGTAAAACAATTTTTCTTTAGTTCATGGGCAATGGATTACAACTTGCATGTAGCAAGAAACCAGCATCAGTTAATAACATCCAGGAAATTCCAGTAAAATATCAGAATTCTACTCTCAATTTACAAGTTGAATGTCCCCCAAAATTTTTGTTCTTGTTATGAACATGACTTGAAGATTCAAAGACTTCAGCTGACAGACTTTGTGGCAGTGCTGGTCTGAATTCACTGTTTTGGTATATTGAATGCATTGCACATACTAAATGTCACTCCAAACCCCATCATCTGTACCAAAAATTTAATATAAGAGACCTTTTTCCTTAACCATTCTGTCTTTTCCATACCTCTACTATAAAAGGAAAAAGAGACAAACAACAACACCCAAACACAAAGGGAAGGAAGGAAGGAAGGAAGGAAGGAAGGAAGGAAGGAAGGAAGGAAGGAAGGAGAGGGGATGTCTGCTTAAGAGTTTGTTTCATCACAGAAAATTACACAGGGACTTTACCTAGAAAGAAAAAAAGTGATGTAGGATGGGAGGGCAGATGATTGGGAGGGAGAAAGCCAAACATGGAAATTTATAGATTCATTAATTAAGCAGCTTACAGTGCCATGTAAATATAAATATAAATAAAAATGACAATAACAGTTATGTTTTTTCCTTCTTGAAAAAAAATGTATATATAAATAGTACTCACTGAACACTCATGGAGCAGCTAATTAGCTTTATGTCTATTTTGCAGGTAGCAGTTCATATAAGGATCAAAATACTTGAACTTCTGGCAAAAGTACATAAAGACATGTTTTTAAACATATCAGTTTAAACTGAAACTGTCTGAATATGAATTTTACTGTTGGTTAGAATGACAACAGGATTTTATGTCATGTCATAACACCACTGCAGGACAGACTAATTTAGGTTTTCTGTGGAATAAGGTGAGCATTAAGAAAGGAGCCAAAATGAGCACAGAAAACACTTCAGTGACAGAGCTGGCGATGCAACACCAGTGTCCTGAAATTATATTTTCAGTTGTTTAAATCCAAAGTAGCTATTTCACAATCGATAACACATTGAACATTCAGGGAAATGCCTGAAGCAGAGAGAAGACAGCTTTTTGGTAAATCCTCAATGATGAAGTTGACAGGTTTTCTGTCGTAGATTTCGGTTGGGTCAGAAGATGGTCATGCATCTTATAACATATATTAAACCAATATTGTAGGTTTCAGGAGCACCCATCTCTGTTTATATGTTCTTTGTCAGTACATGAAGTAACTTCTGATGGGCAGAGTTTCCTTCCACATCAGAGTTTACTGAAGATCCAGGGTGTTTCCAGTTGAATTTGGTGAATCTATGTATTTTGAAAAAAAAAACCCACCAAAAACTACAAACCTTAAAAAAAGGAGATGTTGTTTTTAACCCCAGATGAAGCAACAGGAATAGGATATCTTCCTCCATATCTGCTACTACCATATTCAGCGAATTTTGAAGACTTGGCGAGTAAATGTGTCCCCAAGGAAAGTTTCACCTGGGTAAGTTAATTACACTGCCCACTATGTGCATGTGATACTCATCTCTTTAAAACTGCTTTCCCTCCTGGGTGGCCGTCAGGTCTTTGACACTTAGATTTGGATGTGGAATCCATAAAGACTAATGAGTCATGCAGGCTGGAGCTCAAGTCTGTTATTCCTCTTGAATAGCTCTTGGGCACTTTGTTTTCATTGCAGGTGAGCTTAAGCAACAAGCTTGTTTTTATTTGCCTAGCAAGGAAAATGCATCTGCTAAAAAGGTGTGCATCTTTTTTAAGTGTGCCAATTTATATGCAAAATGGGTTTGACACTTGTGCTCATGGACAGCTGCCAGTGCAACTCTGAGCATCTCAGGCCCAGACAGAGAGACCCCAGATTCTTGTTTCTTCTTCATTCTCACTTTCTCTCTTTCCCATCTCTTCTGAAATTATCTGGGAAAATTATGTTCCCAGTTTTACCCAGCAATATTTGAAACTCTTCCCATGCAGATGGTTTTATAGAGGTCTGAATAGAAATGAGTTGAGGCATCTCAGAACAGCCATAGTCTATCATAAAGAGCAGCAGAAGATAACCAAGATTCTGCGTAATGCAGCTCACTTGGCATTCTTTGTGAAAAAGGAGCCAAGTCTTGTCTTGGTATTGAGAATTTCCCTCTATTAATGTGATAAAGATTGGTCCCTTTGGGTCAAAGTAGTGGAACATTAAGTGGGAAAGAGTAAAACCTACCTTCTGCCCATCTAAATTTAACTTGTCCTACAAATGATAAGAACATTTCATTCTTCTGTGTTCTCACTTTTTTTCTCCTTTCTTCTTGAACACTGAATTTATCATTTAAATGTTAAAAAGAGAAACCAGATGTTATAGTTATTAACTTTTGGAATCAACTATAATCTTCCTATTAAATCCTTCCATCCAGGTACAGGCAATTATTTGCTTGATCTAAAGGTGCAGAAAATGTAGACACACAGGGTTTCAGAAAGTCCAGTTTAATAAGACAGGTGGGTAACTAATAATGTGGAAAATTACCTGCAGATTGAGGATATTGGGAATGACTAATGGCCAAAACTAAGCAAGTAAATTAGTTGCAAAATGATACCATTTGCAGTAGTTGTGTGAGTAGGGGACTGGATGGCACAGTGGCATGTGGCAGTGATCTGTGCTTGAATATGGCCCAAATTCAGGAAAACATGCCATCAACTTATGGCTTTTTCTTTTTATTTTCTTCTTTTTATGATATTATGTTTTAAATTATTTTTTTTTTTTCCATGTGCTCTGTGCAATTTATGTAGGGTTTAACAGCACAGTCTCAGGAGCCCATTTAGCTTTGCAAAGTTTAACAACGAAGTTGTCATCAAGGTCAAATGCATTGAAACTGAGACATGAGTTTGCTTTACAAGCCAGAGTTCAGATAAGCAAAACATTTGGTTCATTGGGGAAGATTCTGAAGTGAAGAGAAGGGAGGATTTCAAAGAGGTTTTTTTTTTCCTCCTTATTTAAGATGTTCCATAAATTTCTAATTCCAAAAGGCACTCAGATATTGGTTTCAATGGGACCATTTTTGCATTTGGAATTAGCCATGTGCTGAAGTATTTGGGTGTTTAATTAGCTACCCCAAAATACATGATTTGACAGTCTGTTCATGGTCAGTGTTTTGCAAAAAAACTGCAGGCCAGATCATCTTCTCCAAAATCTAAGTACTCTTAAGCGAGAGAGTGAGCAACACACTTAAGATCCCAAAGGAAGGTAGTGCAGAAGTGAGAACTGAATTTGCATATGTGTCTATCTGATCTTAGATTTGCCCACCTGCCTGAGGTACAGATTACAGATTGTTTCTGATAGGGCTATTAAGATGATGAATGATTTTATTGTACCAGTTGTGACAGTACTTATTCTCAGAGAGTGTTTTTAAACATAGTATAGTGAACTAATAATGACTGTATTAGCTTTTTCCACTTTGACAATCCCATGTTATCTTTATTGACAGCCAGGGGTACACAGAATATCCTGAAAAGTACGTGGAATTGAAAGCACTGAAACACGTTTCCAGATTTTTTTAAGTTCCCCAAATGTTTTTCTTAATACTTTTATAAGTGAACCCCGGCTGAGTCTATAATTTTAGTTGATTTTTTTTTTTAGTTCTATTACCAAAAACCCCTGTTTTTTAAAGCAGAACAGTAGAAAAAACATGCACCCTGAAATGTATATGCATCGTTTAGAAAAACCTACCCCCCAGAACTTGACTATAACAAGAAACACACACACAAACATTAACTTACACATATGCTCACAATCCTGTGCAGGCATCTATGTCACAAAACAGCAAGACAAATGCTACCCCATGCAACAACTTTCTAGACAAAGTTATTTTATATCTAAAGTTAAGCTAAAAAATGTAGCTGCTTATCCCTATTTAGGAAAAAGTATTCCAATATTAACACTAATAATAAAAACAATAATTTCAGTTCTGTCCTCCACCAGCTGAAGATGTGCTCCAGGTATTTCTCTCCTTCACCCACTGTCAAAAAACACTTCCCTCCTTGATTTACCCCCTGTGCTCCTCATGTGGACTCTCCCTAAGGGCCCAGTGTAGGTTAGGAGAGATCCACTCTTTAAACCGGTTAATATTTAAACACAGCTTATGTGATTTCTCCAGGGCCTAAACTGTATTCTGTGAAGCCTTACTTTTAGATTTGAGAGACTGAGATAATTTCTCAGGAACTCTTGTAGTAAGGGCCATATACAATAGCACTAAAATACAATTCTCAGGGGCTGAACTTCCTCTTATCTGTCTTTGGATGATTGTCTCTGTGTTCTTACCTCTCTCTCTAATCCTCTGCATTTCTTTTTATCACAAAATGTCACTGAGACTGACTCTTTCCTCACTGTAAGACTATTTTCCTAGAGAACATTTGTGTTTTTATATATATGTACAGATGCTGTAAGAAAAGTGGACAATTTGAGTTCACAACTAGTGATAAGGGAAGCAAAATCCTACTGCTTTCAGCTTTTCAGGACCCAAAAAGTTGACTTAAGTGCTTTGAATAAGCAGCATTTATCAAAAAAAAAAAAAAAAAAAAAAAAAAAAAAAAAAAAAAAAAAAAAAAAAAAAAAAAAAAAAAAGGCAAAAAAAAAAAAAAAAAAAAAAAAAAAAAAAAAAAAAAAAAGAACAGGAAACAACAACAACCACAAAAAGAAGTGCATATACAAAGACCAAGACAAGTTTTAAAAGCTCATAGAGAGATTTATTAATTACATTGAGGTCTGACCTTCCGGTGAATAGCACCTATAAAACACAGAAACATAACTCTACTGTACCTATAAAAATATGGCCTTCATGTTTAGAACTTGTAAATATACCGGGTTCACAAATTACTGGCACAGAATTAGTCAGATTTCCAAGGGAAGGATTTCCAGTGAAGTAAACTGTAATTGATCTAGTGACTACAGAGGGACAGAGCAATAATTTACGCTGGTGTGGTCTAATCAGTTGTATGTGGTAACACAGGTCATGTCTGTGTTACCACATACAACTGATGTATTCCTTTTCCTTGAACAAGTTTAAAATAAAAAAAAAAAAAGAAAAGAAAAAGAAAACGGAAAGGAAAAGGTATTTTAGCTGTTAATACAACCAGACCAGATAGCCTACCTTCCACTGCCCAACACAGATAACCTGACTAAGACTGCTAAGACTGGGAAGAGATTGATATGGGGTCAGAGGTACTCAAACATTTGGGATTCACAGCAGTCAAAATTGGGCTAGCAGTCTAAAGAGCTGCCTGGCAGTTGCTAAAAATCTTGTAGTTTCACAGAGGATTTCTAAATACTGTGGTTTTGATTGTCTTGGATGTAGGGATTTGCATCCTGCACATGTTTGGATGCAAATCACGACCATGAAGCCAGGTAGGAAATTTTTATCTGTGGCCAGTGAAATGATCGTGGTCCAGTTTGCATCGGAGCATTCCTGAGGCCAAAGTTATCCCACTGTGGATGGACTTCACTCTTTAGGACGGTGCCACAGCTGCGGGGTAGAGACAAGATAGAAATGGCCCTTCTCGACTTCAAGGACATAAAACAAGGACTGAGACACCTGCATTATGTACATTTTATGGAAGTCATTGCTTCTATCCCCTCACTTCCCATAACCTTTCTTGACATCAGCAAAAATTATTAGTTTTGCTCTTCAGTGTCATGCCTCTTGGTTACCTCTAATTGAAATGGAGGTGTTCTGAGCAGCAAAATCAGTTACAAATCTATTCAAGTGCCCCTTTTGTATAATTTATCATGGGATTCAGAGCTTCTGAGCTTGGATCATTTAGTTCTCAGGAGTCTTTAATACCTGATCATGATTTCTGGTGGGACGGTACTTGGTATAGTTGGTAGAATATGAAGGTAACTGAAAATTTATTTACTGTATCAAATGCTGATGTTGCCAGAAGAGTGGTTTGAGATGAGGATTACCTTTCCCAGCAAATTAATTGCAAGGAACCACCTAATTTGAAGGAACCATAGACAAGAAAGAAGGAAAAAAAGTAAGACCCTGTAGGTATTGAATAAAAAGAAGCTTGAGCTTTCCTGTTTAAATGAGTTCTTTCATCATGAACAAGGAAAAAGATGCTTTAATAAGAAATAAAATTATTAAAGTCTTTTGATCAGGATAGAGAATGACACACAGAAATTTACCTTTGTGAGAGCTTATCCTCCTGTTCAGGAAATCACCCTTTTTGCTTCCTTTGAGAATGGCATGTAGCTACACATCAGTCATCCTCACCCTGCGGTCAGTATGGATGCTCTTTAAAGCCAGTAGACGTAGTCATGGTAGAATTTTGCCTTTGTCAGCCAGATTTCTCTATGAAGTATGCATTTTTCCAGCTTCTGTGTCATTATTCCTTGGTGGTTTTTCAGTTACCAATGTCAGAGACAGTTTTACCTGAGGACTGGAAACTGCAAGGTGAATTAAAGTCTATTTCTCTCTTAGTCTCTGTGTAAAGAAGCTTGGCACAAATTTTCTTTTGTCATGAATTCTCTGTGTAGGTTTGATCAGGTCACTTAGGGTACCTTTCTTGCTGACCACATGGTGATTTCAGTAGGCTCTGGGCATATCTGCATATCTTAAAGGGTCCGGGCCTTTAGACTTTGCTGTCTCATAGAAATTAAGGTATTAATTCCTTTTGCTGCCATCAAGGGCATGGTAGTACGTTTAAAAATATACAGTAGGTTTCAGATAAGCATATATCACTGTGATAAAAGAAGCCCCAGACCTGAAAATGAAAGCATCAAGTATAATATTTGTTTGGTTGTTTTTCTTCTTCTCACAGCATTGCCTGTGAGTAGCAAAGTAATGGCTATGCCACTGTTTAACAGAGCACAGAATAACTCACCCAGCTTAAGGAATATTGGTGTTCATCTGCATAAAAAATATGAGAGTTGCTCCTACATTTTGGACCGGACATCTCGTATGCCTGGAAGAACTGTAGATTCCCCATGCATTTGAAACTATAGCAGTAACTCTATGCTTCTGCTGAACTCTCATGTTCAGAATAACTCCAGTTTGAACATTTCATCCAGGTTATGCCACTCAGAGGCACAGATATATCTTTCACACTGAAGCCTTTGGGGAGAATGAACGAATGGACAAAAAACTTAGAAAAGCTGTTGCAAATTGGAATCATAGAATGGTTTGGGTTGTAAGAGACCTTCAAAGACGATTTTCATCCAACAACACTGCCATGGAATGGGGCATGTTTCACTAGATGAGGTTGTTCAAAACCCCACCCATCCTGACCATGATTTCTATGGTTAACCCCTTCCAGTGCTTCACTATTCTCATCATCTTCCTCGCACACAATTTAAATACACCCTCTTGCACTTTGAAATCATTGCCCATACTCCTGTCACTAAAAGCATAAATGAAAATCCTTCTCTAACTTTCTTGTAAGTCCCCTCTAGGCAGTGGAAGGGGCTGTAAGGTCCCCCCAGAGCCTTCTCCAACACCAGCTCCATCAGAATGTCTCCAGAGCAGAGGTGCTCTGGCAGTCTGAGCATCTTTGAGGACTCCTGTGGACTCATTCCAGCAGATCCACGTCTTTCTTGTCCTGGGGACCCCACAGCTGTGCCCAGCACCCCAACCGAGGTATCACAAGTGTGCAGGAGAGAGGGACAATGCCCTCTCTTGGCCACAGCATTACCAACTTTCTGGGCTGCAAATGCACGGTGCCAGCTCATGACTACTTTCACTATCTCACCTAAAACCATCCATTTTGGACTGGTTTATTTGCTGATATGCTCATTGTATACCGATAAACATACACCAAAATTCATTCTGAAATTAAAATAAATTGTTACAATTTTTAATATCTATTATATATATAGTTAATGACATTTCTATACATTTATATTTCTTTGAAGAAGAAGATATTATTCAGGCTAGTTTGCTTCATCTCATTTCCTCGCTTGTCTTTGTATTTTTATCCTGTTAAAGCACTTTCCCAAGTAATGGTTGAGCAACAGACATGGGGAAAAGCAGCACTGCTGGTTTTGTTTGTTAACTTAACCATCTTTTTGAATTCACAGTGTGTAGGCACAGTGTTTTCCATAAAGCATTACAGTGTGAAAGGGCGGGGGGGGGGGGACAGACAGACATCACCCCGGGAGG